>JBBGZY010000726.1:600000-1023763 GCA_037952925.1 Lithobates clamitans | reverse complement strand
CGGGTGGCTTGCCTCTTCCTCTGCATAGGAGGGGCTGTATGGGGCACAGGCAGACCGGGCTGTATTGGGCACAGGTCACGCTGTATTGGGCACAGGTCACGCTGTATGGGGCACAGGTCACGCTGTATGGGGCACAGGTCACGCTGTATGGGGCACAAGTCACGCTGTATTGGGCACAGGTCACGCTGCATTGGGCACAGGTCACGCTGTATGTGGCTCAGGTCATGCTGCATTGACACTAGGGCAGCTGGGGGGGGGGGGCTGTTTGCAGGGGGGCCCCATACAACATTTTGCTATGGGGCCCTGCTATTTCTAGTTACGCCCCTGTAGGAAAGGTCTGCATTTTACTTAATATGTTTGTAGATTAATGTTTTAAGGAATATACTCTGTATTCCTTCATGTAATTCTCTTATTTTAACCTAATATTTTCTTTCTTGGTGTAGACTATAGATAGATGGTTGTGTATTAGATAGATTTTCAACTACTCACCAATAAATGTTGTTATTGCGTTAAAGCTTTCACTCATGGTCAAAGAACTCTCATTTAACCTAAAACATATCTGAGAGATATTAAATCTCAAATATAGTATATGGGAAACAGACTGCATGGGAGGTATGTCTGGTCAAGCATGTGGTGCCCAAGCGGCTGCTGTTCTGGCCATGCTTGATCTGCTCTAGACATAGGTTGCAAACAGCAACAGTGTGATCTACTGCACACTTGTCAAAAAAGGCCCACACCAAGGAACTTTTCAAAATCAACGGGGAATCAGCAGCGCCCTGCACCAGCGGAGCTCTGCAGTGTGATGCAGTAGGGTGGCTGCCCTTAAGCTGCCCCCTAGAGGACAACCTGCCTCGTTGGAGTTGTGCCTCCTCCTCCTCTCTTCTATCAGGCACTGCCAGTTTCTTGTCCTTCTTGGGCACCCCCTCTCTCTAGGCTCATGTTACTCCCTTCCTCAACCTGGGAACCAACATCAGAGCCTTCAAATCCCTGCGCATCCTCCAGCAGCGTGTACCCTACACAGAGAAATAGGACAAGCGTGCCCCACGGCCACCTGCAGAGGATGCACCATGTCCACGACCAGCACTGTTGACTGTAGACACAGAGCTTGCCCTCTTTTAGTGGCCTGTGAGCGTCTGCCTCTCCTTGGTGGCCTTCCAGACATGATGTATATTTTGTTTTGCAATGCCACACTACAAATTATTTTTAATTGTGTACACCACCAGAAAAGTAGTAGCAACTGCACTACGGCTGCACTGTATTGTAATTACAATGTTTGATCTAATATTTCACAGCAGGGCCCATTCCTGCGCCCACCAAGAGTATCTGTGAGGGGTTAAAGTGTTCTGGTACCACCAACACCTAAGGCCCAATTGTCTGCAGAGTATATAGGGCAGGCCGTATAGTGTATATATACTTCTGATCAGAAAAATATAGTGCCTGGGGGCCCCCCCACGCCATTTTTTATTTTTAAATTTGGGTGCAGGGTTCCCCTTAATATCCATACTAGACCCTTTTTCTCAATGATTTTTATCTATCTTGCGGAGACCCGATAATTCATTACAGCCACAAGCAGTTTTAAATGACTTTTTTTCCCTTTAGAAATGTCATTTTGCTGCGGTATTGTTCTAAAAACGGGAAACCGGCACCATTTTACAGGCATACTATTGACACCGCCCAGGCACCATATTTAATTTTTGTTTCAATTTAAGCATTCTTAAAATCACTGCTCCCAAAAACACGGCCTTTTTTAAAACTTTTTTTTGCATTGATACATGTCCCCTGGGGTAGGACTTGGGTCCCCAAACACTTTTTATGGCAATAACTTGCATATAAGCCTTTAAAATGAGCACTTTTGATTTTTCACGTTCGTGTCCCATAGACGTTAACGGTGTTCGCACAAATTTTTTGCATGTTCTGCTGCGAACCAAACCGGGGGGGGGGGGGGGGGGGGGTGTTGAGCTCATCCCTACTGACCAGCACAATCTGCATTCCTCGTATAGCAGTACCCCACAGGGGCTGCTAAGTGTGGTAGTCGCACCTGTCACACTGCCCGGCCTTCACTTTCCCCAAGCACACAGAGTCAATGAATAGTCTGTTAACTTTGTTTTGTGTTTTTATTGAGGGGTTAAACTTGGATGGGATTTATGAAATGCCCAGAATTGAATGTTTCAAACTTAAATTTGGGACAAACTATATACACTCGCATACTGTTAGGCAGGTTGATTCGGTTGTCCATGTGCTGGTTAGTAAGTAAGCTTGTAATTTTTCCTAGGATTTTTCCTTGGCCTTGTTTATATCTATTTGCCCTCCAATGTGGCTTACTGTAATGGCCAGTCATAGGTGGGGGTAGTGGACCCCTTTTTTGCAACAGCGGCATGATGGGACTTGTAGTTTTGCAACCGCTGGAAGGTCCGTTAATTGCATATACCTGTGCTAGAGCAGGACAAATACAGTACGTCCTAAAAATCTGAGCAAAGCTGTAGCTTGAGAGAATTCCCAAAGTATCCCAATATCCATGGAATGGAACCAGTTATCCTTGGTGGTCCTACATATGGAACAAATCTTTTGTTCTCAGTATGGATATAAAAACCACTACCCATACTGAGTAGAAAGCCACAAGGATCCCTTTCGGCACAAGGTCCAGATCCCAGCAAAAAAACAGACTGTGGTAAAAAGAACCCAAGGAAAGCCTGTCTTCATGACTGAGACTTTACTTAAAACTGGAGTAAAATGGATTCCAACTAGGAGCAGCAAACTACCAAGGGACCTTAAAAGCCCTGATTCAAGCTGAGGATGTAGCCCTAGAGAGATTGACATCATGGCTCAATCCTTACTTCAACTGGACTGGAGGGAACCCCCCTGGAGCTGGGAGTCACCAAAGGATCCTTCCTAGCCTAAAGCCTTGGTTTTGGCAAACTTCTTGGCTGCAGAGATAGCCCTTAGAGTGAATGCCTTCATAGCTCAGTCTTTATCCAAGCTGGACTGCAAAGAGATCTCATCTGGAGCCACTGAGGAAGACCAGAACAAGTAGTAAACCCCCCACCTAGAGAGTCTTGGCTTGCCTTCAAGTCTCACATGCAGCCCCCCATCAAAGTATTGGATGAGTAAGGGATAGTCTACCCATGAGATATGGGAGTGACTGCAGAGATCTGCCCTCTAAGAGAACTTTAGGCTCAGTTGAAGTCCAGAGTGCACCTAACCAGAGGACTGAAGCAACAAACACAAAGCAGTCAAAACTGAACAAGTGCCGTTTAAATCCTTTTGTAGGATCTATAGATATTAGCTTAGAGAAACAGCCAAGCTGGATCAGTCTCTTCCTGCCAGGATCAGAAACTGGAAGAGATGAACAAGGATGGAATATTGCTCTCTACGACAGGTGGTCTCATCTGAGAGATAAGGACTTCAATCTGATACCCCGTAGGAACCAAGGCCTCTTTGGACAATAGGGAACTACTGCAAAAATTACCTCAGTCTTTAGCAAGACCCCCCCCCCCCCCAAAAAAAAAAAAAAACAGTAAATTGATCGATCTAGAAAGCATATGGCTTGAGACCTTTTGTGATCTGACACAGCATCCGCACCCAGGGCTTGGCACATGCCCCTAGGGAAAAGCTTTCCAGCTTGTAACATTAAGGAGATGCTACCAGATCCAACTCTGAAATCTTGTCCAAAGAAAAACCACTTGGAGGAACCTGGATGTAGAAACCACTTACTGACCAATTGGCCACAGAATATGGATTCTTCCTAGAAATTCTATGTAGACTACAAAAAACAAAAACAAAAAAACAATTCTATTCCACCCAGATCAGTCAACTCTACTTCTCAGTGTTCTGACCTGCTCCCTGATGTGGGACACCACTGATGCAGTTCAGCCTCACTGGAGGCTGGCCACCTGACAGGCTTTTTTTAAAAAAATGGAGCATTAAAGCTATTCAGAAAATCAGAATGATGAAAATAACTACCCAACTGGGGAGTTCTACTGCCAATAACCCAGCAGCACAGAAGATTTTACTGTGCCAGCACCCAAGGCTTCATCTGCCTGTTTGTGAGACATGAATCTCTGGGTACATGATCAACTTTGGAGAAAAAAAAAAAAAATCCTCAGGAGAGGCCATTTCCATTGGAGCACACCTCAAATATAGGGATGGGAGAGACTATGGTCCTGCTCACTAGGTATTGAGATGCTGACAGGTGAAGTGAGGAAAGGCAGGATTTCCCAGCGTCCTACCACCAGTATGCTCTAGTGGCAAAAACTTTGTAGCCTGAACCATGGAGTAAGGATTTGTGTAGGAGTCACATGACCCTTTTTGAAAGGCTAGCCAGCCAATGTCTTGAAGGGTTCTGAGAACTCCCTCTGTATACTTGAAAGGAATCCCTGTCTGCAGATGCTGGCTAGCAAAACTTGTCTATTGTTGCTGGAGCAAAAAGATTCCTCCTGGCACAGTCAGAGGCTTGAAGGCGACTGATTAACCAACATGGCCTGAAGTGCTTGACTTGGGGGTCCAACCGTCTGAGACAAAAGCTGTATCTTCCTATCAGAAGAGGAGCAACCAGGTACCCATAAGATACATATGGGAGGCTCAAACATGAAAAAAGGCCATTAAGCAACCTCTCACCCAGAAGTGGAGCTCTTTGCTTACTACTTGGTTGAGGACATTCAGTTCTTTCCTGACTCCACGCTGGAGCCACAGGAGCAAACCTTTGAGTTAGACACCAACTCTTGAACCACTGTCCTTTCAGCAGACATGTACTCCGAGGCAGGAGGCCAGACTAGTCAGCATACTACAGAGAACGAATAACCTAATGCAGTTCAATGCAAGACATAAAATACATTTAATTTATACATACAGCTGAACGTGACTTCTCCTCTGCTTTATTCAGAAGGGTCCAGAGAATCATTTAGAGACAATCTGAAGGCAAACACCTTCATCTGTGTTCCCATCCTTTAGGAAACTCCACTGTTATGGGTGCACGTTTTACATCCCTTTCAAACAGTCCTGATCTACCTTTCACATGGACACGTCTATGTATATACACTAGCTATTCTACAGAGTACCCCCCATAAAAATGTCCATTCAAGGAGTATCGAAAGCCTTCTCCATATCTAAAGAGGCAACAACCCTAGATCCTATATTAGGATGTTGAAGCATAAATATTAGTTTACAATCTCTGCAAATTTACATCAGTGGCCCTACGGGCCCATAAACCCTGTCTGATTAGGAACGATATTGGGCATCATAGGTTGTAGTCATTGGGAGACAAGTTTTGTCAAGATCGTAAAATTCACATTCAAACTGAATAGGCCTGTATGAGGCACAAGATGGATCTTTTGGGGGTTTATAAAATTGTGGGCATGACTCATTGAGTTTGGCAAAGCTCCCTCTTTTAAAGAATAAGGGCTCTTTCTCACGGGGCGGATCAGTGATGATCAGCCCCGTGAACACCTGCTTGCTCAGCGGGGATCGCTCCGCCGGGGGGGGTGGGTAGAAATCGGATGACGGACCGTGGTGTCTGTCGTCACCCGAGCCGATAACTGATGGAAAAGTAGGTTTTTCCACCATTACACTTTTTGGATCGGAGCGGGGTCAGATGTCAGCGGACATGTCACCGCTGACATCCGACGCTCCATAGGGATGAATGTATGTCAGTTTTTCATCCGAAAACAGAAGGATGAAAAACGGACATACGGATCCCTCGTGTGAAAGAGGCCTTAGAATAAAGGGAAGCAGATCTCCATGGGCCCTATAAAATTCAATAGGAAGGCCATCTGGTCCCAGTGATTTTGCCAAGGGAAAAGAACAAATAACCGAAAAGACCTCCTCCGACATTATAGGGTGTACTAGCATCTCCCTCATTACCTGGCTCATTACCGAGTCCAGCCAAGCCACAAATTGTTGGCTGGAAATGTGTCGTCAACTGATGTATATAATGTCTGATAAAATTGCCAAAAGGTCTCTTATATTTCAGACTGTAGAAACCATATCTCCTAAGGGGGATGCGCGTTTCCGAAATCGGAATACAAGGTTGTTCATGTTTAGCAATCATAGCCAAAAACTAACCATTACAATTCCCATTGCTGGAAGGCTTTGTTTATTTTTATCTAGATCCATCAGTGTAGCCTCAGCCATATGCAGGGCCTGTTTACCATGGAGTAGAGTGTTAAAGATGGCCTCTTACGGATCTGCTGCATATTGGGCTGTTTTAGTCCACTGTGGCCTGCAAAGCATCACTATTTGTGTCCTACTAACTGCCTTAATGGAGGAGAATATAATCTCTTTTTTTTTTTTTTTAACAAAACCGTCCTCTGGTATAGGCATCCCATGTATTGCTGAAGTGGAAGACCCCACATTAATGTCCCAGTACACCAAGAGGGATGGAATTTTATTACCAACATCTGGGATGTGAAATCCAATGGGTACCTAGTCGCCACTGGGCTGTATCCCAAAAGTGATGAAGCGTAAGCATTAGTGGAGCATGATCAGTTAAATTCACTAGGCAAATATTTGCCATCTCCCATATCCGCTAATATAATGAAGGCCAAGTCTATATGGGAGTCAGTCTAAGAAGTTGAAAACCAGTAATATGTTCTAGTAATGGGTTTCTCCACCACCAAGCTTCTACCATCTGGGCCCAAGTAGAGAGCTTCCCAGAAAATTGGGAGGGGGATTGGTACAAAACAGGGTCAAGTATAGCATTAAAGGCTCCCATTATCAGTAGCTTGGCTGGACCACGCAATTTTTTTTTTATTTTTTTTTAGAGCAAGACGATATGTCTCGTTACAAGCCAATACCTGTCTTTCCTTCATCTCACAATTCCATCCATACTCCACTTAGGTTTATAACATAATTAGGAAACACTGGTCTATCCTGCATGACAGCCATCCATCAGTGCAGGAATTGGAGGTCGAACGATATGACAAATTTAAATCTGATTAGTACTGTCCTCCCTCACCTCGTACAAACTTTAGGACCATGCAACTTTGGCTAATTTCCCCGATTATGCTGCATTCAATGCAACAGTATGATCAGAAGGAAATCTTTCTCCCATCCACATAGAGGGTACATTGATATCAAGAATCATTACACTTGCCAATCTTATGTTGTATAAATATAATGTAGGGGAAACCACTCAAAAAAGGTTAAAGATGGAATAGTTATTTCTAGCTATTCTATCAGATAATTATCTTTAGCCTGACTTTTGAAAAAAATAAAGTTTAAGATTTATGGTATACCCAGGAACAGACGTGAAGGAAATAGGGAATTAACCCTTAGAAAACAGGAGGTTTAATGGATACACCATTTAAACACATTATGGCCAAATGGATTAAATTTTAGAGTTGATATGTTTATTGGTTTCATTTTTTTTCTCAGCGCATAGCGAATGCGATAGGAAAAGTGATAGCACCTGATGATCCACAATTTTATATACCCATGTTTTTTTGCATTGGTTGATTTTTCCCATTGGTACAAAATGATTGATTCACATGATAGGAGTATAAATATGCTTGTAAAAATCATTGTATGCGTCTTGCTCTGAAGGGTGCTATCTGTACAGCCTGAAACCGTCATGCATTTGACACTGAATGGAATTTTTTTTTTTTTAATAAATTTTAAGTGCAACAATCCATCTGATTTTTTTCTATACAGACAAAAAAAAAAAAAATAATTTACACAATTTCTCTGGCCCCACAGGAGAAACAAAAAACATATTCACCCTGGGGTTCTGAAAATACATCTTCCACTGTATATGGTAATGATTTACCAGTCAGCATCAAAACCCCTCTAGAAAATTTAGAGTACGTAGCATAAGCCTTCTGTAGTCAAGGCTTCTTAAGCGCTAAAAGCAAAAATCACCAACTGTTTGACAAATCCTTTTACAGTAACAAAAACTGCTTGAGAGCAAGGCTTTATCACATGATTGGAGATATATCTATAGATAGAAGCCAGGGCTAGGCTAAGACAACTTGTACTTGCTAGCTCAGCTATTATCCTGCCTAATTCAAAGGATAACCTGTTTGTATTTTTTGGGTGGAAGCCATTTCTGACCAGCTCAATTTTAATTTAAAGCCACAAAGCTGATATTTTTTTTTTTTAGGCCTTTCTGGAACCATGTTGGGAATAAAGCTAGTAGAGAGATTTTAAAAAATGGTTTATTTAAACATTTGCAGTTTTAATGTTCCACATTTGACTCCTGCGGTAAATCCACAAGCCTAGAACAGCAACAGACCCAACAACCCCAGCAGTGACTAGCGCTCTAGCCAGGTCCAATGTTGAGTAATTTGATGGATCAGTACCTAGGAGAGGGGGAGAAAAAAAAAAAAAAAAAAGAAGTTTAAGTCTTGAATCTCAACTGAAAACCCCAACCCCCATCCCAGATTGATTACCTTCCAGTTTTAGAATTTCTTGATCATCCACAGAAACAAATGCAACAGGTCCTTGAGAAGTCACTGTGTTCTTCAGAGACTGAAGTTCAGCCATTCGCCCTAAAATTAGGATAAAGTTTATATTCCATAGTAGATGTTCTTAGGAACTTCAATTTTTTAAATTTAAAGTGAGTTTTGTGAAAAAAACCAAGATTTTGCCACCTGAATATAATATACTCACTTCTCCTTTGACCACAAGAAACTACACAGCTGTCCCTGGCAGATGGAACACAGACAGAAGCACTGCAGTGGAAGTATACCTGAAGAAAAGTTTTTACACTGTTAAATCACAGCAAAGCATTAGATAAGACTGATAAAATACATTATATTCATTTACCAGGCCTCCAAGGGCAAGCTGGGTGGTGGCGTCCACAAATGTGAAGGTGCTGACCACAAAGCGCTGGTAGTAGCTTGGTATAGGTACAGCCTGTGAAGGAGCTCCAACAGGAATCAGCTGGCTCAAGTAGTTGTCTCCATTGAAAGGGCAACTGCACAAACAAAACGCTTGAGAATTGAGATCTGCACAAGGTAGACAGGATAACTTCCATTCTACAGACTCAATTACTCACCTGTCAAACAAGATGGGCCATTGAGGAAGGAGTGTAGGACTGGCGGAGCTGGTGGCCCAGCAGTCATTAAGGACAAGGACCAGGTTTGGATCTGTTCTGCCGATGATGCGAACCTCCAGGTAGACTGGGTCCCTGAGCACTTTGACCACAGGGTACTGTGCATCAGTGTAGTACGAGGCATAGTTGAGATCTGCATTACATAACAAACATTACAAATTCAGGGCAACAAGTGTTCAACAAGTGTTAACACTTCTGAATGGCTGAGTTCAGGGACCTTGGAAAGGACATGCCTTTTGCTTGACAGAGGGAACTCAACACCTCTGGGGAAACTAGCCCTAAGCAAGAGGAAATGCCAGACCTAAACAAAAAGTTCGTGTTGAATGGAAGATTACCATGAAAGTCATGACTTTGGTCATACCTGGTCCCACCCACTACCACACAAGCATGAAATTTGCCAGAGTTATATTATAGACAAAAGGCTGGTTAACATGCCAGACTAGCATCCAATACCACTAACTTGCAGTGAGATTATGGCTGTTCCTACAACCTTTTGAGATGAAGATACAACTTAAAATTTATGTGGCTGGTTTAGATGTCATGTCCTTAAATGGTGTTCAGTTTAACACCTTTCCACAACAGCACACCCTTCTTGTGTTCAGTCTAGCCATGCAGCTGCCAAGAGAAGATATCTGGTATGTCTAGGATGAAGCTGAGCCACAAGCACCATGGGGGGGGGGGGGGTGTACAGCTCATACACTTGTAAGGGGCCCGAGTATCTCAAAGAGCCTGGTGGGAGGGGAGCTCTGTGGATGCTTCTGTAAGAGTGAGTTGGCAGCTGCTGCATGTTATTGAGCATACATCGGGCTCTTTGCTGCCACCTCTGGCAGCTTCCTGCATGTGCTGCCACATTACTACTCACCTTGGGCACCCCCCCCCCCCCACCCGAAGTTAAAAAAAAAAAAAAAAAAAAAGCCCTGTACCACCAAATTAGATGGATTTGGCTTGAAGAAAGGGGGGGCAACCCTATACGGCCCTTTATACAAATGTGTCAATTTGAGAGGGAGCCTGACCATTACCAGACCAAAAGAAAGGCTTCCTTCTGGCTGCACAAGCTTCAGTCATGTGAATCTAGCATTGCCCTTTGTCACCATCTCCTGTCAGAAGTCCAGCTGTCTCTTCCTAGGTTCAGAAGGCCCATACATCTCTCTCCATGAAAGACAGGCTCTACCCCTCCAGTGCTGCATGGAACCTGAAGCCTCCTGGGATATACATGGGAGGAGGCAATTCTCATCTAAATAATGGGTGGGCAGTGTGGACACCAAGGGAAGCCAAAGCATTTTTATATTGCTGAGGGAAAGGGGACCACAACCATGCAAGCCATAGCAATTAGTGCAGGATTTGCTTTAAGGACTCCTGTAGTACTGTGCTCTATAAATCATGTTAGATTACTAATGGGCACTAGACTAGTGGAAGCACGTTAGCTTACTTCTAGAAAGCTGAAGACTTATCCTCACCTTGTGCAATCCTCATCTCCAGCTCAAGAGGTCCAGATGTACTGACAGGAAGAGGTGGTGGCAAAGTGTTCACTGTAAAACTCAGCAGCGGCACAATACCAGTTTGAATGAAGTTACACTGCACAGTCACCCTAGAGAAACAGTACAGCATTAGATACAGTGCTCCTCCTCCCCCTCCCCTTCATCCACTAAAGCAGGATTGCTCATCTTACCTCATTGTACTGTCCCTAGTAATAGAAGATCCTTGCCATGTCTGTATTTGTCTACTAGCTTCAATAGTAGCTACATAGTTCATTGGACCATTGGGCACCTGGATGAAAACAAACCAGGATAGGTAGACAATGAGCCTTAAGAAGCAATACCGCCCACCATAAATTCAACTTTCTATATCACATCCCTTTTGAAATATAAAAGGGTGGCTTTCTGTACACCACAGGAAACCTACAGAAGGTATTAAGCACATGTAGCACCCTCTAGTGTGCTAGGTGTGAGATAGGGTTGTCAGTCTAGAGACCTCCCAGTTATTTGCAGAAGATGTTGGAAAGGTAGGAGGAGAGGTGATGGCACACCCGAGAGGACTGGGTACAAAGCCAGCAAGGAGGACTGTGGTGGCATGGGTAGTGGAAATACAGCTGCAGCCAGGAGGCCTGGCAGCGCCTGAAGAGGTGGTACTGGGATCCATAGACATGTGGGACAGCTAGCACTAGGTCTACCTTTTTTTTTGCAACATCATAGGGGCCTGGCTGAGCCAGTGTCAGGCATGCAATTCAGTGCTAGCTAGTCCTGGGAGTGATAGTCTACAAGCAAGTTTGTGCTGGAGGAAGAGCAAGTTATACATGCCAGAGGTGTATATAGTTCAAACCCTATATTGCTGTTTGAAGCAACTGGGCACCACATATCTACCCTATCCACGTTACAATCCCCTCAAAACAAGGTACAAGGACTGCTTCTTGAGTATCTGAAGATTGGAGTGCCAGGCTGTGCAGGGGGAGAGGTATACCACAATTACTAGTAGCCCCTACGGGGGTACTGCTACACATGTTGAATAAAAGCACAGGAGTAGGGTTGATGGTGTAGTAGAGTATCAGACTAACAAATGAGCCAGTTCATGAAGTCAATTAGATCACTCATGAATGGTAGCAACCATACATCATGCCAGACTGGAATGCTTTAGAAGAAATTATGCAATACAGAGAGGATAAGGTGCCATCATCCTCAACTCATTTTGGGCAAAGAAGCTGAACCAATATGCACCACCAAATGATATCACAGCCCAAGACCACAATTGTAGCCAAGAGTTCGTAATGTGTCTAAGAATTTGAACTGCAAGATTTGGTCATAATTTCTGCATTTCATATGATAGATATTATGCAAAGGTTAGCCTGCCTGCACCACGAGGTTCAGACTTTGATATAAGCAGACTAATGTAATACCCACCTGAAATGCTTTGGTACAGGACAATGGGAACCTGAACACTACAAAGGAGTTACTGGTATCTACTGTCAGCCCGGTGCAGGAGTCCAATCCAATCACCCTGATGGAGTCCAGATGCAGAGATGGCACAGTCAGTTCACTGGACACTGCAATCGCCATGTTGCCATCAAATCTGCATTGTGTGGTCACTGTAGAACACAAAATTGGGTTGTCACCATGTAGGCCAGACATGCAATTATCTAGTCACTGATAATTTGCCCACTGCAGTATTTATATTTTTCGAATAGTCTAATCTAACTCAAATCTGTACAGGTTAGATTGCAGTGAAGGGTGCAAAATTATACAGGAGCAGACCATAGAAAGTCTTATGGACACCCAGAGGGTTGTCCATTGTACCCTGAAAGGTCACCAAGTATGGCTTAGGTCTAAAATAAAAGTGTCAAGATACCATTGAGCAAATTGTTTTAGCAAGTACATTCTAGACTGGGCTTCAAGTCACTCAATTATGAATTGCAAGATTTAAATGCTTTTGGCTATACCAAGGTACTAGCAACCTTACATGCCAAAAGAGCAGGTTATATTTTACCTACAGACTGACCCTAGTATGTTCAGGCTGATACGGCTTCCCAACTTTAGCACATCCAGCAACATCCTACTTACACTTGTTGCCAAAGAAACAAGGCATTGTAGCATCGCTCGGGGAGTAGCAGCATCCCATTGCAGCACAGGCATCACTGGTTACAGGTGTTTCAGCACAGGCCAGTTTGTCCGCTTTAGCAACAGCAGAGCAGACATCAGGGCTGGGGGCATCCAGGGCTTCTATACAAGAAACAAAGGTCTTCGAGCAACATGCAGTACATCAGGTTTATGCAATTAGGACTTTAGAGACACTAGGTGTGAATTACCCCCACTTCTGTCCTAACAGCGCCCCCCCCCCCGTAATGGAGTACGCCAAATGTTTTTATTCCAGAGGTTCATGCCATGCGATTCCCAAAACAACCCGCCTGCAGTTGAGAAAGCTACATAGCTTTGTTTCAGGGGACTATGCCATGAGAATATCCTATTTAGAAGATTAGACGTGTTACCATTCTGTATTGGACATCTCTTCTCCATCTTGTATTGCTCAACAGCACCATCAACAATTTCTTCCAGAAGCAGAACCATCATAAATTCCTCATCCTAGGAGGGAATAAAAATTATATATCTCTAGGGGGTCTTCAAACTTTTAAAAAACAAAGGGCTAGTTTACTGCCCTTCAAATTTTAGGGAGGGGCAGTGGGAACAGAAGCAAGCAAAGCCATAGGCTTTGTGGTCAGTGGGAGGAATAGTACCCCAAGGTCCACTTAACTTGCAGGTGGGTTAGGAGACCCCTGCATTACCCCAAGGTAAATGGGCTCAGCCCATTCTCCCAAAACCTGCTGATCCACGTCTAAAACTCCACTTAACAAGGAATCAGGCACCTTTTTTTTTTTTACAAGTTGCCAGGAGCTTTGCACTCAGACAGCACAGGTCAAGCATGTGAAGAGCTAGAATTTTCATTTTGGGTAAGGAAGGGTAAAGCCTCGTAGACACGGTACGATCGTTGGCAGGGGATTGTCTGTTGTCCTAAAATCTTACCATCAGTACGCTCCTTTTGACAATTGTCCAATCTTCAGGCAACAAATGTTGGATGACAGGTTAGTAAATTCAGCGGCTTAACGTCTGATTTTCATATGGTCAGTACACAAATCTGTCACACAAGAGTTGAATGTACAAACATACTTGGAATCAATGCTCAAACACGAAATTAGCAGAAAGGGCGGCTGTCAAGAGCTGAAATTCCTTTTAGTATGTCACTACGTTCGTGTTTGTGGCATGAAAATGGTGTACCATTAGTATGCTAGACAAGATCCTGGCACACGCCCTTTTGACAAACATTAGACGCTTGGTTGCCCAACAATCGTACCACGTTTAGGAGGCTTTATAGTATTATCCAATTTGGATGTTCTTCACTTCTATCCTTAAGATGCCATAAGTGAAAACTTCTAGAGGGCATTACCTTCAAGATATGCCATCAGAACAGGCATTTCCATTTGATTCCCCTTCACAGCTTGTTCTGGCAACAGCTAAATGATCTCCCATTTGTGGAAATGGTTACCAGACTGAGATGACCCATTAAGGGGACAGACAATATGCCTAGGCAGTCTGGTCTACAGACCTAAAGTTCTGGCTATACATACACCCAAGGCATGCATTACTAGCAGACATTAGAACAGAAAAAAAAAAACCCCATACTTTGAAATGAGTTGGCCCATGATGTTTCAAAAAGTTGATGTCAGGCTTACCTTTTCCCTTACGTAGCATCCATCATAGGCAGTAGCAATCACCATTGTGTTATTGGGTCCATGTCTTACCCAGATCCCACAAGCAGGATCATTGCCAAGACTCTGAAATTCATCCTGGAGATCTGAACACAAAATGTTAGTCGATTACTTACTAAGGCAAGTTATACCAAACCAGTGTTACAGTCACTTCTGAAGGCAGACAGGCACATAGCACAAGATTGACTGGTATAACAAACTACAGTGCCTTGGAGAAAAAAAAAAAAAAAAAAAAAAAAAGTGTTCATACCCACTTTAAATTTTCTGCATTGTCATGTTAAAGCCAAAACCGTAAAAGTATTTTACTGGGATTTTATATGTGATAGACCAACACAATGTGGCACATAATTGTGAAGTGGAAGGAAAATGATTAAAGGTTTTCCAAAATTCACAAATATCTGAAAATTGTGGCGTGCATTTGTATTCAGCCCCCCTTTACTTTTATTTCCAACCCTCCAACCACCCCCCCCCCCCCCCCCCCCCCCCCCAACTAAAATCTAGTGGAACCAAGTGCCTTCAGAACTCACCTAATTAGCAGATAGAATCCACCCGTGTGTAATTTATTCTCAGTATTAATACAGCTGTTCTGTGAAGCCCTCAGGAGGTTTGTTTGAGAACCTTAGTGAACAAACAGCATCATGAAGGCCAAGGAACACACCAGACAGGTCAGGGATAAAAGTTGTAAAGTTTAAAGCAGGGGAGAAAAAAAAAAAAAAGTTCCAAGCTTTGAACATCTCACGGAGCTCTATTCAATCCATCATCTGAAAAATGGAAAGATTATGGCACAACTGCAAACCTACCAAGACATAGCCATCCACCTAAACTGACCGGCCAGGCAAGGAGAGCATTCAGCTGGAGAAAAAAAAAAAAAAAAAAAAAAAAAAAAAAAAACACACACCATATACTTGTCCCAAAGTGTCTTGTCATTTTTACCATTTGATACTTTGTACCCCTACCAATTCACATAGAAGGGCTGGGATCTGGGGGTCCCCTTGTTAAGGGGGGCTTTCAGATTCTGTTAAGCCCCCTGCCTGCAGACCCCCAACAACCACTGGGAAAGGGTTGTGGGGATGAAGCCCTTGTCCCCATAAACGTGGGGGGACAAAGCGCTTTGGGGATGAATACACCCCCCCTAATGTTAAGGGCATGTGGCCCGGTACGGCTCAGGAGGGGGGGCTGCCCTCATTTCTCCCCCCCCGACAGGGGGATGGCAACAATGGGGTGCTCCATCCCAAGGAGTCTGGTAAGGACCCATATGACAAAAAGGACACTAACTACACATCACATTAAAGATGGTGCTGCCATAAGACCATACAAACAGAACAAAAGATTATAGCGCACGCATACAAAAAAACATTAATTCCTACAAGGCTATTTAAACCAGACCCCTTGGGATGGAGCACCCCATCATCCTCCGACCAGTACTTCTACTCAGTAGTTATAGGAGGAGTCTTTAGTTCTTCCATAAAGGATTGCCACGTTTTAAAAGTTGTTTTTTGTTTTACAGAGTGCAGAGTGGCGTCGGATTAGAACACCTGTCAGTTTTTGTTGCCATCTGTGCCCAGTTAGAACTTGGCCTTGGTTCTGTGTACCATGATCATTTAAAGTGAAGGTGAATTTAAATATTCCAAATTGTGGGTTGTCCCCAGAAAAGTGGAATCTTCCAATGGGGACAATAGTTATGGTGACCTGGGGTCCCCTTAATTTACAGGGATTTCCTCACTTACTGTTTGGTTACGGGACAGGAAGTGAAGGGAAATCTCGATGTAGCACCCTGATGTTTTAGGCAGGGTTGCCGTCAAATTTAGTTGCCAGGTGATCTTTGCTTTGGCTTAATGCTAGATCAAGCGACTCCTCTTTTAATCTGGACCTGTTGGACCCTCTGTCACTTGGTGGCACTATGCTAGTGACATTAGATAAGACAGGGGCTTTGCAAGCTCAGACATGAATGGATGGAGTGTCTCAGCCAATGGGTAGGGATGTTCTTTGGTCCTTTGGCCTGCTGGGAGAGCCTATTTGGGTGGAGTCAGGCGATTGGGGTTCTGTGCCACCCAGATGGCTGTCTGGGTGGACATGTGATGTAATGCCCCGGGCTACTAGGCCGGAAGCCTATCCAGGGGCGGACTGACCATTGAGCGATTAGGGCACTGCCCGAGGGCCCTGGGCCACTAGGGGGCCCCATCAGGGTTGCCAGCCTTAGTAAAACCAGGGACAGTATGTATAAATCTGTGTTTTTTTTACATCTGTCTGTGTATACTGTGTGTACATGTATGTGTATACTGTGTGAGTGTATACTGTGTGGCCCCATACTCTGATTGCCTGGGGGCCCCATAATCTCCTATTGCCCGGGGGCCCCATAATCTCCTATTGCCCGGGGGCCCCATGAGTTATCAGTCCGCCCCTGAGCCTATCTCAGGGACTTTTAGCTGCCTGAGGGCATTTCCAGGAGTGAGCAGCAGAGGGTTGACTGCAGTCCAACCAGAAGTAGTGGTTCTGCCAGTTGGGGACCCTGTTGTGGTTGGAGGTAGAGGGGAAGCTGTCACCACCAAGGGACCAACCACCTTGTTACCGGAGACCACATTGAGCAAGCTGAAGTATCAGAGCAGACTCGCCAGCCGGGGATGGTGAAGTGGGAAAACTTCACCAAGTGCCAAGCCAGGGACCCAGCAGAGGTGACACCAGGGCCGTCTTTAATATTGATTGGACCCTGGGCAAAACTTTACTTGGGGCCCCCCATGCAGTTTTGCTCTCCACCTGCTCTGTGACACACAATAAATAGCAGCTAGACTCAAAATCAGTTTACTCAATCAGATCAGGCAGCTATTGCGATTAGTTGCCAGAGGTTACAGTGTAACATTACCACTCACTGACTGTTTGCTAGAGGTTACAGCACACATTACGGCTCACTGATCAGTTGCTAGAGGTTACAGCACATAATTTCTGCTTGTTGAGTGGTTGCTAGAGATTACTGTGGATATGACCTCAGGGGGGCATGATATACATATCAATGCCGCTGGCTTCCCCTATTTACATATGAATGCTGCCACTATTTACATATGAATGCTGGTAATTTACGTGTAAACACAGGGTCTAGAGGTGAGTCATCTTTACACAACAACAGGGGAGATCTGGGCAGCATTAGTAGCAGCACTTCACACTGAGATATTAGAACACAGCACAGGACTAAAACTTCAAGGGACGAGGGAAATTAAACCAGGATAGTTGGCAAGTATAAGACAGCTGCTTTGGGCCCCACAACAATGGCAGGGCCCAGGGCAGCTGCCCCTTTTGCCCTGCCTTAAAAACGGCCCTGGGTGACATCAGTGGGTGCCAAGCCAGGGACCCAGCAGGAGAGCAGGGGTGACGCTTGAGGAAGATACTGAGCACTAAAGTGGAGGAGTGCAGGGTATTCAGTGGCTATTGGATCCAAAGCTTAGTCAAAGACTGGGAGTTTGTTGAGTGAAGACCCACAGTGAGTGACTGGAATAAGCCGAGAACTGTTTGTTGCCAAAAGTTGACTACAACTACTGTTTGTAACGGTTACAAGATTGTTGCCATAGGAGACAGCGGCCCTACCTATACAGAAATGGTGTCCGGCTGGAGGCCTTCACCTGTATAGCAGTCTTCCTATAGATGTCTGAGTCTGCCAATTATCATTGCCTCTACATAAGGGTGTCTTGGCCCCAACCCTCTCCCTCCCTCAGTTCTGTTCAAGAGACAATAAATCTTTGCATTCATAAAGTGTCTGGCGCCCACCTTTTAATCTTGCATTACACCCGCCATGCCTTGTAACCCACTCTACCCAGAAGGATGTCAGCTGTCCCCGACTCTGGAGGTCACCATTAGGCCTCAGACATCAGCAATTGGACACAGATTGGGGGAAAACCTGACAGGGGTTATAACCCTCCCCTACTCCAAAACGAATAGAAGTTTTGCCTAAAGTTCTACTTTAAAAATCATAAAGCATCTGAGCACCACAAACTGACCATCCAAGTCACTTTTAATATCTAAAGCACTCACCCACCCATGGATCCATAATTTTTTTGGTTTGAGAAATTTTGAAACACCCTAGAATTTCCAGCTAAGATAATCTTAAAGTGTTACTAAACCGACAGTAAAATCAGTGTGTATATGCAGTAAAGCATGCTTGTTATACTCGCTGTGGAACCTAAGGGGTTAATCCTCTGCATTGTGTAAAAAGGCTGTCTGATCCTGTCTTCTCTGATCCTCCCCTTCCACTGTCCCAAACCCATTAACTTATAGAACGGGGCAGGGGATAAGCTGCACATGCTCAGTTTGGTGTGTATTGCTAGAGCGTTTTTCTTTTTTTGGACGGGTGCATGTGATCGGCACAGGGCCGATAAGCAATGTCCAGACAGAGGGTCAGGGATCCTGCAGCCTCATAGGACAGTAAGAGAATGAAAACTCCTGCAAGCTTTAACCAGACACTGGTAGAAGTCACAAGACTGCTAATGAGTACATACACACACTACTAAAATAATTACATTTCCATGTACTGCGGGAGACCAGATAAAGGGGATGCAGGATCCTGGTTTAGTAAGACTAAAGGGCAGATGAATCATGTAGCATTTACTTCCAGGAATCCATCTGCCCTTAGTTCAGGCAAGCAGATGTGCTTAGCTGATAAAGCCCTCTCCTAGGATGACGTCACTTTGATCTAGGCCGGATACAAGGAAGTAACTGAAGAAATGTAGTACAGTAAATCTATCATCCTATTAAATAGTAATCCTGATTGAACAGTTTAGTTATGGTTAGTAAATGGGGCACATACATCTAATAGCACATTTACTGTATAGCCAAAATTGTCCCCATTTTGGATACAGTAAGGGAGGGCTATAATAGTGCATCAGTTACAGCACCCAAGTCTGCTACTCTGGCTTTTGGATGTCTACACGAGGCTTCAACTGGTAAACAAAAAATATGCTCCATCCCATAGATTGGTCTATTGACTGGTTCTTTAATTTAGCTCTTTGACCCAGCAACTTTATAAAATAGAGATTACATTGTGGTAATCCATTTAGATCCCTAGTCGTCGTTCCCCCCCCCCCCCCCCCCCCCCCACCCCATCTTACCATGCTAACCCACCCCACTTCCTGTTTTGTCTGCAGCACAGGAAGTGAAGGGAAATCTCCCCAATGGGACTCGTACAAGAAATGGGGTGGTAAGGGTAGGAGGAATAGCCTTCCGTTCCACTTTGTAATAATGGAGGTATATCCATCCAGTCACTAGACCATTAATATCTCAGGACACTGGCTCCATTCTAGTGCATATCCTGGATAATAGCACATTGATCCCTATTCAACATGTGCTACTCCCATCCACCATGTTCTGTGAGCTACCAGCCAATTAGTAGGAACAACATCCCTACTTTTGGCAATTCCCACCCTTAAACCACAAAAAAAAACAAAAAAAACAAAACTTACCCAACACTTTCAGGGAAGAGGTCGCCCCTTCAACAGGCATAGAAAAGGACAATTCCATCTTGTCCAGAGCACAGTGGAGGAGAGAGGAGCTTTCAAAGTGTCCATTGGCATCACACAGCAACCAGGACAAACTGAAGCTCCACAACAGCAGTGCTAAGCCCATTCCTACCCTGGAAGAACCCATCATGATGATCACTTGCAATACTGACCCTCAGCCCTGACCTGAGATTTTTACCCTGGAGAGAGGGCGGGGCTTCAGGCTGATTGGCCGGGGACTGCTATGTACACAGGTGATCCTAATACTTGCAAAGGTAACCAAGAACTGTTGATTGTGGGTCTCTTCAAACCAATCAAGGTTCATGCTCTGGGATGATTAAAAAAAAAAAAAAGGAGCATGATTGGTTACTACTTTGTATTTTTTTCTTTTTTTTATATTTGTTTTTCTTATTTATTTTTATGCTCTCTTATTTTATGTTCCATGAATGTGCAAATATGGGGGCTGATTTATGAAAACTGGAGAAAAGAAACTAAAAAATAATGGGGCTCTTATCCATAGCAGCCAATAACCTCACCCAAGAGCTCAGTTTTTGGATTAGCTTCCAGTTTTCAATGTCAAGCCCCCCCCCTAGGGGGGTTCTGAGGTGTCGCGTACATTTTGTATCATTGTGGAACACTTTTTTCATTATGTAGCAAACAAGTTATAAAAGTGAAAGCTGCAGAGCCATTACCAGCTGGGTTTTATCTACTTCCCACCCAGGCCAATTCTGACATTCCTCTCCTACATGTAAAAATCATCATTTATTTGCTAAGAAAATACCCAAACATTATATATTATTTTGCAGAGGCCCTAGAGAATAAAATGGAGGGTTTTGCAATTTTTTTTATGTCACACAATATTTGTACAGCCGTTTTTTAAATGCAAATTATTTTTAAAAAAAAGACACTTTAATGAATTTTAGTGCACACAGACACAAAAAATACCCACTGTTTTCTCTTTGGTAAAATATAAAAGAGATCGATAGGCGACACTTTGCAAGCCTTTACAGGTTACCAGTTTAGAGTTTACACAGGAGATCTGGTGCTATATTATTGCTCTCACTATAATGTTTGTGGCGATATCTCTCACATGTGTGGCCTGAATGCTGTTTATGTATGTGTGTGCGACCGCACTGAAGTGCTTTAAATGCAGCATGGTGGTGTAGTGGTTAGCACTTTCAGCTAGCAGTAAAAAAGGTCGCTGGTTCGAATCCTGACTACGACACTCCCTGCCTGGAGTTTGCATATTCTTCCTGTGCAGGGCTCAAGTCCTATGGGAATGCCGTTAGCAGCCACGTCCTGCAGGGCATGTGCCGTTCTGAAGCCTGCAAAGCTCATACATGATCGCCCATTTTTGGGCATGTGCAATGGCGCCTCCTGGCACCATTTTTGAATGGATGGCAGTAACACTCGGGTCTCGGGGGCCTCGCCACAGCAAAGAGCAGGAAGACAGTAGCAGTACACTGATGTGAGTGTCTCAGTGACGGAACCTCACCACAGCACAGAGGAGGACATTACTGGGGGGGGGGGTTGAAGGAGGTAGAGGAGGGCATTACTGGGCAGTGGCAAAGGAGGACATTACTGGGGGGAGGTGAAGGGGGCAAAGGAGGACGTTACTGGGGGGGCGATGAAGGAGGCAGAGGAGGACATTACTGGGGGGGGGGTGAAGGGGGCAGAGAAGGGCATTACTGGGGGGGGTGAAGGGGGAAAAGGAGGACATTACAAGGGGGTGAAGGGGGGCAGAGGTGGACATTACTGGAGGGGTGAAGAGGGCAGAGGAGGACACTACGAGGGGGTGAAGTGGGCAGTGCTGTGGAGGCAGGGCTCAAGTCTTGCAGGAACAAACTTTTTTATTTTTGAGGTGGGGGGGATCTTGGGTGAGTTCTTCCGCTTTTTCACAGGACTTGACCTCTGTGCCTGCGCTCCCCTCCCTCTTCTTGCTGCTGGGTGTCAACGCGGTCTCTCGTGGGCCTTGGGAGTGGTTTCTTTGCGTGCATCCCCACAGTGGGACAGGAAAGTTCGCTGTACCAGTCGGATCCTTTGGCAGCTTTTGGGCACAGCAATCAGGAGTTCCTTTGCTCAGCCGTTAGTGGTAAATATATCTTAATTACAATGACTGTACAAGTATCAATATGTATTGTCCTTGATAGTATTGTTTCTTTAAATGATCTCATTGTTACAATGCATTCTCTTTTAGAGTTCCTCCCTCTGTATTCCCCCAGAAGAAGACCTCTACTCATAAGGTCAAAACGCGTTAGGGTGCATAGTATGACTACATATATTTTTATATCATGCTATGCCTTTCTATGTGTACTTACGGCTGTATTACCATGTACATGGTTTAGCTTCATGTCCAGAGCTCATGTTTTAATACATCAAGGTCCTTTTTGTATTTTTACTCAATAAAATTTATATTTTTTAAGATAGAAAGAATAATTTTTCTGAAGGAATTTTTTGCTGGCAATAAAACCCCATGGGGAAACTTTTCCATTTCGTGCCTGCGTGGGTTTCCTCCCACACTCCAAAGACATGCTGGTAGGTTAATTGGATCCTAATTGTCCCTAGTATGTGTATGTATGAATGTGAGTTCGGGACCGTCGATTGTAAGCTCCTTGAGGGCAGGGACTGATGTGAATGTACAATGTATATGTAAAAGTGCTACATAAGTACCTGAAATAAATAAACATGCTTTAAATGTTTTTAATAATTTTTTTTTTTCCTGGCCCTACCTCACATCAGCACACAGTGGGTTAATGCCTCTTCTGGAACCCACAGGACCACCTCTTCCTAGCTAAATAAAAGACATGTCATCCTCCTACAACTATTCCTGGCACCCTTTCGCAGGGAGCCCACAAAACCTACACACTCCTGGATGAGTGTGTGGTGACTGCTTCTGTAGAAGCCAAGCCCTAAGCTTTATAAGCCTAATGGCTAGCTGTAATGACCCATCCAGTGAAAATTCTGGTCGACATCTCCATCCTGCTGGTTCTGCTAGAGATAGTGACAAATACAATATGTCCTAAAATTCTGAGCAAAGCTGTGGCTTGAGAATATGCTCCAAGTATCCCGATATCCATAGCACAGAACCATTTATCCTTGGTGGCCCTACATATGGAACAAATCTTTTGTTCTCAGTATGGATATAAATACTACCCGTATTGGGTAGAAAGCCACAAGGATTCCCTCCCTGCACAAGGTCCAGATCCTGGCAAACAACCTGAGGAAAAAGAACATATAGAAAGGCTGCCTTCGTGACTGGACTGAAAGATTCCATCTGGAACAGCAAGCTGCCATGGGGCCTTAAAGGCCCTGATTCAAGCTTCCTGCTGAGGATGTAGCCCTAGGGCAGTGATGGCGAACCTTGGCACTCCAGAAGTTTTGGAACTACATTTCCCATGATGCTCAACTACACTGCAGAGTGCATGAGCATCATGGGAAATGTAGTTCCAAAACATCTGGGGTGCCAAGGTTCGCCATCACTGCCCTAGAGAGATTGACATAATGGCTCAATCCTTACTCCAACTGGAGCGGAGGGATCCCACCTGGAGCTGCAAGTCAAAGAATCCTTTTTAGCCTAAAGCTTTGATCTTGGCAAACTTCCTGGCTGTAGAGATAGCCCTTAGAGTGCATGTCTTCAAAGCTCAGTCTTTATCCAAGCTGGATTGCAAAGAGCTCTCATCTGGAACCAGCAAGGAAGATCAGAGCAAGTAGTAAACCCCACCTAGAGAGCAGGGCCGGTGCTACCACTAGGCGGACTAGGCAATCGCCTAGGGCGCACTGCCGCCTAGGGCGCCCGGCCGCTGGTTATGTTATCCCCGCATTGTCCTCCACAGAGCTTGCAACCACCGCCCTGACATGTCAAGCAGTGTCACCCGCGCCCTGCCTCCCCCCCGCCCCCTGTGCGCGGCTCCGGCTCTCCGCTCCGGTGTGTTTCCAGACAGTAATCCTAACCCTCTCTGCTATCTTAATGTCAGCCAGTCACAGACAGTGTCACATCATGTGTCCAGCAACCCCCTGGCCACCCCAGCCACGGCGCTCTCTGATGTGTGTCAGGCAGAAGCCGCCCTCCTTCTCCTCTCTCCGCACCGTGACATGTGACCACAGTCCAGCACTGAGGCCGCTCTCTGCTCTCCCTCCGCTCTACACTGTCCATGTCTAGCAGCACAGCCCCTCCCCCCACGCTCTCCTGGCTGTGTCACTGGAGCGGAGTACATGGAGGAATCAGATGAATCATGGGATATAGTGTGGCGCCTGGCGGCGGCTCTCTGGGCTTGGGGACAGGTGGGGAATGGATGGAAGCGGCACCGACACCGACCAGAAGCAGCAGGCAGGTGCACAGACACAGTACAGCCAGGGCTGGTGCAAGCGAGGAACAGGCAGCAATAACAGGGTCACCATTCACATTGTCAGAAGTTTGCTAAGCCGTCACCTGGTGACACTGGTGTGGTAAGTAAAAACTGTTGCTTCCTCTCTGAGTTAATGAATATGTGATAACAATGACATGGAATTTTAAAATGTGTTTGTATATGTATATTGACTGATCTGCCACATGCCCCCCCCCCCCCCAGCTGCATTGATTGGTGCTGGTGAAGCGGCATTGATGGGCGCTGGTGAGACTGCATTAAATGGCGCTGGTGAGGCTGTCTTTAATGGGCGCTGGTGAGGCTGCATTGATTGGTGCTGGTGAGGCTGCATTGATTGGTGCTGGTGAGGCTGCATTGAATGGCGCTGGTGACATGGCATTGATGGGCACTGGTGAGGCTGTCTTTAATGGGCGCTGGTGAGGCTGCATTGATGGGCGCTGGTGAGGCTGCATTGGTGGGCGCTGGTGAGGCTGCATTGATTGGTGCTGGTGAAGCGGCATTGATGGGCGCTGGTGAGGCTGTCTTTGATGGGCCCTGGTGATGCAAGATTGATGGGCACTGGTAAGGCTGCATTGATTGGTGCTGGTGAGGCTGCATTGATTGGTGCTGGTGACGCGGCATTGATGGGCGCTGGT
Organism: Lithobates clamitans; assembly: GCA_037952925.1. NCBI lineage: Eukaryota > Metazoa > Chordata > Amphibia > Anura > Ranidae > Lithobates > Lithobates clamitans. The sequence continues at coordinate 998,987 of JBBGZY010000726.1, read as the reverse complement.
GAGGCTGCATTGATGGGCACTGCTGAGGCTGCAATGATGGATGCTGATGAGGCTGCATTGATGGGCGCTGGTGAGGCTACAATGATGGGCGCTGATGAGGCTGCATTGATGGGCGCTGGTGAGGCTGTCTTTGATGGGCGCTGGTGAGGCTGCTTTGATGGGCGCTGGTGAGGCTGCAATGATGGGCGCTGGTGAGGCTGTCTTTAATGGCCGCTGGTGAGACTGCATTGATGGGCGCTGGTGAGGCTGCAATGATGGGTGCTGGTAAAGGCTGCATTGATGGGAGCAGGTGAGGCTGCAATGATGGGCGTTGGTGAGGCTGTCTTTGACGGGCGCTGGTGAGGCTGCATTGATGGGCGCTGGTGACATGGCATTGATGGGCGCTGGTGAGGCTGCATTGATTGGTGCTGGTGAAGTGGCATTGATGGGCGCTGGTGAGGCTGTCTTTGATGGGCGCTGGTGAGGCTGTCTTTGATGGGCGCTGGTGACGCGGCATTGATGGGCGCTGGTGACGCGGCATTGATGGGCGCTGGTGAGGCTGTCTTTGATGGGCGCTGGTGAGGCTGCATTGATTTGTGCTGATGAGGCTGCATTGAATGGCGCTGGTGACATGGCATTGATGGGCACTGGTGAGGCTGTCTTTAATGGGTGCTGGTGAGGCTGCATTGATGGGCACTGGTAAGACTGCACTGGTGGACGCTGGTGAGGCTGTCTTTGATGGGCGCTGGTGACGCGGCATTGATGGGCGCTGGTGACGCGGGCATTGATGGGCGCTGGTGACGCGGCATTGATGGGCGCTGGTGACGCGGCATTGATGGGCGCTGGTGACGCGGCATTGATGGGCGCTGGTGAGGCTGCATTGATGGGCGCTGGTGAGGCTGCATTGATGGGCGCTGGTGAGGCTGCATTGATGGCCGCTGGTGAGGCTGTCTTTCATGGCCGCTGGTGAGGCTGTCTTTCATGGCCGCTGGTGGAATGCATTTGATGAGCGCTTCAATAAAAAGGTGGTGTATACATGGGCAGGGAAAAGGGTGTGGAGTCAGGGGTGGAGCCAAGGGGGGGGGCAGCAAAAATCCTTGAACTAGCCGTGCTAGAGAGTCTTGGCTCTCCTTTGAGTCTCAGGTGCAGCCCCCCCCAAAGTATTGGATGAATAAGGAATAATCTACCCATGAGACGTGGTATACTTGGATTTTGCAAAAGCGCTTGACAATCCCCCACACACGGTTCATGTGTAAGGTAAAGTCTACAGGCTTGGAAAGATCAGTTTGTAAATGGATAGAAAACTGGCTAAAAGACAGAATTTAGAGAGTTGTGGTTAATGATTCTTCCTCTGAATGGTCTATGGTTATCAGTGGTGTACCCCAAGGTTTAGTGTTGGAACCCTTACTTTTTAATATCTTTATAAATATTGGGTCTGGGATTAAAAGTAACATTCTAGTCTTTGCAGTGGAATAAACATCCTTACAGTATGTCTCCAATTCACAAGCCAACCTCAATGCTCTGTCTAATTGGGCGATGTGGTTTAATGTTGATAAATGTAAAGTTATGCACTCGGGGCCGTGTTAATTGTGGCAGGAAATTTAGTCTTAGGACTAAAATGGCATTTTAGTCCCCCGCAATTGTTTTAGTTGCATTTAGTCAACTAAATCTCAAGTACATTTTAGTCGACTAAAACTAAAAATTTTAGTTCTTTTAAAATTGAATAGGTGTAATTAAATTGTAATGCATTAACATTTCTCTACAATTTCTAAACTCCTATACTGGAGTAAAAAAAAAAAAAAAAAAAAAAAAAATCTAAATATGTTATTGAGGTATGAACATGCACTACAGACCAGTGTTAATTTTGAAGTTAAATTTCAATTTAGTTAGTCTTTTGACTAAAACGGCATTTTAGTTCTAGTCTTGCCTAAAATGCCATTTTTGTTGTATTTTAGTCAACTAAAATTTTTGTAGGCGACAAACACTGACTTGGGGGCTAAGAATATGCATCATACATACTGAAGGGGGGGGTGTACAACTAGGGGAAATCAATGGTGGAGAAGGATCTGGGGGTTTGGTAGATCATAAGCTTAATAGCTTGCCAATGCCAAGCTGTGGTTTTGAAAGAGAGCAAGTCCTTTGTACCAGGAGGTCTGGACTCCAGAGAGAAATATTCTGCCCCTGTACAAAATTAGTAAGATCTCATCTGGAATATGCAGTTCAGTTTTGGGCACCAGTTCCCAAAAAGTATCTGAGAAAGTGCAACCAAACTGATAAGAGGCATGGAGGAGCTCAACTATGAGGAAAGATTAGAGGAACTGAATTTATTCAGTCAGAAGAGATTAAGGGGGGGGGGGGATATGATCACCATGTATAAATACATAAGGGGTCCATATAGTGACCTTAGTGTTCAATTTCTGGTCAACACCAACAAGGCAGCACTCTTTAAGTTGAGGAAAAGAGATCTCCAAATACTGAAAGGTTTAACAGTAAGAGCTGTAAATGAAATAGACCTACTCCAGAGGTGGTTCTGGCCAGCTCAGTAGATTGCTTTAAGAAAGGCCTGGATTCTTTCCTAAAATGTACATAATAGGACTGGGTACTGAAATTTATAGGTAAAGTGGATCCAGGGAAAAATCCAGTTGCCTATGGAAGGATTTTTTCCCCCTGCTGTAGCAAATTGGATCCTGCTTTTCTGGGGGGGTCTATTCTACATTTGAATTCAAATGTAGTATTTGAAATTCAGAAGAAAATTATGTTCCAGTTAAAGAAAAATTGATTTTTTTTTATTACATGCTAGTCTATTCTGTTTATAGACTATTCCAGATTATAACCTTCTTTGGAAATGTGAATTTCAGATAGAAAAGACCATAATCTATTTCCCAAAATTCAAAAAGGGGGGGGGGGGGTTAGAACCTGCAAACATCTAATAGAATCAATTTGAATAGAAAGATGTTATATTCATTCTATTTTGTTTTTATACCATGTTATTTTCTATTCAAATTCTGGAAAAAAAAAAAAAAAAAAAAAAAAAGTGTCATTTTCTATTTAATTCTATATTGTTTATTTTCTATTCCATTTTGTTCTGTTTTATTAGGTTCTATGCTTTCCTAGAATATTTCTCACCATTCCATTTGAAAATCGGAAAACTATTCAAATGCTATCTGAATTTTGTTACTATTGTAATTTCAATTCAGACCGAACACACATGTCTAGCCAACATCATGCCTTGCAACTTGAGTACAGTAGTAGACAGTTAACAGGGGGTGCCAAGTGCATTTCTGCTAGCTCATGGAATGCCATGTTTCTTTTCCCAATACAACACCCCCTGGTAACACACCTTGTAATCCCAATGGGAAAATATTTAGTGCTTGCTGAGACACAAGTTTCAACCTTCATGAGGCAAGGTTTTGAGGAAGCCTAGGATGGACAAGGTTAAAGTGGCTGAAGATAGGAGATGAGCCTACCCTAGCCAAAGTTATAGCTAGAGGTAATGTGTTTGTTAGAAACTAAGGCCATCTCCAATGGATTGCCAGTGACTAATGGGAACAAAGCATTTGTCATTTAGGCTCATCACAAAATTGGGCACAAATAGAAACTGGGGCTAGGATTTGAGAACTTTTACTTGCTAGCTCAGCCATTATCCTGCCCATTACAAAGGATGTTCTGTATTTTTGGGGTGGAAGCCATCTGACCAGCTTCATTTTCAAGTCACAAAACTGATATTTTACACATTTCTGGAACCATGTGGGTAATAAAGCTAGTAAAGACAGATTTAAAAGAGTTTTATTTAAACATTTGCAGTTTTAATGTTACATGTTTGACTCCTGTGGTGTATCCACAAGCCTAGAACAGCAACAGCCACAGACCCAACAACCCCAGCAGTCGCTAGTGCTTTAGCAAGATCCAATGTGGAGTATTTTGATGGATCAGTACCTAGGAAGAGGGAAAAAAAAAAAAAAAAAAAAAAAAAAAAAAAGTTTAAGTCTTGAATCTCAGCTGAACCCCACCCTCCCCCATCCCAGATTGATTACCTTCCAGTCTTAGAATTTCTTTATCATCCATAGAAACAAATGCAACAGGTCCTTGAGAAGTCACTGTGTTCTTCAGAGACTGAAGTTCAGCCATTCGCCCTAAAAATAGGATCAGGTTTAAAATTCCATAGATGTAGAGTTTCCCTTTTATTTAGAGAGTTGTGGAACCCCCCCCCCACGATTCTGCCACTAGTCATAGTTTTTACACCCAAAGATAATACTCACTTCTCCTTTGACCACAAGAAACCACACAGCTGTCCCTGGCAGATGGAACACAAACAGAAGCACTGCAGTGAAAGTATACCTGAAGACAAGTTTACAAAATTATTAAAATAAAAATAAAAGACACAGCAAAGCATTAGATAAAGACATACAATGCATTGTATTTATTTACCAGGCCTCCAAGGGCAATCTGTGTGGTGGAGTCCACAAATGTGAAGGTGCTGACCACGAAGCGCTGGTAGTAGCTTGGTATAGGTACAGCCTGTGAAGGAGCTCCAACAGGAATCAGCTGGCTCACGTAGTTGTCACCATTAAAAGGGCAACTGAAAAAAAAAAAAATTGAGATTTGAGATCTGTACAAGGTAGACAGAATAACTTCCATTCTACAGATTCAATTACTCACCTGTCAAACAAGATGGGCCATTGAGGAAGGGTTAAAGGATCTGCAGAGCTGGTGGCCCAGCAGTCATTTAGGACAAGGACCAGGTTTGGATCTGTTCTGCCGATGATGCGAACCTCCAGGTAGACTGGGTCTCTGAGCACTTTGACTACAGGGTACTGTGCATCAGTGTAGTATGAGGCATAGCCAAAATCTGCATAAAACATAAATTCAGGGCAACAAGTGTTAACATTTCTCAATGGCTGGGTTCAGGGACCTTGGAGAGGACATGCCTTTTTGCTTTACATAAAAGTAAACTCAACCACCTTTTAACCCTGGGGGGACCCCTCAAATTTTATAAAACAACGTTTAATAGGGGTCTCCCATTAAACTGTGTTAAGTGATGACTCATGTCATACCTGGCCCCACCCACTACCACACAAGCATGAAATCTGCTAGAGTAAACTTTAATTGGACAGAAGGCCTGTTTCCAGGCCAGCATCCGATAACACCCATCTACTTGCTTTGACATTATGGCCATTTACATAACCAGCTTCAGTCACGTGAATCCAGTGTTTCCTTACATCACCATCTTCTGTCAGAAGACCAGCTTTCTTCCCAAGTTCAGAAGGCCCATACATTCCCTGCCCAAGCAGGCTCTGCCCCTCCAGGGACATGCTTTGTAGTAGCAGAGGTCATTCTCACCTAGATAATGGGTGGGCACTAATGTAAGCCAAGACACCTTTATGGGGTGGGAGGGCAGGCACAGCCATAGTAATTAGTTTAGATTTTCTTTAATGACTTCTGTAGTACTGTGCTCTCTAAATCATGTTAGATCACCAATGGGCACTAGACTAGTGGAAGCATGTTGGCTTGCTTCTAGCAAGCAGAAGAAGACTTCTCACCTTGTGCAATTCTCATCTCCAGCTCAAGAGGACCAGATGTAGCGACAGGAAAAGGTGGTGGCAAAGTGTTCACTGTAAAACTCAGCAGCGGCACAATACCCGTTTGAATGAAGCTGCACTGCACAGTCACCCTAGAGACACAGTACAGTATTAGATAAAGTTCTAATGTCACCCCCCCCCCCCCATATACTACAGCAGGATTGCTCATCTTACCTCATTGTACTGTCCCTGGTAATAGAAGATCCTTGCCATGTCTGTATTTGTCTACCAGCTTCAATAGAGGCCACATAGTTCATTGGACCATTGGGCACCTGGGTGAAAAAAAAAAATTCCAAACACAACAAGTCAGGATAGGCAATCGAGCTTTTGAAAGCAATACCACCCACCATAAGTCAACTTTCTGTATCACATTCACTAAACAAAGGGTGGCTTTCTGTACAAGACACCTACAAAAAGGGTCTGTTAAGCATGTTTAAGAAGCACAGGAGTATGGTTAATAGTGCAGTAGGGTATTGGCATACCAATTAAGCCAGTTAATGAAGTCAAATTAGATCACTCATGAAATGTTAGCAACCATACATCATGCCGGACTGGAATGCTTTAGAAGAAATTATACAATACTGAGAAGATAAGGTGCCATCATCCTCAACATTGTTTTGGTGAAATCTGAATATTGACCTTCACCAAGTGATATCACAGCCTAAGACCAGAATTGTAGCCAAGAGTTTATTGGTCTAAGAACCTGGACTGCAAGATCATCATAATGTCTCATTGCACATTATACTACAAGGGAAAAGCAAAGGTTAGCCTGCCAGCACCATGAGGATCAACCTTTGATATATCTAGACTATTGCAACACCCACCTGATATGCTGTGGAGCATGACAATGGGAACCTGAACACTACAAAGGAGCTACTTGTATCTACGGTCAGCCCGGTGCAGGAGTCCAATCCAATCACCCTGACGGAGTCCAGATGCAGAGATGGCACGGTCAGTTCTCTGGACACTGCAATTACCATGTTGCCATCAAATCTGCATTGTGTGGTCACTGTAGAAAACAAGATTGGGTTGTCACTATGTAGATCAGACATGCAATTATCTAGCCATCAATAGATTAGACTATTCATTAAAAATATATAAATACAATATATACACACACTGCCAGTCGGCACTCACATCTGTAGACAGGTTTGATTGCAGTAAAGAGTGCAAAAATTATAGGAGCAGACCATAGAAAGTTTTATGGACACCCAGAGGGTATGGTAATGACTAAGCGCACGTGAAGTGTGTGAAATGAGTCTACCCAGCATTCAGATTCCTGTAGTTTTTGGGATGTCCAAATAGAATTTTGATCTACAGTGGTGTGCGGCCATTTCTTCTAAATTCAATGGGTTGTTAATTGTACCTGAAGGGTCACCAAGTATGGCTTAGTCCAAAATAAATGTCAAGTTGGCAAGACACCATTGAGCAAGTACATTTTAGACTGGGCTTTAAATTTAAATGCTTTTGGCTATGCTAAGGTAGCATCAAATATGGCAGGTTCTGCTTTACACATTGGCCATAGGCATGTTCAGGCTGACACGGCTTCCCAACTTTAACACATCAACATCCTACTTACACTTGTTGCCAAAGAAACAGGGCATTGAAGCATCGCTCGGAGAGTAGCAGCATCCCATTGCAGCACAGGAGTCACTGGTTACAGGCGTTTCAGCACAGGCCAGTTTGTCCGCTTTAGCAACGGCAGAGCAGACATCAGGGCTGGGGGCATCCAGGGCTTCTATACAAGAAAAACATCTTCTAGCAACATGCAGAACATTGGATTTATGCAATTAGGGCTTTAGAGACACTAGGTGTGAATTACACCCCCCTCCCCCCAATTCTGTCCCAACAACAGAGTAAGCCACATGCTCTTATTTTAGGGGACCATGCCATGTGATCCCCAATACAACCTGCAATTGAGAAAGTTACATTGCTTTGTTTCAGGGGACTATGCCATGGGAATTCTCATTTAGAAGATTAGACATGTTACCATTCTGTATTGGACATCTCTTCTCGGTCTTGTATTGCTCAAAAGCACCATCAACAATGTCTTCCAGAAGTAGAACCATCATATATTCCTCATCCTAGAAAAAAAAAAAAAATTTCACCAGGGGTCTTCAAACTTTTGAAACAAAGGGCTGGTTTACTGTCCTTCAAACTTTTAGAGGGGTGGCAGGAGTAGAAGTAAACAAAGCCATAGGCTTTGTGGTCAGAATAGTAACCCAAGGGCTAGATAAAAGGCAAGCAAAGGGCCACTCAGCCTGCAGGTGGGTTTGGAGACATCTGCATTACAGCAAACCAAGTTGAGTTGTCTCAAACCATTCTCCCAAAACCTGGTGATTTGTGTCTAAACCTCCCATATTACCAAGGAGTCAGGCATTTATACAAGTTACCAGGGGCTTTCCACTCATAGCCAGCACAGCTCAAGCATTTGTAGAGCTGGAATTGTAATTTTTGGGTAAGGAAGAATTAGAGTACTGTCCAATTTCAATGTCCTTCCTTCACTTTTGCCCTGAACATGCCACTAGTGAAAACTTCTAAGACAGGGCATAGCTTGCAAGAAACACCATCAGAACAGGTGTTGCCATTTCATCCCTTACTGCTTGTTCTGGAAACAGCTAAATGGCCTCCCATTTGTGGCAATGATTGCTGGACTGATGGCCCATTAAGGGGGACAGACAAATCTAGGCAGTCTCTGCTCTACATACACCCAAGGAATGCATAGATTAGAACAGGCTTATGGTTTCTCAGGATTCTAAAACTTTGAAAATGAGTTGTCCAATGACCGCATCAAAAAGCCCAAGTCAGTGATGTGTCAGGCTTACCTCTTCTCTTACGTAGCATCCATCATAGGCAGCAGCAATCACCATTGTGTTATTGGGTCCATGTCTTACCCAGATCCCACAAGCAGTGTTATTGTCAAGACTCTGAAATTCATCCTGGAAATCTGAACAGAAAAACAAAATCGATTTCTTACCAAATTGAAATTATACCAAACCAGTGTCACATTTACTTCTGAAGGTAGATTGGCTGGTATAACAATCTTGTGCTATGTAGGCAAAATTGTCCCCATTTTAGACACAGTAAGGGAGGGTTATAACCCCTGTTTAGGTTTTGCCATCTGCATCACATTGGGGAGATTCCCCTTCACTTCCTGCCCCATAGCCAAACAGGAAGTGAGGAAAGATCTGCAAATTAAAGTAATCCCTTTGGGGGACCCCCCCCCCCCCCCCCAGGTCACCAGAACAAGTGTCCACTGAATATTTCCCCTGGGACAACCCAAGATTTTATTTTCCATGGATAATGTTAATCTCCCCAAGGGGGCAGAGGCAACTGACAAGTTCTAATTCCTCCCCTCTATCCAACACTAAAGTTTTGTCTCAAGTGGTACATTATGTCAGAGCAATCTGAAACATCAAGATCTTGGCTTGTGGTGCAGCCAGAAGGCATAGGCACACCATCCATAAAAAAAAAAAAAATATAGGCACGCCATCAAGCCCTATTGCCCTCAGCCTGTAAAATGCTGCAGCTGGATGGTATACCAGTGCTTACTGGAATTTCAAGCACTGGGGCTAAACACTCAATATGAGTGTAGCACCCTGATGATTAGGATGGGTTGCTATTACATTTGATAGTTGCCTTGGCCAATTTCACCCCAAATCTGGAATTGTTGCACTTCTCTCTTCTGTCACTAGACGGCTGGGTATCTGGTGACATTAGATAAGACAATGGCACTGTAAGGAGATTAGGAATGAATGGATTGGGTGCCTCAGCCAATGGACAGTGATTTTCTTGGGTCCCTTGGCCTGCTGGGAGAGCCTATTTGGGTGGAGTCAGGTGATCAGGGTTCTGTGCCACCTGGACGGCTGTCTGGGCAGACATTAGGGTTGCCACATCATCCCTTTAATCCAGGACACATTACACAGGTTCTGTGGCTGATTAAGGTGGCAATTAAACTCAATTGATGCCTTATTTGCATTAAATCAGCCTCAGAACCTGCAATTAATATGTGTCCTGGATTAAAGGGATGACGTGGCAACCCTAGTGGACATGTGTCATATTGCCCCAGGCTGCTAGGCCAAAAACCTAAGGCCTATCCTGGGGAGGTCTTGCTGCTATGCCGAGAGCCCATCTTAGAAGTAGTGCAGGGTTGAGACTGCGGTCTTTTAGTCCAACCAGGAATAACGGTTCCGCTGGCCAGGGGAACCAGTCATGGTCAGATGTATAGAGGGAGCTGTCGCCACTAAGGGACCATCTACTACCGGAGGAGACCACCAAGTAAGCTGAGGCCAGTACCAGAGCAGACTGCCAACCGAGGATGGTGAAGTGGGAAAGCCTCAGCAAGTGCCAAGTCAGGGACCCAGTGGGAAAGTTGAGGTGCCGCTTGAGGAGTATCTGAGTCCCAAGGCAGGGACCCAGCAGGGGTGACGCTTGAAGATACTGAATGAGAAGACTGGAAGAGCTCAGGGGATCCAGTTGCAGTGGATCAGGGAGTCTAGTGAAAGACTGAGCTCGGTGGAGTGAAGTCCTACAATAGGAGATTGTAGCAGAAGTGAAAGTTCATTGTAACCTTTGTTAGAAATGGTTACAAGACTGTTGCCATAGGAGACAGCGTTCCTACTCATGCAGATGCGGTGTCTGGCTAGATACCTTTCCCTGCATGGCTGTCTGCCTTATAGATGTCCTAGAGCCTGCCAATTAACATTGCATCTACTTAAGGGTGTCCTGGCCCCAACTCTCTCCCACAGTACTGTTTAAGAGACAAAAAATCTCTTTTCATTCAAGAGGTGTCTGGCACCCATGAACCTACCTTGCATTACACCCACCATGCCTTATACCCCACTACACAGGATGTCAACTGTCCCCAACTCTGGAGGTCACCATTAGGCCTAGGGCTCTGCTACATGAGCTTTCCTTGTATCAATAAGGTAAAAAAAAAAAAAAAAAAAAAAAAAAAAAAAAAAAAACCCCAGTGAACCCATTCCCCTCTTCTGAGAGCATTTAAAGATGTGCTGACCCAGCTCCTCAAAGAAACCACCCCACAAGATCACCACTAGATCTTCATGCATCATGGGTACGGTAGCCCATTCATTGCAGGACAGTGAAACATTAAGTTGTCACTGGAACTAGACGATTTGGGGGAAAGCAGCCTCCTAGGCCATCAAAACCATCTCTGGTGACAACCAGGGATTCCTTCACTGGAGAAGTCCCCACTTCCGGTTTTGTCTGTGGTACAGGAAGTGAAGAAGTCTCCCCAATGGGGGCACAGATTTTTTTTTTTGGGGGGGGGGGGCTAGGGAGTAATAGCCTTCAGCTTCACTTGGGTATACCTCCTTATTACAATCAGTCACTAGATCTTTAGTATCTCAGGACACTGGCTACATTCTAGTACATATCCTAGATAATAGCACACTGATCCCTATTCAACATGTGCTACTCCCATCCACCATGTTCTGTGAGCTACCAGCCAATTAGTAGGAACAGCATCACTACTTTTGGCAATTTCCACCCTTAACCCAGAATAAATTAAAAATAGAGCAATAAAAAATAAAAAAAAACTCACCCAGCACTTTCAGGGAAGAGGTCGCCCCTTCAGTAGGCATAGAAAAGGACAATTCCATCTTGTCCAGAGCACAGTGGAGGAGAGAGGAGCTTTCAAAGTGTCCATTGGCATCACACAGCAACCAGGACAAACTGAAGCTCCACAACAGCAGTGCTAAGCCCATTCCTACCCTGGAAGAACCCATCATGATGATCACTTGCAATACTGACCCTCAGCCCAGACCTGAGATTTATACCCTGGAGAGAGGGCGGGGCTTCAGGCTGATTGGCCAGGGACTGCTAGGTACACAGGTGATCCTTATACTTGCAAAGGTGACCAAGAACTGTTGATTGTGGGTCTCTTCAAACCAATCAAGGTTCATGTTCTGGGATGATTAAATAAGAAGTATACTTTGTGTTTTTTTCCAATTTTTTTTTTTGCTGCGCTTTTTTTATGTTTCATGAATGTGCAAAAATGGGGTTAAATTATGAAAACTGGAGCAATGAAAGCTATCAAAACTGGGCTCTTATCCATAGCAGCCAATACCCTCACCCAAGAGCTCAGTTTTTGTTTTAGCTTCCAGTTTTCAATGTCAAGCCCTTAGGGGGTTCTGAGGTGTCGCATACATTTTGTATTATTGTGGAACACGTTTTGCATGTGGTAGCAAGCAAATTATAAAAGTAAAAGCTGAAGAGCCATTAGCTGGGTTTTAATGATTTCCCACCTGGGCCAATTCTAACATTCCTCCCCTACATGTAAAAATCTAAATTATTATTTTTTTTACTAGAAAAATAGTTCAGCCCCGTTCACATCAGCGCAATTTGACATGCAATTTGACATGCAATTTGACAGGTCAAATCGCAGCCTATTGGTTGGCAATGGCACCGTCCCAATCGGTGCGACGCCGAGTTCCTGCACTACTTTTGGCAACTTCGGAGGCGACTTTATTAGACATCTGTGCATGAACCCATACAGATGTCTTTCAAGTCACCCCCCCCCCCCCCGAAGTCGGCCTGAAATGTGGCTTTGAAATCGTGCGAAGTTTAGATGAAGTCGCACAATTTTAAAGCCGCGTTCAGTGTGAACGAGGGCTCAAACCCCCAAACATTATATATATGTAGCACCCTGGGGTTTAATGAGGGAGCTCCTCACAAATTTACTTTCCAGGAGTAGCCATCTTGGTCGATTGATAGGGATCTATTGATTTCTCCCTAAGTTTAGCCTTGTTGCACTTCTCTCTTCTACCACTAGGTGGTCGGGCACTTGGTGGTACTAGATACGAAAAGGGCAACCCAAGGTCAGGTTATGGGTATATGGGGTAGAACAACCAATGGCCAGGGGTTTTCTTGAATCACTTGGCCTGCTGGGAGAGCCTATATATTTGGGTGAGGTCAGGTGATCTATGTTCTGTGCCACCCGGGCGGCTGTCTATGTGGACGTGTGTCGTACGCCCTGGGCTGCTAGGCCGGAGATTGGGCCTATCCCGGGGGGCATCTGGCTGCTGGGCTGTCTGAGGGCCTATCCAGAAGCAAGAGAGCATCACAGGGTTGGGATTGCGGCTTGCAATCCAACCAAAAGTGACGGTTCTGCCGGCCGAAGAACCTGTTGTGGTCGGAGGTAGAAGGGGAGCTGTCGCCACAAAAGGACCAACCACCTTTACCAGAGACCACAGTAAGTAACTGAAGCAAGTACTGGAACCACTTTCTCACCGAAAGGGCAAGGTGGAGAATCGGGAAACTTCAGGCGGTGATCAAGTCAGGGACCCAACCAGTGGAGGAAACGCTTGCAGAGCAGCCTCGTGAGTCAAGTCAGGGACCGAGCCGGTCAGCAGGGGTGAAGCTTGAAAGGTATCTGGAGTGCCAAGCTAGGGACCCAGCAGAGAAGCGTGGGTGAGGCTTGAGGGAGATACCACCACAAAACTTGGAGGAGCTCAAGGAATTTAGAGTCAGTGAATCAGAGGGTCTACTGAGAACCCGGGAGCTCAGTGGTGAAGAACTACAAGAGGCAGTTGTAGTAAAGCTGAAGGAACCCTTACGTTTGAGTTAGGAACTGTTAAAGACTGTTACCATAGGAGACAGCATTCCTGCATGTGCAGATGTGGCTTCTTGTTGGGGCCTTTCCCTTAACGGCTGTTCTCTTATTGAAGTCTTGGAGTCTGCCAGTTAAATTTGCAACTACCTAAGGGTGTCCTGGCCCTAACCCTCTTTCCCCCCAAAATACAAAAAGGACAGTTAAGAGAAATAAAACCTCTTTTACATCCAAGAAGTGTCCGGCGCCCCATGACTTTCACCATCTTTGCACTCACTATGCCTCACAACCCACCACATACAGAAGGATGTCAGCTATCTTTGGCCTTGGAGGTCCTCATTAGACTGGACAAGGCCAGGGACCTTGCTACATATATATTTTAGGCAGAGGCCCTAGAGAATAAAATGGCGGTGTTTTCCAATTTTTTTATGCCAAAGTATTCGTGCAGCAGTTTTTTCAAATGCAAATTGTTTTGAAAAAATACATTTTAATGAATCTTAGTGCGCACAAACACAATATCATTTTTTTATATTTCAATTTTTTATATTTTTTACTTTTTATATTTTTACAATATAATACCCTTTTTTTTTTTTGCTAAAATATAGAAGACGATGTTACGTAAATAGATACCTAAAATGTCACGCTTTAAAATTTTGCACGCTCGTGGAGCGGCGCCAAACTACAGTGCTTAAAAATCTCCATAGGGCGCCATTTTTAAGCCTTTACAGGTTACCAGTTTAGAGTTACACAGGAGGTCTGGTGCTAGAATTATTGCTCTCACTATAATGTTTGTGGCGATATCTCACATGTATGCTTTTTATGTATGAGTGCGCGACTTACGTATGCATTCGCCTTTGCACCCGAGCACGGGGGTGCTTTAAATGCATTTAAATGTTTTTATTTTGTTATTAATTTTCTTTTTTCTTATGAACTTTTTTTGCTATCACAAGGGATGAACAACAACATCCCTTGTGATATCATGGGCAGTGACGCAGTGACAGCTACTCGTTACTGAGACATCTGGGGTCTATTAGACCCCAGATCTCTCCTCTGACCTTGAAAGCTTCTGATCAAACCAGGGGGGGGGGGGGGGCATACTGCAAGCTCCCTGAAACTGTGTGCAATGCATGTGGTTGCGACACGCTAAACAAAACCTCTTCACTGCCTGTCTGAGGAGCAGCCAAAATGATAATTCGCTCTTCATAGACCAAAAGCTTGCGTGATCAAGCCCTTATGGTGATATGCATGGCGCTCTTGATGATGTTTGTGCAATTTGTGTGTATTTTAGCGTGCATTTCTGAATGCATTTTATATTTTAAGAAGCAGCTGCATCGCGCCTGCATGTGACTGCACAGTACAAGACAATAATTCCATGAACAAAAAAAAAAAAATACAAAGGCATGAAAAAAAAAGTAAAATAAAATAAATACACAATAATTCAAATATTATTAGTTAAATGAATACATGAACAAATAAATGACATTGAAATAAAGTACATACAACTTGTTTCATGAAGGAAGTGAAGTCACAGAAATTAGGAACACAACAGGCCACATGATGGCACAGCGCATCAAAAACGCACTCAAAACACAAGTAGGTGCAACATAAATGCTTATCAATGCATTACAATACCATACTTTATAGATTTATCCAGCCCTAAAGTGGACCTTATACCGCAAGCTCCAGTTATTTACTCCGCTCTCTTCCTATGCCAAAATGTTGCAATAAAGTTAAGTGGTGATATCACTGAGGATGCAGCCTATCCCTTCACTAGAGACCGGTGACATCACTGAGAATGCAGCCTATCCATTCACTAGAGACCGGTGACATCACTGAGAATGCAGCCTATCCATTCACTAGAGACCGGTGACATCACTGGGAATGCAGCCTATCCATTCACTAGAGACCGGTGACATCACTGAGAATGCAGCCTATCCATTCACTAGAGACCGGTGACATCACTGGGAATGCAGCCTATCCATTCACTAGAGACCGGTGACATCACTGAGAATGCAGCCTATCCATTCACTAGAGACCGGTGACATCACTGAGAATGTAGCCTATCCATTCACTAGAGACCAGGGACAACCCTAAGAATACAGCCTATCCAATCACTAGAGAGCGGTGACATCACTGACAATGCAGCCTATCCATTCACTAGAAAGCAGTGACATCACTGAGAATGCAGCCTATCCATTCACTAGAGACCAGTGACATCACTGAGAATGCAGCCTATCCATTCACTAGAGACCGGTGACATCACTGAGAATATAGCCTATCCATTCACTAGAGACCGATGACATCACTGAGAATGCAGCCTATCCATTCACTAGAGACCGATGACATCACTGAGAATGCAGCCTATCCATTCACTAGAGACCGATGACATCACTGAGAATGCAGCCTATCCATTCACTAGAGACCGATGACATCACTGAGAATGCAGCCTATCTATTCACTAGAGACCGATGACATCACTGAGAATGCAGCCTATCCATTCACTAGAGACAGATGACATCACTGAGAATGCAGCCTATCCATTCTATAGAGAGCGGTGACATCACTGAGAATGCAGCCTATCCAATCATTAGAGAGTGGCGACATCACTGAGAATGCAGCCTATCCATTCACTTGAGACGGATGACATCACTGAGAATGCAGCCTATCCATTCACTAGAGACCGATGACATCACTGAGAATGCAGCCTATCCATTCACTAGAGATGGATGACATCACTGAGAATGCAGCCTATCCATTCACTAGAGAGCGGTGACATCACTGAGAATGCAGCCTATCCATTCCATAGAGAGCGGTGACATCACTGAGAATGCAGCCTATCCAATCACTAGAGAGAGGTGACATCACTGAGAATGCAGCCTATCCAATCACTAGAGAGCGATGACATCACTGAGAATGCAGCCTATTCATTCACTAGAGACCGATGACATCACTGAGAATGCAGCCTATCCATTCACTAGAGATGGATGACATCACTGAGAATGCAGCCTATCCATTCACTAGAGACCGATGACATCACTGAGAATGCAGCCTATCCATTCACTGGAGAGAGGTGACATCACTGAGAATGCAGCCTATCCAATCACTAGAGAGCGATGACATCACTGAGAATGCAGCCTATCCATTCACTAGAGAGCGGTGACATCACTGAGAATGCAGCCTATCCATTCACTAGAGACCGGTGATATCATTAAGAATGCAGCCTATCCATTCACTAGAGACCGGTGACATCACTGAGAATGCAGCCTATCCATTCACTAGAGATTTATAACATCACTGAGAATGCAGCCTATCCATTCACTAGAGACCGGTGATATCATTAAGAATGCAGCCTATCCATTCACTAGAGACCGGTGACATCACTGAGAATGCAGCCTATCCATTCACTAGAGACCGGTGACATCACTGAGAATGCAGCCAATCCATTCACTAGAGACCGGTGACATCACTAGAATGCAGCCTATCCATTCACTAGAGACCGGTGACATCACTAGAATGCAGCCTATCCATTCACTAGAGACCGGTGACATCACTGAGAATGCAGCCTATCCATTCACTAGAGACCGGTGACATCACTGAGAATGCAGCCTATCCAGTCACTAGAGACAGATGACATCACTGATCCTCCATATGTCCTCATATTTTCGGCATGGTGTGGTTCTGGTGTTTTCTGACTCGGCTCAGATTTGTCTGATTTTCCTCGGGGATGAAAAGTGAGGGTGGCGGATTGTATACTCAGAATGTGTTTTCTGTTTATTCTTTTCTCTCTCTTGATTGTATTAATCGCTGGGTCCGTTCCCTGGATTTGCTAACCGCCGTTGTTTGTGCCTGAGACAAATCCTTCGCTCTGAGAGTCCTCCTTGTGTATGAGTTGGACAATCCCGAAGATTCCTTCCAGATCTCTCTAATATGGAGCCGGCATTATTATTTTTTGAAGTCATAAGTTGTATATAAACATCACTGTGTTTTTTTTTCTTCTTTCCATCGTACAAACATCAAAGATGGCGGGATTCCACGGCGGACCACCGCAGAGTTCATACCGAGACATACAAGGACAATTATTATTCCCAAAAATGGGCATTTATTTATTTACTGACCACAGAGGAGAAAAAAGGATTATATATAATAGGAGCTCTTCAGTGTTTGTCCTCCATGTCGGAGTTCATACAGCGTATAATATCATCTTTATGTTTAAATCAGACCTCCGGCCTTCCCTTTAGTCTTCCACAGTTGTACTGTCTCTTCTCCTGGACTGAAATGGCTTCCTCTAATTTTACTGCACACTGTGAGCTTCTCACAATGTGCATTAGAAACTGCAGCAAGTCAGATAGAGCCCCCCTCCTTCCTTTCCTGGCTGGAGGACATCCAGCGTCATCTAGCACTTTCCTCCCCAGCCTGACTGTCCCTGGTCCCACCTCTTTTTTAAATTGGTCTTTTGGTTCCTTCAGTCATGGACGCTCAGCATCACACGTGGGCGGTGAGGCAGGCCAGGTTGTATCAGCGCCATTTTGCGCCCAGTGGATGGCTGATGCGCACATCTTGTGTGTGCATGACGTCATCATGCTGTGGCGTTGCATGCGTGCGCCGCGGCGCATGACGTCATCACGTTTCAGCACTGCGCGCATGCGCATTGTGCCATCGTTCTGCCCCCCACCTGGACTTGGCTGTCAGCTGTTTTGTCCATGTGGTGGCAATTATAGGTGTCCATGTAGAACCTCTGAGATGGTGCTGGGAAGGGCCTATTGGGTGCAATGGGATATAAATGGTTGTGTTAGACAGGAGTTAGCTTTCTTTGTATTGGGATGCTGCTTTGTTAACATTAAAGTGATAATAAAGGCAATAAAAAATAAAAACCTCCTCTGTGTGGTGGTTCCTCCTCTTCTTGGGTTCCTCGCCGGTGCTCCTGGCCCCTCCCTCCTGCCGAGTGCTCCCAGAGCAAGCAGCTTGCTCTGGGGCTACCCAAGCAGGCTCGCTCTTGAGCCACTGCTCTGTCCATTCACACACAGAGCCCCGGCTCAGGCCCCTCCCCCCGCTGCTCATTGGCTCGCTGGCTGTGATTGACAGCAGCGGGAGCCAGTGGCTCAGCCAATCAGGAGGGAGAGTCCCTAGAGATCCCAAAGCTTTTTTGTGCACAGCTGGATCGTGATGGGGGCTCAGGCGAGTATGGGGGGGGTGGCTGCTGTACACAGAAGGTTTTTTACCTTCATGCATGGAGGTAAAAAACCTTGCGCCTGTGCAACCACTATAAGGTCTGGGTGCACTCCTCCACACATGTAAGACCCTGGTGGTGTGGTCTCTGCATGTTTCTTCTGTTTGGGTTTCCTTTGGTGTTGGGTGAGTATGGTGAGGTTGCTACATTTCAATAATCTGTCTTGCTCTTTACACATGACTCGGCTAGGAGATGTTTAGATTTCAGCTGACATTCCCCATAGTTCAGGTTTTAGTAGTAATCACTTTTATTGGCTGTCCTATTAATAATAATCATCGTCAGGACCCGGACCTGAACCTACAACCTCTGCTGTGTCTGGCAGTATCTCTTCTTGCTGAGCCATCTTAGATGCTGGACAGCTCCCTGGACAGTTCCTTGGACAGTTCCTTGGACAATATGGTGTCTTGTTCCTCTTGAACCTTAAACTCTTTGCTCCTCCCATTGATGTCCTGTTTAAAGTGGAAGTAAACCCCCCTATCGTTTTCAGCCAAGGAAGCTGCCATCTTGGCCTCTGTTTAATCTACAACTGCCATGATGCTGCACATGTGATCAGTTAGGACACCAGCCATTGGATGGTTTGACAGTCTGGTTGAGAGCAGAACCAATGAGAGGGTTACATTCCCGGCCCGTGCCGGAAATGTAACTTATTTGAAACAAATAAATGGATGGGTTTACTTCCACTTCAAGCCACACCTTTGCAGCTCCTGTTTGCCAGATTATTGTGCTCTCTCTCCAGCTGATATCTCGCTCTTGTCTCTCCTGCGGCGGCCATCTGTATCTTCGCTACCACTCGTTACCGACCTTTGGTTTTGTGACGGGAGCACCTCAAGAGGTGGCGCGGTCGATAAAGTGACAGATGTGCTGAAAGAATGAAGGGGCTCTTTCACTTTAATATTTCTGAACAATATCCCTCAAGAAAATAGGAAAAAAAATTATTTCACCTTTCAGACTGCTAGATTGTTTGAAGTGTGGGTGTATCCCATTGTTCTATTGTTTCTGTCTGTCTTGGGAGCAACCTATTATGGGATGTATATGTGTATGTAGATTAGCTGGGAGATGGAGGGGGGGGGGTTCTCCAGCAGCCCCTCCCAAAGACGATCTCCTGTTGAAATTTTTGAATACCTGTGTGTCATGTTACTGGAGGAGGTAAAGTTTACCCCGTCCTGTGTCATTATGCAAAGAGGGGGGATTGTCCTCTGAGTGTATATCTCTTAGTACCTGTGTTTGAATAAAGAGTCATATGTTTTCACCCTACACTGATGCTTTGAGAAGTGACTGGGTGGGCTAAGGGACCTTGGATTGTACTTGTACGGCGGATATAATCCTCTTGAGGACGGGGGTCTGTGACAGGTTTGTTCCAAGACTACACTCCCGCTTGATCCCAACCTTCAACCAGTTGTTACCGACCTTTGACTTGTTTACTGACTACACTTCTGCTTGATCCCAACTTTCAACCACTTGTTACAGACCTTCAACTTGTTTACTGACTACACTTCTGCTTGATCCCAACCTTCAACCACTTGTTACCGACCTTTGACTTGTTTACTGACTACACTTCTGCTTGATCCCAACTTTCAACCACTTGTTACCGACCTTTGACTTGTTTACTGACTACACTTCTACTTCATCCCAACCTTCAACCACTTGTTACAGACCTTCAATTTGTTTACTGACTGCACTTCTGCTTGATCCCAACCTTCGACCGCTTGTTACCGACCTTTGACTTGTTTACTGACTACACTTCTACTTCATCCCAACCTTCAACCACTTGTTACAGACCTTCAATTTGTTTACTGACTACACTTCTGCTTGATCCCAACCTTCAACCACTTGTTACCGACCTTTGACTTGTTTACTGACTACACTTCTACTTCATCCCAACCTTCAACCACTTGTTACCGACCTTTGACTTGTTTACTGACTATACTTCTACTTCATCCCAACCTTCAACCACTTGTTACAGACCTTCAATTTGTTTACTGACTACACTTCTGCTTGATCCCAACTTTCAACCACTTGTTACCGACCTTTGACTTATTTACTGACTACACTTCTACTTCATCCCAACCTTCAACCACTTGTTACAGACCTTCAATTTGTTTACTGACTACACTTCTGCTTGATCCCAACTTTCAACCACTTGTTACCGACCCTTGATTTGTTTACTGACTACACTTCTGCTTGATCCCAACCTTCAACCACTTGTTACAGACCTTCAACTTGTTTACTGACTACACTTCTGCTTGATCCCAACCTTCAACCACTTGTTACCGACCTTTGATTTGTTTACTGACTACACTTCTGCTTCATCCCTCCCTGCTATATCTGCTACAGGACCCCGGCTTGCTCACCTACTGGCGGGGCAATCCTGAGGAGCACAACCTGGTACTAACAGGCAGCTATACCCATCTCCACCATCAAGAGCTCTGGTGAATACCAGTTGGTGCTTAGACCCCTGCTACTCGGTTGAGCCCGCGTCATCCACCAGATGATCTGCTTGTATGTTTATCCAGCTGGTTGGTTGGAGCCTTTCTACTGCTATAGCTTCTGGTCTCCGAGCCTGACCCCTGACCATGACAATAATATTTTCTGGGATCTCTTATATGCTTCTTACAGTTTTTTTGGGGTATTTTTTTTCCAATTAAGAAAAGGTTTATCGGTCAAAGAAAAAGCAGGTGAACATACACAGGCAGAAGACATGTACAAGTCTTCGGAGCATAAAATCAAAAATGAGACAACATAATCATACAATAGAGTAGACCCAACAAGTCTGCATGCACTAAAATTCACAAAATATGGCAAAGGTGCATTCATAGCGGTGGCGACCCGTTCATTAGGGGCACATGGGCGCCGCCCCCCCTATCCATGCATCCAGCCCCCTAATCTACATGAAGAGCGCAGAAAGCATGGACTCCAATGCGGGAGGGGGTGTTTTGGGGGTTTTTTAAGCACATGATTAGAGCCAGAGGCTCTGATAGGCTTCAAAAAAGGGTGGGCCCGGGGCGCAGAGCATTGTGCCTGAAGCCCACTCAGTTGTGTCACAATACAACAATGTGTGACTTTGAACGTGGCATGGTTGTTGGTGACAGATGGGCTGGTCTGAGTATTTCTGGGATTTTCATACACAACCATTACTTGGGGTTTACAGAGAATGGCGGGAAAAAGAGAAATTATCCAGTGAGCGGCAGTTGTGTGGAGGAAAATGCCTTGTCGATGTCAGAGGTCAGAGGAGAATGAGCAGACTAGTTCCAGATGATAGAAAGACAACAGTAATTCAAATAACCCCTTGTTACATCCAAGGTATGCAGAATACCATCTCTGAACACACAACACATCCAACCTTGAAGCAGATGGGCTACAGCAGCAGAAGACCACACCGGGTGCCACTCCTGCCAGCTAAGAACAGGAAACTGAGGCGACAATTCTCACAGGATCACCAAAATTGGACAATAGAAGATTGGAAAACCGTTGCCTGGTCTGATGAGTCTGGATTTCAGCTGCGACATTCAGATGGTGGGGTCAGAATTTGGTACATGGGTCCATCCTGCCTTGTATCACCGGTTCGGGCTGGTGGTGGGGGTGTAATGGTGGGGGGATATTTTCTTGGCACACTTTGGGCCCCTTAGTACCAATTGAGCATTATTTAATCACCACGGCCTACCTGAGTATCATGTCCATCCCTTTATGACTACAGTGTCCCCATCTTCTGATGGCTCCTTCCAGCAGGATAATGCACCATGTCACAAAGCTCCAATCATCTCACCACTGGACAATGAGGTCCCTGTACTCCAATGGCCTCCACACTCACCACATTTCATCCAATAGAGCACCTTTGGGGATGTGGGGGAACGGGAGATTGGCATCATGGATGTGCAGCCAACAAATCTGAAGCAACTGTGTGATGTTATCATGTCACTATGGAGCAAAATCTCTGAGGAACGTTTCCAACACCTTGTTGTGTCTATGCCACCAAGAATGAAGACAAAAGGGGGTCCAACCCGCGACTAGCAAGGAGGACCTAATAAAGTGGCCGGGGGGGGGGGGGGTATATAAAGAAGTTGATCTTAAATAAGCCAAACGTTCACTGCATGTGAATCTTCCAGGTGACGGTGATTTATAAATATGTCCCATAGTGCAGAGTGTAGCATATTAAAAAAATGAATGCTTACAGACTGGGAACGAAAAAAAAAAAAAAAACATTTTATAGTTCAGAGATCACATCTACAGTCCTTGACAGAAAGAAATAAATAGAAGTATACAGTTTTAGTGGTGAGCTCTGTTCATAGCGGGGATTATTAGAACACCGACTTGCAGATTCCGAGTTGCTTCTGTGCTGTAAATATTGATATAGGCGATGTGAGAACATTCACCAACTGGGAGGGCCGGCCTCCCACTGAGCCAATCACAGAGCAGCTGGATTGTACTTCTCCAAAGAAGAGAAATGTTCATTGTTTTTAGATGACAAGAGCAGCCGCTGATTAAAGGTGGAAAGGCAATTTGTAACAGTATTTTGTTACAAAATAACCGATCATATACTGGATGTTGTGTTATGTTATGTTATGTTATGTTATGTAGTGTTGTGTTATGTAGTGTTGTGTTGTGTAGTGTTGTGTTGTGTTATGTTATGTTATGTTATGTTGTGTTATGTTATGTTGTGTTGTGTTGTGTTGTGTTGTGTTGTGTTGTGTTATGTTATGTTATGGATGTTTATGAATGTGTCATTTTCCTGTATAATAATAATGATAGACAATTTTATTTCTCCCCAAAAATAAGTCCAGTACTGTGGGTGTCTCGGGGTACATATGAACTATTTCTAAACCAGGATGAGAGTTTATCCAAAAATCTGTTAGAAAGTGTTTTTGGTGGTCTGGAGCTTCCTGGGGGGGCCAGGGGAGGGGGGGAGGGGGGGAGGGGGGCGGAGGTTCGAGGTATATAGTCACTTACTGCTCTGCAGGGTACATTATAAAGGAGATCATTATCCTGTTTGGTCAGAAATTGGATATTTTTTTGGCTGATTTTTAAAGCTACTTCTGTCTCTGCAAAACTGTATATTACTGAGGACATTTCTCACTTCTCTGATTACCAGCAACAGACAGTGCAAAACACATGTGTACAAGATAGATAGATAGAGAGATAGATAGAGAGATAGATAGATAAGATAAGATAAGATAAGATAAGATAAGATAAGATAAGATAAGATACAGCTAGATAAGATAAGATAAGATAAGATAGAAAAGATAAGATAGATAAGATAAGATAACATCGATAGATAGATAGATAGATAGATAGATAGATAGATAGATAGATAGATAGATAGATAGATAGATAGATAGATAGATAGATAGATAGATAGATAGATAGATAGATAGATAGATAGATAGATAGATAGATAGATAAGATAAGATAAGATAAGATAAGATAAGATAAGATAAGATAGATAGATAAGATAGATTAGATAGATAGATAGATAGATAGATAGATAGATAGATAGATAGATAGATAGATAGATAGATAGATAGATAGATAGTAAGATAAGATAAGATAAGATAGATAGATACATAGATAGATAGATAGATAGATAGATAGATAGATAGATAGATAGATAGATAGATAGATAGATAGATAGATAAGGCAGGGAATTGTGTGATGACAGACTGTTGGCCTCCTAAAATCCGATCGTTAGTAAGCTCCATCAGACAATTGTTGGCCAACTTTCGGCCAACAAATGTTGGATGGCAGGCTAGTAAATTTTCGGTGGGCAGCCGTCTGTTGTCAGATTTTTGTATTGTGTGCACACAAGTCCGTCACACAAAAGTACAAGCACGCATGCTCGTAATCAATGCTCACCAAACACGACATTAGCAGAAGGTGCCCAAAGGGTGGCGCTCAGGAGCTGAAATTCTACGTATGTTTGTCCCATAAATAAAAGAAAATTTTCTAATAAGGAGATGGCTCTGAGCACTTTCACTAGGCAAACAATGGCAAGAAGAATGCAGAGGGAGGAGGGATGTGTCAGCCTCTGCCTTTCCCCTTAGGGCCCTTTCACACGGGCGGACCGTTTAGGTCCGCCTGTCAGTTTTTTAGGTGGACCTGAACGGGCGCTCCATAGACCTCTATGGAGCGACGGATGTCAGCGGTGACATGTCCGCTGACATCCGACACGCAACGATCCAAAAAAGTGTGACGAAGGGAAGCCCTATTTTTCCATCCGTCTGCGGATCGGATGAAAACGGACAGGCTGTCCGTAATCATCCAATCCCCCCATAGGGGAAAGCGCACTCTCTGACAGGTCCGTCCCTGCACAGAGTGCAGAGACGGACTTGTCATCTGCCGGCTCAGCGGGGGGTCAACAGAGTCAACCCCCTCTGAGCAAGCTAAGGAGTTAAAACAGACAGCCCCGTGTGAAAGGGGCCTTAGACCTGTGCATGACAAAAAAAGTTGTTTCGTTTTGTTTCGTTTAGATTCGTTAATCTAGTTATTTAGTTTAGTTCAGTCGTTCTCAACTCCTGTCCTCAGGACCCACTAACAGGCCAGATTTTAAGTATTACCTTGGGGGAGATGCAGACTAGATTACTGTAATCACTGAGGAGGAAATGATATCACCTGTGATGCATTTCGGTTATCTTGCAAACCTGGCCTGTTAGTGGGTCCTGAGGACAGGACTTGAGAACCACTGGTTTAGTTAAATTGGGTTGATTCGTTCAATTCATATTTGGAATTTGTTTTATGTCTTTTTCAAAATTTTATCGACTTGATTCAGACAAATCGAAAACTATACATTTTTTTTTTTTTTCGATTTGAATGTGACAAAGTGAACAAACAAACAAAAAATCCTGATGAAATTATTACAATGACTCTTTAAGTCACCTTTGGCTTAACAAAAACAGGATTATTTCGAAATGGTACTTTAATAACAGACAGTCTTTGATTTCAGAAATATGTTTACAGTTCAAATTTGACCGGAGTTCGATGTATAATTCGATTTGAATTTCAATTCAGATTTCAGAAATTCGGATCCAATTTTATTTTCGTTATTTGGAGCATCCGGTGAATTTAGCTTATACTGTAATTCGAGTATTTGGATATATTCGAATCTCTGATTAATGAAAATTTTGTCCGAATATTTATTCGGAATGAAACACATGTATAATTCTTCTTACTGTTGCTTGTTTCAGGAAAGTGCTGAGAGCCAAGATAAGCTGCATCTCTGAATCAGCCATCTCCTTCCCAGCTGTTGTTGTTGGATTGACCAGGGCAGGAGGGGAGGGTGGCAGGTCAGACCTCATAACTAGAGTTAGAAGTCACTTAGAAACATGGGACAAAGTGCTAGATGTATTTTGTTCCATAGAGAGAGAAAAAAAAAGCTGATAAGGAGACAGCTGATTCAAAGCTGCAGCTTGTCTTGGCTCTGAGCACTTTTCTGAGACAAGCAATGGCAAGAAGAATGCAGAGGGATGAGGGTTGTGTCAGCCTCTGGATTCATCTTGCTGTTGCTTGTTTCAGGAGAGTGCCCAGAGCCAAGACAAGCTGCAGCTTTGAATCAGCCGTCTCCTTATCAGCTGTTGTCAGATCGGCAGCAGTGGAAGGGGTGGACGACAGGTTGGACAGGTTTAGCCAAGTACACATAAATAGATAGATAGATAGATAGATAGATAGATAGATAGATAGATAGATAGATAGATAGATAGATAGATAGATAGATAGATAGATAGGATAAGATAAGATAAGATAAGATACAGATAGATAGATAAGGTAAGATAAGATAAGATAAGATAAGATAGATAGATAGATAGATAGATAGATAGATAGATAGATAGATAGATAGATAGATAGATAGATAGATAGATAAGACACAGATAGATAGATAGATAGATAGATAGATAGATAGATAGATAGATAGATAGATAGATAGATAGATAGATAGAATAAGATATGATATAGATAAGATAAGATAAGATAAATAGATAGATAAAGAAATTCACAGGAATTAGACAAAACAAACCTAAATGCCTAAATCAGTGGCCATGTGATGCACCCAGTCTTCTCTTTTTTAGGCTACAAAATTGGCGGGCCTTGCATTGGGTGGCCTCAAAATCACTGCCTGGTGACATGTTCCCCCCTCCCTCTGCATTCCTCTTGCCATTGTTTGTCTAGGGAAAGTGCTCAGAACCCAAACAAGCTACAGCTTTGAATTAACCATCTCCTTTTTAGCTAGTTTTATTTTATTTATGGGACAAAATTAATTTAGCACTTTGTCCCAAGTGATCTCTAACTCTAGTTATGAGGTCCAACCTGCCACCTTCCCCTCCTGCCATGGCCAATCCAACAACAGCTAGGAGGGAGATGGCTGATTCATAAATGCAGATAATCTCAGCTCAGAGCACATTCACTAGACACGCAATGGCAAATGACATGCATCTATGAATCAGCCGTCTCCTTCCTAGCTGTTGTTGGATTGACCAGGGCAGGAGGGGAGGGTGGCAGGTCAGACCTCATAACTAGAGTTAGAAATCACTTAGAAACATGGGACAAAGTGCTAGATGTATTCTGTCCCATGGATTAACATTATTAAATTATAACTATTCCTTGGGTACATCTCCAGCCTAGGAACCCCCTCTAAAACAATGTCCCCCTACTAGGTAATTGCAGGAATTAAAACAAAACAAATATAAATACCTTATTAAAAAATTTGCACTAATTTTCTTATATGTTTGGTATAACCCTAGAAGAATCCTTCGTCTTCACATTCTCCCCATGAAAGTCACCTTGTTGCCCTCATTTCAGCACGTCACCCCCCTGTCACGTTGATGTCAATTCTTTTTTTTTTTTTGTTCTGTTTTTAGTTACCAAGCAAGCCAAGCACTCCCTCTTCCCCTCACCCCCCGCGGATCTCTGCAAACAGCAGCCGAAACGTCAATCATAAAACTCGCTCCCAGAATCCTTTGGTGGATTTATGGTGGGTCACAGCTTTGGGGGGTCCAGATTCATGACGGACAGCTCGCTGCTCTAAACAGCTCAGTCAGGACCCCGCAGACGCCGCGGACAGGTGACCTTCCGCCGCTGACGTTGAGCGATATTGAATTTGCCATAATATTTTTCCTAGTCCCCCCTTAGAGACACAAGTTGGAAGTAGACACAGAAAATAAATACGCTCGGCTTGTTTTGGACATTTTTAGGAAGCTGGATTCAGCTTTGCGGTATCGCTGTGAAATAAATTTTTCTTGTAGACATCAAATTATTAAAAAAAAAAAAGAAAAGAAAAAAAAAAAAAAAGGTAAGGAATAGATTTTCACCCCAAAAACAGGTGCAAAACACATTGACGGCGTCTCCAAATGCAGAAAATATGGATTGCGCACACATCAAAGCCTTTGAAATGTTAGTTTTCCACAGTTAATACTGAAGTGATTTTAATTTGTCAGTGAGCAAGCCAAACAAAATATGGTTTGTGAAATGCTTTCATATACCAGCTAAACATCTGACTCCATTAAATCAAAAGGGTTTCTAAGAACTGACAGTAGGATACGTGAACTGTAAAAAAAAAAAAAATTACAATAACCTGACCTCATGGTGAAGGTTTTCCTTTTAGCTTGTCAGGAGTTTTGTGATTGCTTTTTTGTTGTGAAATCAGACGGGATTGCAGAAAGTTAATCTTTCCCTCTTTTATAGCGTGCATTTTTTGGATTTTTTTCTAGGCACGTCCTCTATTAAATGATGCCTGTATATGTTATGGGGTTGATTTACTAAAGGCAAATAGGCTGTTCATTTTGCAAGGGAATTTTACCTTAGGTTACTGAATGTGGTGACCAGGGCTGTAAATTAAAGGGGCGGGCAGGGTACAGGCAGTGGTGGACTGGGACGGTGGGGGGCAGGTGGGAAATTGCCCCCCAGGCCGCTCTGATGCCATGTAAAATGGCCGCACCGTTTCCGCCGCAGACATGACTAAAAGCTTCCTGGTGAAGAGGTGTAAGAGGTTCCCACTGGTGTCCTACCGAGTGCGTTATGAGGAAGAGGACCCCGGCATGGATGGCGTACACCATGTCTGAGCAGAGGCCAGCTCTGTGCCCCAACGGTGACTCTCCTCCCCTGGCCAGCTCCGACTGAGCCACCATGGCTCCCCCCTGGAGCCCCTGGCTGCCCCGTGCTGGCCAGTTATGGAACCCATAGTTGGTGTGGCAGGTGCTGTCCAGCTTGACCAGAGAGTAGACCAGGGCCTCCCTGGGATGGGGTTGGGGAGGAGGCAGGGAAGAGGAAATGCGCGAGGGGGGGCCGAGTCACTACACCATGGGCCTCTGGGTTGTACTTGCCCCCTGGGCCAAAAGTTGCCAGTCAGCCCCTGGGTACAGGCAGCCCTCAAGCCCCATCAGATCAGGTCCGTGGGGGGAGGGGGGGTAGGGGTGGAATCAAGGAACTGTGCTTGGAGGTGGGTAGGGGTAGAACCAAGGAACAGTGCTCGGAGGTGAGTAGGGGTGGAACCAAGGAATGGTGCTCGGAGGTGGGTAGGGGATGGAACCAAGGAACGATGCTCGGAGGTGGGTAGGGGTGGATCCCAGGAATGGTGCTCAGAGATGGGTAGGGGTGGAATCAAAAGTATGGTGCTCGGAGGTGGGTAGGGGTGGAACCAAGGAACAGCGCTCAGAGCTAGGTAGGGGTGGAATCAAGGAATGGTCCTTGGAGGTGGGTAGGGGTGGAACCAAGGAACAGCACTCAGAGCTAGGTAGGGGTGGAACCAAGGAATGGTCCTTGGAGGTGGGTAGGGGTGGAACCAAGGAACAGCACTCAGAGCTAGGTAGGGGTGGAACCAAGGAATGGTCCTTGGAGGTGGGTAGGGGTGAAACAAAGGAACAGTGCTTGGAGGTGGGTAGGGGTGAAATAACCCCCCTTTGTGGGATTCTCCCTTGAGTCCAGGCCAGCTGGAAGGTGTACCTCTAGAGGATAGGTCCTTGACATCCAGGGTGCACAGGAAATGGGTTGAATGAAGCTGGGCGTCACATTGAACCCTGGACAGCAGCACCATCTAGTGGTGAAGACTTATTGTGGGGCAAAGGCGTAAGTAGAACCTTTAGGGCCGGTGCAAAAAACCATGAAGAGCCCCCTTGAGCCCTCCCTTCCTTTCAAAAAATGCATGATTTTGATACACTTTATTTTCAATATATGGAGGATATATCCACAATCAAAAAGGTGACTAAAAAGTGTCACGCTTGTGTAATAATTGTCCACATACAAGTGGTACCCCTTTCCGAATAAGGTTGACACCATGTCCCACACAATCTTACCAGCGCTCCCTATGTAGTCAGGGCAGTTCTCGGGCTTCATGGGACTATCTTTTCCCTCATAAACCATAAAACTATATGTATAGCCTGTTGCCCTGTCACAGAGCTTATACATCTTGACCCCGTATCTGGCATGCTTGCTGGGAAGATACTGTTTGATAGACAAGCGGCCAGAAAACTTAATCAGTTACTCATCAACGCAGACAACTTGATCGGAACCCAAGAACAGTGCTCAGAGGTAGGAAGGGGTGGAACCAAGGAACAGTGCTCGGAGGTGGATACGGGGTGGAACTCAGGAACAGTGCTCAGAGGTGGGTAGGGGTGGAACCAAGGAACAGTGCTTGGAGGTGGGTAGGGGTGGTGTAACGAGCCCCTTGCTCGCTCAGTTCCACTCTCCCGAAATTCCTCTGCAGCTATTGAATCAGATTGCAGATCGCACCATCTGATTGCTCGGTCATCCAATGCTCCGGGATTAGAATCACAGCTCTGTGCCGTTCTAACCCAGTTGTGATAGCTCAGAACAAACACCAGGCAGGCTGTATGTAAGTTCAACCAGGACTATCCTTTATTGCAAAATACAGGCTTTTATACACTCAAAGTGGAGGTGCAGACCTCCTGCTCATATCACTCTAACAATACAGCTGTAACCTAATTAACCTAATTAACATGAGCTAATTAACTAATCCCTTTAGACAGCCTAGATGACTCAGACATGACCGTTAGGCCAGACTGGCCGTCTTGTAGTTCAGAAAATCCAATCAACATTATCACAATCAACATAGACTCTTCTTCACACAATAGCAGAGTTAATTAACACAAATAACAATGGGGATCTAATGACTCTTAGATCCCATAGTAGACTTATTTACAATACACATTTTAGCAGACAATAGACAGACAGGTGTTGGAATTTACATCAGCATCTCCTAACAGTATCTGTCCCAGCATTATGAATCAGCTACTATTCCAATATGGCAAATCCAGCGTCCCCGAGTCTGTGTGTCCTGGGGGACCAGGACCCGAATCCACAGTAATACCACCTCAAGGGTCCCCAGGCATACAGCTCACAAAGAGCACCGTTCCCCCAAATGCAAGGGCCCCCGATCGATCGGCAAGAGGTTAGCATACCGTCCCCTCCAAAAGTCTCTTTCCCGGCTAGGTCTGTCACAGGTGGAACCAAGGAACAGTGCTCGGAGGTGGGTAGGGGTGGAACCAAGGAACAGTGCTCAGAGGTGGGTAGGGGTGGAATCAAGGAACAGTGTTCAGAGGTCAGTAAGGGTGGAACCAAGGAACGGTGCTTGGAGGTGGGCAGGGGTTGGAACCAAGGAACGATGCTCAGAGGTGGGTAGGGGTGGAACCCAGGAACGGTGCTCAGAGGTGGGTAGGGGTGGAATCAAGGAACTGTGCTTGGAGGTGGGTAGGGGTAGAACCAAGGAACAGTGCTCGGAGGTGAGTAGGGGTGGAACCAAGGAACGGTGCTCGGAGGTAGGTAGGTGATGAAACCAAGGAATGATGCTCAGAGGTGGGTAGGGGTGGAATCAAAAGAATGGTGCTCGGAGGTGGGTAGGGGTGGAACCAAGGAACAGCGCTCAGAGCTAGGTAGGGGTGGAACCAAGGAATGGCCCTTGGAGGTGGGTAGGGGTGGAACCAAGGAACAGTGCTTGGAGGTGGGTAGGGGTGAAATAACCCCCCTTTGTGGGATTCTCCCTTGAGTCCAGGCCAGCTAAAAGGTGTACCTCTAGAGGACAGGTCCTTGACATCCAGGGTGCACAGGAAATGGGTTGAATGAAGCTGGGCGTCACATTGAACCCTGGACAGAAGCACCATCTAGTGGTGAAGACTTATTGTGGGGCAAAGGCGTAAGTAGAACCTTTAGGGCCGGTGCAAAAAACTATGAAGAGCCCCCTTGAGCCCTCCCTCTCTTTCAAAAAATGCATGAATTTGATACACTTTATTTTCAATATATAAAACATTTAAATATTTCTTTCTATATTAAGTTGCGCTATGCTCTCATGTAAGTGAATACTAGCAATAAACCTCAATAATGCTAAATTATATATATAAAGCGACTCCGTACATTAATAAAAATTGATGGATTAATTGATTAGATCTTGTTTTAAATAGTCCACTGTTTTAACTACTTCAATACCAGGCACTTACACCCCTTTCCTGTCCATGTCAATTTTCAGCTTTCAGCGCTGTCGCTGTTTAACCGCTTGCCGACCGGCTCACGCCGATATACGTTGGCAGAAGGGCACGTACAGGCAGATTAACGTACCTGTACGTTGCCCTTTAAGAAGCGGTTTGCGGGCGCGCGTGAGCGTGATCGCGGGTCCCGCGGACCCGATGCTTGCGGGAATACCCGCGATTGTCTTACGGAGAGGAAGAACGGGGAAATGCTGATGTAAACAAGCATTTCCCTGTTCTGCCTAATGACACTAATCACCGCTCCCTGTAATCGGGAACTGTGATCAGTGTCGTGTCACACATAGCTCCTCCCCCCACAGTTAGAATCACTCCCTAGGACACACTTAACCCCTTCACTGCCCCCTAGTGGTTAACCCCTTCACTGCCATTATATGAAATACTATACCTGCAAAGCACATACAATAAAACATAGTAAAAATAAAACATTTTTTTAACGCAATCTGTGCGTAAGAAATATATGCCAAAACATGGGGGAAATCCGCCCCTAATGTTAGGAGCAAATCGCTTCTCCACCCCTGCCCCCATGCTTCGGCACATATGCTCTTTTTTTAACTGTGATGGTGAAATCACCTCCTACAGCGCTGGAGTCACGACTTTACGCATCGTGGGAGCAAACGCTGTTGCTGTCAGAATAAATAAACCCGTGCTGCAGCTGATTGGCGTACCTGCTAAGCAAATGATGGTTAACAATAAAACAAAGCACCATTACAGTGTAACAGTAAGACATACCATACCTGCAAAGCAAATACAATAAAACATAGTAAAGATAAAACATTACAGTTCTAAAATACAGTAACAATAGAGCGAGAACAAAAAGAACAATAGATATAGAACAATAGAGAGCGAACAATAGAGCGGCCAATAGAGAGCGAACATAAGAGAGAGAACAATAGAGAGAGAGAAAAAAATAAAACCACAATTATTTTTGGCTTTTTTATTTTTTGTGTTTTTGTGTGTTTTTTTTGCACTTTTATGTAAACTGTAAACGTTCCAGATTAGGGTCTCTCAAAATTTGATCTCTGCTTTTGAGACCCTGTGTTAGTGTGCTGTAGGACTGTGCAATGCTGTACCCTACGCTAATACTCCACTAGTGTGTGGTAGCGTTTGAAACAGTCATCGATGAAAAGACCAGGTTGGTCAGGACAGGAGGGACAATAAAAGCGAGTGTCACGCCTAAATCCGCGTTTTCTGCAGACACGACATCTTCTTTGGGGTGTTCTTTGGGTAGGGGTACCAGGGAGGACATATGGAAAATGCCTCTCATGCAGCCGGCTCACTGCATTTGCATTTGGAAGGTGGGCCAGAGCACCGTCTGGAAACCGAAGGGCTGTGACAATCTCTTCCTGGAATTTAAGAAAGGATCCAGTCCGTCCTGAAGCTTTGTATAGCACATAAGCATTCAGCAGAGCCAATTGGAATAAATATACAGACACTTTTTTATACCAGTGTCTGGCCTTATGGGCAATTAGGTACGGCACCAAATACTGGTTGTTGAAGTCCACCCCTCCCATGTTAAGGTTATATTCGTGGACACAGAGGGGATTCTCCACAACACCAGTCGCCGTAGGAATTTGGACTGTCGTATCTGTGTGAAGGGAGGACAGAACGAAAACATTCCATGAATCCCTCCACTTTACTGCTAACAAATGATTACACTTCAAGCAGGCTCTCTCCCCCCGTCTAAGTCGGGATTCTACGAGCCGTTAGGGTAAGCCCCGGCAATTAGATCGCACGGTGCCACATGCGCCAATTCCACCATCAAAAAGGTGACTAAAAAGTGGCACGCGTGTGTAATAATTGTCCACATACAAGTGGTACCCCTTTCCGAATAAGGGTGACACCATGTCCCACACAATCTTACCAGAGCTCCCTATGTAGTCAGGGCAGTTCTCTGGCTTTATGTGACTATCTTTGCCCTCGTAAACCATAAATCTACATGTATAGCCTGTGGCCCTGTCACAGAGCTTATACATCTTGACCCCGTATCTGGCACGCTTGCTGGGAAGATACTGTTTAATAGACAAGCGGCCAGAAAACTTAATCAGGGACTCATCAACGCAGACAACTTGATCGGGAGTAAACAAGGCTGCAAACTGCTGGTTGAAGTGGTTTACGAGGGGCTGAATTTTGTGGAGTCGATCGTGTCCAGGGTCACCCCGAGGACCACAGAGTTCATTGTCATTGAAATGCATAAACCGCAAGATCTGCCCGTATTGTGTCCTGGTCATGGAGGCAGAGAACACAACTCACTTTTTTTGGTTATGCCCATGAGGAGAGATAGGCCCAGGAAGGTCTTAACTTCGGAAACCGTATAGGTATCCAATCTCTGGCAAGGGCCTACTGGTGATTAGCGTTGATTAATTGACCAGCATACAAATTGTTTTGGTCCATAACAGATCTATAGAGATCTTCTCTGAAAAACAACGAATAAAAATCAAGTGACGTAAAATCAACCAATTCGGATTGGCAGGAAGGGCACTATGGGCTTGGCAGGCCTGTCTTTGTCTTCTTGGTGGCAGCAGGACACTACTTGTGCTTGCCACCTCACCAGCTTGAACTGCACTTATGGGACTCACCACGTCACCAAGTGTTACTGCAGTGCTGGATGTACGACCAGGATGTACTAGGCCGCTGGTGCTTGCCACTTCACCAGAACGATGAGCGGCACTAGTACTGGCTCTCTGATCCACACGAGAGCCCTGCGGTTCTTACACCTCAACAACAGCAGAAGATCGGGGTCGGGTACGCCTGACCTTGGCAGGGACCACTCCGTCATCAGAGCTATCTGTCAGGGTGCCGCTGCTGTCTACAGGATCATATTGTGAGTCAGAATCGGACAGATGAGTGACTTCCTCTTCACTCTCATCTGTCAGGCTCAGAAACGTGTAGGCCTCTTCACTACCTTCGATTGGACATTTTGGCCTCTAAATTTACTGGTACAATAGTGGGACTCACAAGAAAAGAGTATCTGGCTGTCAGAGACTGCGTCAAACGCTACCAAAAAAACTGTTGGCGTTCGCAGGGATTAGGCCTGACTCTACGAATGCTGCAGTTATGCGTTTAGTGTTTTGTAAGTGACAGTGATCGATTGATACTGAACTTGGGTGGGCTGGGCTGGGCGGAGGGGCTAAACACAGGTGCTAGAAGGTATCTGGGCTGATCCCGCTAACCCTGCCTTTTTAGAGAACTTTAAACTACTGGGGATGCTAATATATTTCTGATCAGATCACATCAGATATTGATCCGTTCAGTCACTATACTACTAAGGGAGGTGCCCTGACGCTATAAAAAAAAACTAACTAATCAGCGTCACCCATGACATTAATACGGTGATCACTTGTGATCAAGGGGTTAAACGTTTATTAGGGGGGGTTAGGGGGGTCCCTAGACCTATCTGAGGCTACTACTAATTACCCTAACACTGATTGGTGTCACAAATGACACCAGTACAGTGATCAAAGAAAAATATGAACACTGCACTGGGTGACACAGTGACAGGGAGTGAAGGGGTTAACCGGGGGAGGGGGGGGGTGAAATGTGTGTCTATGTGTACTGTGTCAGTGTAGTGTTGGTGCCACTTACTCTGAGATGTCTCTTCTCTGTCAGAAACTATGAATCAGACTGAGACAGAAGTACAGTTAAATCAGACTTGTTTAATTATAATAATAAAAAAAGGTAAACAGAGTAAACATAGTCAAAACATAGCCAGAGTTCAGGAACCGGAAAGGATAGTCAGACAAGCCAAATAGTCAGGGAGCCAGAGAACAGCGTAGTAGAACAGCAAGCAGGATCTAGAGCCAGAAGGAATGTCAGCCAAGCAATTCTTTAACAGGAACACAGGAGAGCGTCTCTGTGATGTTGACCAAGGCAGAGATCATCTGGACTGGACGGCTTAAGTAGGCAGGACTGACGAGCAGAATATCATCAACAGGTGAGTCACTGTGGAGAGATAGGAGCTGGCCATAAGCCGACAGCAGAGCGGCCAGCTCAGAGAAGCAAGGGCTGGGCTCAGGCCTGACAGTACCCCATCCCCAACAACCTCTCCCCCTCGGAGGACCACCAGGCTTGAGGGGAAACCGTCTATGGAAATCACGGAGAAGGACAAGAGAATGTACGTCCGAGGATGGGACCCAAGAGCATTCCTCCGGACCAAACCCTTTCCAATGCACCAGGTACTGTATGTGCCTACGGGAGTCAACAATGGACTGTACTTCATACTCCTAGAGGTTCTCAACCTGAACAGAGTGAGAACTTGGCAACGAGGTGGTTAAGCGGTTGCAGACCAAAGGTTTTAATAAGGAGACATGAAATACATTTGAGATACGCATATTAGAAGGAAGGTCTAAAGCGTAAGCCACTGGGTTAATCCTTCACATGTTCTGCCATCTTGCCCCCCCCCACAACAGTGGCGGAACGCCAGGGCCCAATCACAACTGTGACCTTTGCCACCTTAGGAGTTCCGGCACTGTTGTGGGGGACAGTGCTGGAAATGTGGTAAGTGTTGCAGTTAGAGTTTATTTTTTATTTTTTTTTATTATTTTAACAAAGTTTGATCAATTTATTTTTAAAAAATCTTTTCCTGGAGTTGGGCTTTAAATAAACTTATAGGGGTGCAGGCATAGGCCAGGCAGCAGATTTTTGGTTCTCCAAAATCCAAGGAGAAAATCATTGTATATTAATATATTGATTAACTTTACTAACTATAACTTACAAAGGCATCCACAACCTACCCCCAGCGACATCTCTAACCTAGTCTCAAAATACCAACCTAATCGTTCTCTTCGCTCCTCCCGAGACCTCCTGCTCTCAAACTCCCTTGTCACCTCATCCCATGCTCGCCTTCAGGACTTCTCCAGAGCCTCCCCCATCCTCTGGAATGCTCTACCCCAATCCGTCCGATTTTCTCCTACTTTATCCACTTTCAGATGATCCCTGAAAACTCATCTCTTCAGAGAAGCCTATCTGGCCCCCACCTAACAACTGTACATTTATCTTCTCAATCAGCACATCACCCACAGTTATTACCTCTTGTATCTCTTGACCTTCCCCCTTAGATTGCAAGCTCTAAGGAGCAGGGCCCTCAGATTCCTACTGTATTAAAGTGTATTGTATTTGTACTGGCTACCCTCAAGTTGTAAAGCGCTACGTAAACTGTTGGCGCTATATAAATCCTGTATAATAATAATAATTATAGGAAAACTGTCAAGGATCAGTATGTCTCCGCCATTAGAGGCCATAGGAACGTTTAGGAGGTGTTCTTTTTTACATTTCCAATGAAGGAGAAAAAAAACAAACTTTGATGTGATTTTTGCAAGGGTGGCGGTTTTTCTCAAAGTGCCGAAGTAACGATCGCAGATAAGCTGGAGCTCCTCCAGTGTAATTTTATTTTATCGCCACGCATCAGAAAAACATATATGTAATAAAGACTTGTTTTTCTATCATTCTGGCGGCGGATCGGCCTCTCTGTATTTAAAGTAAAAACCTCGAAGGAGATCACAGAGGAAGATACACTTCTCCGCTACATTATGGTGTGTGACAAGTGTTTATGTTCCGCTATAATCCGCACTACGTTCCGCATTCCTCCCGCTATCTACAGCGGGGGAACCTTCCCACAATTACATTAGAACGCCAGAGCCATTTACTATCTGACGAGCGCGCCAAGAGTGAAGCGAGCGCGAAACACGCCGTCTAATGCTGGTCAACCCAACCCAAGAGAGACATGAACCCGAAATGCGATACCCAATCCTTGTCATCCGCACCATGAGGCCTAGACATGCGCACTGCCGAAAAATTTGTTCATTTTTGTTTTCGTTTCATTCTTTTTTTTTTCAGGTCATTCATTATGATGGCAATTCGTAAATTTCTAAATTAGTAAATTTGAAAATTCTAAAATTCATAAATTCTTAAATTCGTAAATTCGTAAAATTAAAAAATTAGTAAATTCGTAAATTCCTAAATTCTTAAATTCGTAAATTCGTAAAATCCAAAAATACCAAAATAAGAAAGAAAGTCCGAAAATTTGAAAGATCGAAAATACGAAAATTCTAAATAATAACGAATTAACTAACTAACAATAACTAACTATTAAATTATAGGTATTGGAATTTCCTTTCAAATTTGGCTGTTAGTGAACATAACGAATACGAATTTATCCAAAGTTACGAATTATCCGAAATACCAAAAGCCGCATCTAAACAAATGGAAATGATCAAATTAATAATAAATAATACAAAGTTTTTATTATTATTTTTATTGTTATTTATTATTATTCATTTGTTACGTTCCATTCGTTTAGATGCGTTTAGATGCGTCATTCGTTATTTTGGATAATTCGTAACTTCAGATAAATTCGTATTCGTTATGTTCACTAACAGCCAAATTTGAAAGGAAATTCCAATACCTATAATTTAATGGTTAGTTATTATTTCCGATTTTTGAATTTTCAGGTTTTTCGAATATCGAATTTATGAATTTTCGAATTTACAAATTTTTGAATTTACAAATTTTTGAATGTACGAAATTTACGACTTTTATGAATATTTTATATATATACCGTATTTATCGGCGTATAACACGCACTTTTTTCCCCTTAAAATCAGGGGAAAGTCGCAGGTGCGTGTTATACGCCGATCCCCGCCGATCCCGAGCTGTCCAAATGTCAAAATCGCGGACCGCGATTTGAAAATGGCGCCGTCGGAGCCGAAGTACACAAAGCTGGTCCTCAGCTCTTTCCGGCGGCTCTCGTTTACTTTCGGCTCCACTCGTAGTCCCGAGCGGAGCTATCCGAACCTACTCAGATAGCTCCGCTCGGGACTACGAGTGGAGCCGAAAGTAAACGAGAGCCGCCGGAAAGAGCCGAGGACCGGCTCTGTTTACTTCGGCGCCGGCGGCGCCATTTTCAAATCGCGGACCGCGATTTTGAAGCCCTGGAAGCAGGGACAGGGGATCCCAGGCTGCACTGGGGCAAGGCTGCACTGGGGCAAGGCTGCACTGGGGCAAGGCTGCACTGGGGAAGGCTGCACTGGGGAAGGCTGCACTGACATGGCTGCACTGACATGGCTGCAATGAAGGGCATTTAAATGTAAGTTTTTTTCCCTTCAACTTCCCTCCTAAAAGTTTTATTTTCCTTAAAATTCCCTCCTAAATTGGGGTGCGTGTTATACGCCGGTGCGTGTTATACGCCGATAAATACGGTATATATATATAGATAGATAGATAGATAGATAGATAGATAGATAGATAGATAGATAGATAGATAGATAGATAGATATCTCTATCTATATATATATATATATATATATATATATATATATATATATATATATATATATATATATACGAATATTCGGAAAAAGCGAATTCGGAACGAAATGAATTGCACCTGTCTAATGAAGCCCATATTTGGAATCGCAGGCAGAATCGTGTGCGTGTGATGCGGTTGCCATTCATTCTAAATACCACCTCAAACGTAGTGTGATTTTGCTGCGATTGACCCACAACGCAATCGCAGGAAAAACGCACCTTCACAAATCGCATGAAGTTTGTCACCAAAAAAAAGGAGCAGGAACTTCTTTTGGGTGACAAACAAGCATTAAAGTGAATGGACCTAAAAAAGAAGCCTAAAAAAGAAAACCAATGCAGCCACCACATCAAATGATTGGTAAGCTGAGCTGCAATATTTTTACCATTTTTTGGTTTTGGTTTTTGACATGCGTTCCGAATCTAAATTCGGACAAATTTTTTCAAATTGAATTCGAAATCGAATTTGAAAACAAGAATAGAGTAAAGATTAATAGAAAATAAAGGAATAGAATAGGAAAAAATAGAAATAGGAATAGAAAAGAATAGAATAGAGTAAATCAGAATAAAATAGAAAAAAATATAAAAGAATAGAATCAAATATACTAGAAAATAAAGGAGTAGAGTATCTCCTCGGAATGGCACCTGTCGCCCATTCTGATATTCAATCTCATCAGGGATGCCAAAGGATTTATTTTACATAGTTATGCTATGCTCCTGCAGTTCTACTCCTGAGTCGGCATCCCTTGAGAGTGATGGGACGTTGGGGAAAGGGATGTTGGGCACTTGGGTGGTGAACAGTGGGAAGAAGCCTTTCAGGCTGTGGTCAGGTGTTCCTTAAATGTTTCGCAAAGGTTGACTCAACTGTATCTCCTCCTTCTCAGGGTGTATTATGCTCCTCACAGACTCCACTTGATGGGCTTGAGATCAGGTTCTACCTGCACAAGGTGTAAGAGGGACCACAGGCGTGCGCAGCCTATTGCATTAGGGTGTGCACCCCAAAGCTCAAACAGACAAAAGTATTAGGACGCCTGCCTTTACACACACAGGAACTTTAATGGCATCCCAGGATTAGTCCGTAGGGTTCAATATTGAGTTGGCCCACCCTTTGCAGCTTTAACAGCTTCAACTCTTCTGGGAAGGCCGTCCACAAGGTTTAGTAGTGTGTCTATGGGAATGTTTGACCATTCTTCCAGAAGAGCATTTGTAAGGTCAGGCACTGATGTTGGATGAGAAGGCCTGGCTCACCGTATCCGCTCTAATTCTTCCCAAAGGTATTCTATCAGGTTGAGGTCAGGACTCTGGGCAGGACAGTCAAGTTCCTCCACCCCAAACTCACTCATCCATGTCTTTATGGACCTTGCTTTGTGCACTGGTCCAAATCATTTGGTGGAGGGGGAATTATGGTGTGGGGGGGGGGATTATGGTGTGGGGGTTGTTTTTCAGGGGTTGAGCTTGGCCCCTTAGTTCCAGTGAAGGGAACTCTTATGCCCCGTACACACGGTCGGATTTTCCGACGGAAAATGTGTGATGGGACCTTGTTGTCGGAAATTCTGACCGTGTGTGGGCTCCATCACACATTTTCCATTGGATTTTCCGACACACAAAGTTTGAGAGCAGGCTATAAAATTTTCCGACAACAAAATCCGTTGTCGGAAATTCCGATCGTGTGTACACAAATCCGATGCACAAAGTGCCACGCATGCTCAGAATAAATAAAGAGATGAAAGCTATTGGCTACTACCCCGTTTATAGTCCCGACCTACGTGTTTTACGTCACCGCGTTCAGAATGATCGGATTTTCCGACAACTTTGTGTGACCGTGTGTATGCAAGACAAGTTTGAGCCAACATTAGTCGGAAAAAATCCATGGATTTTGTTGTCGGAATGTCTGATCAATGTCCGACCGTGTGTACGGGGCATTAAGGTGTCAGCATACCAAGACATTTTGGACAATTTCATGCTAACAACTTTGTGGGAACAGTTTGGGGACGGCCCCTTCCTGTTCCAACATGACTGCCCACCAGTGTACAAAGCAAGGTCCATAAAGACATGGATGGAGGAAAATTACCTTCAAGTGCAAAAATTCACATTATAATAGTAACTAAACCAACTAAAAGGTTGTTTCACTTGAGATTAATCTGTATGGTAAATATCTATAGGAGGGGTTTCCACCATCCCTGCTAAGCTTATTTTTATACAGTATGTCTTATTTTCAAAAAGATGCTACAACAATAAATTGTGTCTGTGATTCTGCGCAAAGACTAATAGCTGGTATAAAATGAGCAATAAATGAAAACAATAATAATAACTGTGCAAAATACTGCTCTATATAAAACCAATCATTTAAAGTGACTTCAGTGCTCATATAGTGAAGTGACTATTGCATAAAAATGATTGAATAAAGTGCATAGACGTTGATGTAAAATCTGGTGACTTTCGTGGTGTTGTGTCCCCACTAGGGGATAATAATAACTGTACAAAATACTGCTCTATATAAAACTAATCTTTTAAAGTGACTTCAGTGCTAATATGGTGAAGTAACTAATGCAAAATAAATAGTGACTGGATAAAGTGCATAAACGTTGATAGAAGATCTGGTGACTTTCGTGGTATTATGTCCCCACTAGGGGCTCCCAGAACTCTCACCTTCCTGGCACAATAAAAGTGCCTATTAGAATCCTTAGGGTGCAGGCCTCCTTTCCCCTGGATAGATGCTGGCGTTTATGGATGCCTATCAGTCATCGGCGATGTTCCCTCCAATGCATCGGTTCCATATGAGAAGTAATCAAAAGAGGGGACCCCAATAGTGTAATAAAGTATGACCAGTGATTTTATTAAAAATAGTAATGCTTACATAAAAGAAGCGCTGAACAGCAGCGAAAAAACAGCAAAAACACAGCGGTGTCGATCCCCGCTACGTCACTTCCGGTCCGCGTGTGTTGTGTTTCCGGTCACGTCCTACGCGTTACGTCATGTCACATGACTTCCTCAGTGGTGTTCACTTATTGATTTTGCAGCAAGACACAGATTATTTATCCATTACTGTAGTAGCGCAGAAGTCCATCGTAAGATATTCCTTATTTATGTCTTATTTTCAGCTTGATGTGTATTATATGTGAAGTTGCATATCACAGAGATCGGTATTGTGATAATATTGAAGTTTATTGAGATTTCCATATACATTAGAGGATTCCACCATTATTGTTAAGTTATTGATCAGTAAGTTAGCGCTGCACTTTTTTTTTTTCGTGTGGTGTGGGAACACATAAAAGTGCTTAGTGGCAGGCCTTTCCATTACACTTTTTTATTTTACTTCCAGTAGTTTATTGTAAATAGTGGTGTGGTGATTACCTATTATACTAAAATCGGGATGTGGCATTAATAAACAACAGATTTCAGTTGTGCCCCACCAGGCCGGCACCCCCTTGGACAATGTGCCTGGTGGGTGAGTTCATCACCCCGATCCCTGCACTCAGTGCACTGATGGGCACTGATTAACAGCACTGATTGGCAGCACTGATTGGCACTGACAGGTGGCACTCAATTTTACTGGTGTGGAACTGACTGGCACTGACAGGTGGCACTGATTGGAAGCACTGATTGGCACTGACAGGCGGCATTGGCACTGACAGGCAGCACTGGCACTGATTGGCACTGACAGGTAACACTGATTGGAAGTACTGATTGGCACTGCCAGATGGCACTGATTGGAAACACTGGCACGGACAGGTGGCACTGATTGGCACTCGGTGGCACTGATTGGAAGCACTGATTGGCAATGACAGGTGGCACTAATTGGAAGCACCAATTGCCACTGACAGGTAGCACTGGCATTGATTGGCACTGACAGGTGGCACTGATTGGAAGCACTAATAGGTGGCACTCATTGGCACTGACAGGTGACACTGATTGAAAGCACTTGGCACTCATTAGCACTAACAGGTTGCACTGACTGGAAGCACTAATTGGCACTGACAGGCGGCACTGGCACTGATTGGCACTGACAGGTGGCACTGATTGGAAGCACTGATTGGGACTCATTGGCACTGACAGGTGGCACTTATTGGAAGCACTAATTGGCACTGACAGGCGGCGCTGGCACTGATTGGCACTGACAGGTGGCACTGATTGGAAGCACTAATTGGCACTGACAGGTGGCGCTGGCACTGATTGGCACTGACAGGTGGCACTGATTGGAAGCACTAATTGACACTGACAGGTGGCGCTGGCACTGATTGGCACTGACAGGTGGCACTTATTGGAAGCACTAATTGGCACTGACAGGTGGCGCTGGCACTGATTGGCACTGACAGGTGGCACTGATTGGAAGCACTGATAGGTGGCACTGATTGGAAGCACTAATTGACACTGACAAACTGACAGGCGGCACTGGCACTGACAGGGGGCACTGATTGGCACAGACAGGTGGCATTAGTTGGAAGCACTGACAGAGGAGAGAGGGGGGTTTCCAGGGGCGTACCTAAAGCATTTGGCACCCGGACGGATCCTATATCTG
The DNA here is from genome assembly GCA_037952925.1 of Lithobates clamitans. Classification (NCBI taxonomy): domain Eukaryota; kingdom Metazoa; phylum Chordata; class Amphibia; order Anura; family Ranidae; genus Lithobates; species Lithobates clamitans. The sequence continues at coordinate 955,336 of JBBGZY010000726.1, read as the reverse complement.
GCACCCAACACCCCACGTTAAAATGTAAAAACACCCCACTGTGCCCCTGCATACCTCTGCATCCTTCAATAACTCTTTGTCACTACTGCGTACCCCCTCTCCACAACTGCACCTCTGGACCCCTTTACATCACACAGCACCCTGAACCACTGCACCCCTTTAAATTACACAGGACCCTGTATCACTGCACCCCTTTACATTACATAGCACCCTGCACCACTGGACCCCTTTACATTACACAAGACCCTGTATCACTGCACCCCTTTACATTACACAGGACCCTGTATCACTGGACCCCTTTACATTACACAGGACCCTGCACCAATGGACCCCTTTACATTACACAGGACCCTGCACCAATGGACCCCTTTACATTACACAGGACCCTGCACCAATGGACCCCTTTTTCATTACACAGCCCCCCTCAGCTCAGACCCCCCCTTCAGCACATACCCCCCCTTCAGCACAGACAGATCCCCCCCTATCCCATTCAGTACCTCAGATCAGCGTGGCACAGGCACAGCAGGTCCCCTCCCCCTGTGTACACATAAACATTGGAGGGGGAGGCGGCTTCACTCTGCTCGCTGTGCCTGTGTAATATCCTAGCAGGACCGAGCAGCTATTGAACAGCCAATAATTAAGCAGCTTGAGAAAGGGGGCGGAGCTACATACACGTAGCAGACCCATTCCATTGGCTGGTGTTCAGATACCTGCTGGTCCCACCCACCCCGACATCATACATGAAATCTGACAGCTCCTCTCTCTCTCTGCATGTAGTTACCATACAGGACAGTGTCACACTGAGCGGATCTTTCAAGCCCCAACATCGGCACAATGTTATACTGACTCACAGGCAGTGCAGGGTACACATTGCACATCGGATACAGATGGCATGGGGCTAAACACTGCTTGGGGGATTAGGGTGTGCCCAGGCACACCCGGCACACCCCGTGGGCACGCCTATGAGAGGGACCATGGTGACCCAATACAGCTTTTGTGGCGATGCCCGACAACAACGCTCCTACTGGGCGGGGGGTGGTACAACGGATTAATTCTACATTTCAGGTGGCCCGTCCCATAGACCCAAAAGCCTGCCTACTGGGCGTGGTGGATGAGTAAAACTGGTAAGTGTGTACTAGGGAGGCCGTCCTCAGAGCTTTGTCCCAGGCCCACAAATTGGTGGTGGTACACTGGAAGTCAGATGCTCCCCCCTACTGCGAAGGAGGGGGGGTCGAGAATATTGGTGAGCTGTTGAGACTGGAAAAGCTTATATACCAGCATAGTGGAAACAAGCACAAATTTGAGAGGCTATGGGCAGGGGCGTTGCTAGGTCTACAAAAGATCTGGGGCTAGAGCCCACAGCAGCGTAGTAAAGAAAGTCATACGCTTGGCATACACATGTATATAATATAGGTGTGTGTGTATATATATATATCCCCAGAGAGCCTCCCCCTTTCATCAGGGTCCCCAGAGAGCCTCCCCTCCCCTTGGGGACCCCTGCAGAGACTCGGGGCTATGGGCCCCAGACTTGGGGCTATAGCCCCAAAAGCCACCCCCTAGAGACGCCACTGGCTATGAGTATCGTGGTTGGATGTTCTGGGGCATGTCCAAGTATAGATTGCTTAGACTTATTGATGGCTGATTAGGTGTATCTCCGCATGGGGTATTACTGGACTGATTGAGAAGGAATATCTTGACTTTTGACATGATGTAAAACTTCCTGGAGTTGGATTACACTGGTTAGATAAACGGCACTGTCTATTGTATTACCGAGCTTCATAGTTTGTTAACATTGACTTCGGGGACGGGTGTGTTCCCGCCGGGTCTTACATTTACATGTAACGTTGGCAATGTATGATGATGTATCTTCAAAAAAAAAAAATGTGTTGGGTTAAAAATAAAAATAAAGGAATAGAACAAGAAAGAATAGAATAGAAAAGAAAATAATAGAATAGAACAGGATGGAATTGAATAGAAAATAATAGAGTAAAACGGAACAGAAAAGAATAGACAATAAAAGAATAGGACAGAATAGAAAAGAAAATAATAGAGTAGAAAATAAAAGGATACAAAATAATAGAATAGAGTAAAACTGAACAAAATAGAATAGAAAATAAAACAACAGAATAAATTAGAATAGAATCGAAAATAAAAGAATAGAAAAAAACAATAAAATAGAATGAAATAAAAAGAATATAACCGTCTTCTGAAATCTGAATTTCAAATTAAATTAATTTGAATTAAAATATAATAGTTTAGAGTAGAATAGAAAATAATAGAAAAGAAAAGAATAGAGTAGTTTAGAATAGAATAGATAATAATAAAATAGAAAAAAAAATAGAATAGAATAGAAACAACAGAGTAGAATAAAATAGAAAGAATATAGGTCTTCTGAAATTCAAATTTCGAATTAAATGAATTTGCATTCAAATAGATTTGTTTAAAGTAGAATAGAAAATAATAGAGTAGAATAGAATAGAAAAAAATAGAATAGAGAAAAATTGAATAGAATAGAAAAAAACAATAGAATAGAATAAAATAAAAAGAATATAATGGTCTTCTGAAATTCAAATTTTCAATTCACTGAATTTGAATTCAAATAGAATAGTTTAGAATAGAATAGAAAAAAAATAGAAAAAATAGAATAGTTAGGAATAGAATAGTTTAGAATAGAATAGAAAAAAAAAACGATAGAATAGAATAAAATTGAAAGAATATAACTGTCTTCTGAAATTGGAATTTCAAATAGAATACATTTAAATTTTGAACAGAATAGATTAGAATAGAACAGAAAATAAGAGAATAGAAAAAAATAGAATTAAAAAAAACAATAGACTAAAATCGAACAGAATAAAATAGAAAGAATTAAACCGTCTTCCAAAAATTCAAATTTTGAATAGAATAGATTTGAGTTTTAATGGAATTGACTAGAACAGAATAGAAAAGAAAAGAATAGAATAGAAAAGTATAGAATAAAAGTAAAACCGAACAAAATAGAATAGAAACTAAAACAATAGAATAAGTTATAATAGAAAATAAAATAAAAGAATAGAAAAAAACAATGAAATAGAAAAAATAAAATAGAAAGACTATAACCGTCTTCTGAAATGAAGCTATTATTATACTATTATGCCCCGTACACACGGTCGGATTTTCCGATGGAAAATGTGCGATAGGACCTTGTTGTCGGAAATTCCGACCGTGTGTGGGCTCCATCACACATTTTCCATCGGATTTTCCGACACACAAAGTTGGAGAGCAGGATATAAAATTTTCCGACGACAAAATCCGTTGTCGGAAATTCCGATCGTGTGTACACAAATCCGACGCACAAAGTGCCACGCATGCTCAGAATAAATAAAGAGATGAAAGCTATTGGCTACTGCCCCGTTTATAGTCCCGACGTACGTGTTTTACGTCACCGCGTTCAGAACGATCGGATTTTCCGACAACTTTGTGTGACCGTGTGTATGCAAGACAAGTTTGAGCCAACATCGGTTGGAAAAAATCCTAGGGTTTTGTTGTCGGAATGTCCGAACAAAGTCTGACCGTGTGTACGCCCTATAATAGTTTAGAGTAGAACAGAGGTCTCCAAACTGCGGACCTGGGGCCGGATGTGGCCCTTTGCTTGCCTTTATCCGGCCCTTGAGGCGGTATTCCTGCCACTGACACCAACAATGGGGCTTAATTCCTGCCACTGATGCAAAGGATGGGGCACTATTGCTTCCCCTAATACCAAAGATCTGGCATTATTTGCTCCCACTGGGCATAGTCCGGCCCCCTAAAGCCTGAGGGATAGTAAACTGGGCCTTTCTTTAGAAAGTTTGGAGACCCCTGGAGTAGAATAGAAAATAATAGAATAGAAAAATTAGAATAGAATAAAAAAAAAACCAATGGAATAAAATAGAAAGACTATAAGTCTTCTGAAACATTTCGAATTAAATGAATTTGAATTCAAATAGAAATATAAAATAATAGAATAGAAAAAATAGAATAGAATAAAAAAAAAAACAATAAAATAAAAAAAAACAGAATAAAATAGAAAGAATATAACCGTCTGTTGTTCTGCACATGTCTATTTTGAAGTAGATTTACTTCCCCGATCCTCCCCTCACCCATGCTGCTCTGATTGATCTCCGCAGTGTCTTCCTCCCTCCAGCAATCCTGGCTTCTGATGTCATCAAAACCAATGCAGGGACAATAGCCTCGCTGTGGACACGATGATGCCGAGGGACAGTCCACCTCCAGAGAGCGGGGGAGCGCCATCTGCTGGGGAGAGCGGAGGATCGGGGAAGTAAAAGCACTTTCCTGGTGCCTCCATGGCAGCATACTAGTGATAGAGCTCCGCCTCGACTCCTCCCTCAGGACCAGTGAATAGCATAAATTAAAGACGAAGTCCCTCCCCCAACATTCTCCTTTTTTTCCTCATACCTCTTGTGCTGGTGAAGAGTAGCAGTATGTCCATACCTCTGCAGTCGGCAGCGTCCGCCGGGTTTAGCCTTTCCCGTGCGCAGTCCCTGTTCTTGGGCCGCTCACAGCGCTGATAAGACTGGGAACCCCTCTGTGGATCTGTTGGGGTCTTCTTGCAGAGTTTCCTCACAGGAACGCAGTCTGCCACCATATCATATGATGAAGGCAATGGAGTCGCAAAAGGATCAGCTCATTCTTCCAGGCTTGTGATTTTTTTTTCCCTATCAGTTTACCTTTTTTAACAAAAAAAAAAAAAAAAGTAAGATTGAAGTATATGTCTCTCTCTTTCCCACTTCCCTGTCTGTTGTATTCCCCTTTTATTCTTTTTAAAAGTATACATATGTGTATAGGTAGGAGTAAATAGGTTAATGCCTGTTTGTTTTTGTTTTATTTTCTCATCCTGCTGCCCTTTAGGTCTCAGCCTTTTTTCCTTTTGGCTGCGGTGCCTTTTTTTTAAGCTGTCTGCCTTACCTGCAGGGCGAGACAGCGTGGTTTGGCGTCCTCGCCTCCGTACTGCGCATGCGCGTTCTAGGGAGTGAGAGGACCGTCGTCGTGAGCGGAGTTTTCTGGTCCTCACGGCGTCGGCTTCACTGCGCATGCGCGGGCGCATGCGCAGTGTCTCGGCGCTCCGGCGGCCATCTTGGGTTAGGGAAAAAGGGCCGGTTTTTGCCCTTCTCTCTTAAAACCCCCAAAAAAAAAATAAATAAAAAAGGGGGAAGGAGGGAGCAGGGAGACTGGAGGTTCATGGGATTATCCCTCCCCCTCCCCTTAGGATATTTAAGGTCAGTTTTGGGGTGGGCAGTCAGAGTCTCCTCGGCTGCGCCCTGTTAGCCTCTCTGAAACTGCTCTGTGGTAAGTATTAAAAAAAAAAAAAAAGAGAGGGGGTAATGTGTTTTTAAAAAAAAAAACAAAAAAAAACCCTGTTTCTTTCCTTTTCTTTCTTGCTATATTTCCGCAGCTGATCCTTTTGCCCAACTCAGCAATGAGCCATTCGTCTCGCAACAAAGATCCTCTCACTTCCGTTAGGTATGGGACCACCTTTACGTGAGTATAAAAAAAAAAAAAAAAAAAGTGCGCTCGCTGGCCTGACATGGTTTTTTCTTAAAATCATAGCCCTGCCCACTCCAAGAGGACCGAAAAATCCTCAAGGCACCACGATGACGACAGCCCAAGTCGCAGATCTCGTTCTTCACGCCACCGGTCTCGCTCATCAAGACGTCAGTCCTATTCTTCTCGGCATAGATCAAGATCCAGAAGGCGGGATCGGTCCTCCTCTCCTAGATCCTATAAGAAGAAGTGCTGGACCTGTGGGGCTATTCCGCTACCGAACAAAGTAGTTTGCAAGGACTGTTTTTCGGAATATGCGTCCAGCCGCGAGCTAGAAAACCAACAGGTTGTGGACCTGCTCAAAAAGACCATGAAGGACTCCTTCTCTGAGCTTGCGGCTTTGGTTCCCGCGCAGCCAGTCCCGCAGGTGTCCCAGACTCAGGATGTTGAAGTTAATCTTCCTGGTCCTTCTGCAGCCAGTACTCCTCTACCCCCATTAGGTCGAGCGGCCAGAGACTCTCCACCTGAAGACCTTTCTGAAGATTCATCAGATGAATCCGATCAGGCTGGTTTCAGTCATTCATTGGTAAAACCATTCATCCAGGCGGTCCGAGCTGCAATAGCCTGGGAGGACGCTGAGGAACCCCCACAGGAAGCAAAAAGTTACTTCCCATTTCTTAAAAGGAAACAGGTTTTCTTCCCTTTGATGGGCGAAATTAGCCAAATCATTCAAAATGAGTGGTCAAAGACTGACAAAAAACTTTCATTGGGTCGTTTCAAGAAACTGTATCCCTTACCGGAGTCAGGAACTCAATCACTAAACTCTGTGCCTGTGGTAGACGCATCAGTTGTGCGACTCGCCAAAAATATCACCCTGCCTATGGAAGATTCTGCTTCTTTTAAGGACCCTCTTGACAGACGAATCGACCTGGACCTCAAGAGAAGTTATTTAGCTGCAGGAGCAGCATGTAAGCCAGCGATTGCCCTCACCTCCATGTCTAATGCCATTAGAGCTTGGACAGATAACATCGAAACGGCTCTCCGCCAAGACGTCCCCAAGGAGGACATAATTAAAGCCCTGGAGGAAATTAGGCTGTCAGCTGACTTCGTCGGAGTAGCAGCTATAGACACGATTAGGTGTTCAGCAAGATCTATGCTGCACTCGGTAATGGCAAAAAGGGCCTTGTGGTTGAAACCCTGGATGGCAGATTTAGCTTCCAAACAAAATTGGTGCAAAATTCCATTCGACGGGAAGGCATTATTTGGAGACAAGATGGACAAAGCCATCTCCAGGTTGTCAGGAGGAAAGTCGGGTATGCTTCCCCAAGACAGGAGGATGCGAAGATCCAGAGGGGGGTTTTCCAGGTTCCGCCAGTCAAATCCTAGGGATTTTAGACAATCAAGACAGTCCAGAGACAGCAGGAAACCCTGGAGGGGCACTCAGACATCCTTTTTGGGCAAAAAGTTGAAGGCCCCTCCAACTACACAGGAGCAGAAACAGTCCTTTTGACGCCAGATTAGCCCAGACACTCCCGGTGGGAGCCAGGCTAAAAAACTTTTTTCCAGTCTGGGCCAAAAAATGCCAGGATCCCTGGGTCCTGTCAACAATTCAATGGGGACACTTTTGGAGTTTCTCTCATCCTCCACCTCAAAATTCTTTCAAGAAAACAGAGATTCCATCCTCTCCGCTGAAGGCTCAAGCCCTAAGACACTTTGTATCGTCACTCCAGCTTCAGAAAGCAGCTGTGCCGGTTCCCTTGGCAGAGCGCTTCGCAGGCTTCTATTCCACTCTATTTCTGGTCCCAAAGAGAACGGGGGGATGGAGACCTGTGATAGATCTAAAAAGGCTCAACAGGCACATACACCCGGAAAGCTTCAAGATGGAGTCTCTACAAACAATTATTCAGGCAGTACAACCAACAGATTGGAAGATCTCAGTCGACCTGCAGGACGCGTACTTACACGTGCCAGTTCTACCTACCTTCCAGAAGTATCTCAGATTTGCAGTAGGTCAGATCCACCTGCAGTTTCAAGCCCTGCCCTTCGGTCTGTGCACCTCCCCCAGGGTGTTCACCAAGATTCTAATATCCGCTCTGGTTCCCCTGCGGGAGAGGGGCTTGAGGATATACCACTATCTGGACGATATCCTCCTCCTAGCAAGCAGTCCGGGTCAGCTGGTGGATCACCGAGATATTCTTCTTCAGTCCCTGAAAGAACTAGGATGGTTGGTAAACTTAGAGAAGAGTCAGCTCACGCCTACTCAGCGGATGATCTATCTAGGTGCGATGTTCGACACCCGGGAGGGGACAGTGTCATTACCATCCCTGAAGATGAGGATTATTATCCAGAAGATGGTCAAAACCATTGCGAGCCGATACCTAACGGCATCGCAATGCCTGAGCCTCATTGGCACAATGTCTGCCTGTATACCAATGATTCCTTGGGCCCATTGGCATTTGAGGTATTTTCAGACAGGTTTCTTGGCGCAATGGAAGAAACAGCAACTCTCTCAGACAATTCTACTAACGGGAGCAATGCGCAGGAGCCTTCATTGGTGGACTCTGCCAGAAAACCTCTCCAAACCTCGTCATCTGGGTTCCCTCTCCTGGATCACAATTACGTCCGACGCAAGCGGACAAGGCTGGGGAGCCCATTGCGGGAAAACCAGGATACAGGGGAGATGGTCCTGTTCCACCCAGGGAGTAGTATCCAACATCCTGGAGATGAGGGCAGCATTCCTGGCACTAACTTCATTGGCATCTCAGATCAAGGGCCAGAGAGTACTCTTACGCCTGGACAACAGGGCAGCTGTCGCATACCTGCAGAGGCAGGGGGGCACTCGCAGCACATCACTCCTCAGGGAAGTAGAGCCAATCATGCTCTGGGCAGAGAAGAACATCCTAGACCTCAGGGCGATGTATCTCCCGGGAAGGTTGAACACGGAAGCAGACACGTTGTCGAGAAACTTCCTGGACAACAACGAGTGGGCTCTTCATCCCCAGGTCTTCAGTCAGATTGCCAACCTCTGGGATCCTCCTCAGATAGACCTTTTTGCCTCTCCGGAGAATGCCAAGCTGACCAGATTCGTCTCTCGCCTGCCGTATACGCAAGCAGAGGAAATAGATGCCCTGTCATGCCCCTGGAGGTTCACCACCGCATATGCCTTTCCCCCCGGCCATTAATTTTCAAATTCCTCCTGAGACTTCTCAGAGAGACAGTCCAGGTATTGGCAGTACTCCCATATTGGCCGAAGAGACCCTGGTTTCCTCTAGCTATGCGCCTCAGTGTGAGCTCTCCGATCAGGATCCCTCCTTTCCCTCAACTTCTAACGCAGGGCAGTTTAGTGCATCCAGACCCTCAGAAGCTGAATCTTCGCATCTGGAGGTTGAGAGGCGAAGGTTCGAGTCCTTAGGATGTTCCCCAGGGGTCATATCAACCCTCCTAGGAGCCAGGAAACCAGCAACCAACACCATATATTCAAGAATATGGAACAAGTTCTTGTCATTTGCTACCTCAAATGAGTTTGATCCAATCTCTCCTTCTACATCAGATGTTCTCGGTTTCCTCCAGTCAGGACTTGATCTGGGTCTTGCCCTGAGTTCTCTCAAAGTGCAAGTAGCAGCTATTTCTGCAGCAACAAATAAGAGATGGGCAGAAGAGCCCTTAGTAGTCACTTTCCTCAGAGGAGTGTTAAAGATTCGGCCACCTGTCAGACGGTCTTTTCCCAAATGGGATTTATCCCTGGTCCTTGAAGTCCTCTCTGACCATCCATTTACCCCAGTGGAACAACTGACAATATGGAACATAACACTGAAAACGGTTTTTCTGTTAGCCATTACATCTGGTAGAAGGATCTCAGAACTCCACTCGTTGGGAATAGGTGATGACCACATCTCTTTTTTTCACGATAGAGTGGAACTTCGTCCCCTTCGGGGGTTCACACCTAAGGTCACTACTCCAAGCCACCTTTTGGAGCCCTGGGCACTACCGGTATTTGCTGAAGCAGATTCAGGATCATGTCACGAGCTGGACATATCCAGAGTACTCAGAGCCTACCTAGAGGCCACTAGATCCTTCAGGAACTCGGAAAGACTCTTCATTGTTCCATTCGGCAAATACAGGGGCAAAGAAGCTTCCATCAGAACTCTGGCATCTTGGGTGGTAAAGCTAATCCAGAAGGCCTACAGGATAAAGAATATGGAACCTCCATCCCGAGTGAGTGCTCATTCCACAAGGGCAGTCTCAACCTCCTGGGCAGCAAGGGCTAACGTGTCATTAGAGACGGTGTGCAGGGCCGCCACCTGGTCTTCTCGCAATACTTTCCTCAGACACTACCGTATCGACCCAGGAGCTCTCACAACGGTTGAGTTCGGGAGAAGGGCAGTTCAGGCTGCGATGTCTCATTCTAATTAAACATTTATTGTTAAGCATTATCCCACCCGTGTCAGCTAGTTATTTATCACTAGTATGCTGCCATGGAGGCACCAGGAAAACGGAAAATTGTATCATACTTACCGTAATTTTCCTTTCCTGGTGCCTATCCATGGCAGCATACGCTCCCACCCTCAGTATTCTATTTTACGGAGAATGTTGGGGGATGGACTTCGTCTTTAATTTATGCTATTCACTGGTCCTGAGGGAGGAGTCGAGGCGGAGCTCTATCACTAGTATGCTGCCATGGATAGGCACCAGGAAAGGAAAATTACGGTAAGTATGATACAATTTTCCGTTTTTCTTGTGTCATAATAGCCCCCCCCTTTTTTTTTGCTACCTCTATACTATCTACAAAAAAAAAAACCCATTGTACAATTGAGAGAAATATTCACACATCAGCAAAGCAAATCACTGTCGATTGTCTAATAAGATTATAATATTTTATTCAAAGTTCCAACTCCCCTTTTTCTTTATCAATACAATAGGAACGGAAGCGCATGTTTTCTTTGACCATGAGCCTCATTCAAAGTCCCAAACAACCCCCCTCCCCCAACTTTTACAATATGATTATTTGCTATGCTAGCCAGCGCCATCTAGTGGAATCAAGGCAGTGTTTTCCAGATTGAGGTATTTCAGGAAAAAAAAATTGCGTTTTGGCCACTAGATGGAGACGAGACCCATAGGAAATATTCATGTTAGTCAAACATTGGGATTTTTTTTTAATTGCGGCAGTGCAAACCTTTACCACATTCATACAAGATATTTTTTTCCCCTTGGATGTCTATTTATAAAAAAAAAAAAAAAAAGGGCGTAGCCATACATGTCCAGCGAATCTGCGTGTTCATTCGTTTGGTGGGGATGAGGCAGAAACGAATGTTCTTTTGATTGTTTACTCTTCTGAATACTCTTTAACCCCTTGGCACCGAAGTAAGACAAATATGCGCCCCCGACCCAACCCAACACTTCTAAGCTTTTTTTTTTTCTTTTTTTGGGCCCCATATTTGCGTATCTCCCTTTGTGCTGGCAGAGTGCAGACCAGGTGCTCAGTGTGAGCCCCCGGGGCCCCCCGTACTATCGATCGGCACTCCCGGTCCCCGGGTCACCTGATCGCTGTGATAGCCTCTAATTGCCTATCACAGTGATCAGTCAGTGTGAAGCCCGACCCCCTATGTTTTCTGTCTCTGTGAATGGACAAGAGAGATACTTTGTATCTTTTTTTGTCCTTGCAGAGAGCAAGAGAGAGAGAGAGAAAAAAGTGCCTGTAGAAAAAAACATAAAGATAATAATAATTCAAAAAAATAAAATTAAATAAATGTAAAAAAATACCTAGTTTAAGGTTTGATCTAGGTCAGTGCCAGCCCACCCACACTGGGCACAGGGGCACAGCCCCCACCCCATGCCCTGGCCCCTAATCTACATGCAAGGCACCGGATTCCAATTTTTTTGTTTTGTTTTGTTTTGTTTTTCGAAGCAAGTGATTAGAGCCTGAGGCTCTAATTGGCTTAAAAAAAAAGGGTGGGCTCAGGGCACGGAGCGTTTTTTTTTGTCACTCCCCCCAAAAAAATGGTATCATATACATATGTGGTATCACTGTGATCGTCAGGGGCAGGAGAATTTATTTTGGGTTGTTGTTTGGTGGTAGGTTAAGGTAGTGGTAAGAAATATTCAGCAAAATTTAAAAAGAACATTTTTTATTTTACTAGTTTGGGGTAGTTGATAAAAAAAAAAAAAAATCAGGAGCGGGGTGGATTTGATTTAAATCAAGTTGGTTTAAATAGATGATTAAAAACATGATTTAAATCATCTTTAGATGATGATTTTTACTCCAAAAGCATTTTATTAAAATAAATTTGATAAAAATAAAAAAAAATCGTTTTAAATGAAAAAAAAAAAAAAAATCTGATTTAACCACTTGCTTACCGGGCACTTAAACCCCCCCTCCTGCTCAGACCAATTTTCAGCTTTCAGCGCTCTCACAATTTGAATGACAATTGCGAGTTCATACAACACTGTACACAAATTACATTTTTATCATTTTTTTCACACAAATGGAGCTTTCTTTTGGTGGTATTTGATCACCACTTGGGTTTTTATTTTTTGCTAAACAAACAAAAAAAGACAGAAAAAAAAAACAGTTTCATAGTTTGTTATAAAATTTTGCAAACGGGTAATTTTTCTTCTTCATTGATATTCACTGATGAGGCTGCACTGATGGGCACAGATAATGTGACACTGATAGGCACTGATAAGACGGCACTGATGGGCCCTGATGGGTGGCACTGATAGATGTCACTGATGGGCACTGATAGGTGGCACTGATGAGAACTGGTAGGTGGCACTGATGGGCACTGGTAGGTGGCACTGATGGGCACTGGTAGGTGGCACTGATAGGTGACATTTATAGGTGGCACTGTGGGCACTGATAGGTGACACTATGGCCACTGATGGGTGGTACTGTGGGCACTGGTAGGTGGCGCTGGTGGGCCCTGGTCGGTGGGGCTGGTGGGCACTGGTCGGTGGTGCCGGTGGGCACTGGTCGGTGGCGCCGGTGGGCATTGGTAGGTGGCGCTGGTGGGCACTGGTCGTTGGCGCTGGTGGGCACTGGTAGGTGACGCTGGTGGGCACTGGTAGGTGGCGCCGGTGGGCACTGGTTGGTGGCGCTGGTGGGCACTGGTCGGTGGCGCTGGTGGGCACTGGTAGGTGGCGCCGGTGGGCACTGGTCGGTGGCGCTGGTGGGCAGAGAAGCCTCTGCAGAGGCTCTTCATGATCGGGACCGATGTCCCTCTCACAGCCGGCGGTGACCGGCTTTTTTTTTTTCTCCACAAAAAATAGCCAATTACCGACTCTGTTTACGTCACATCATCAGCTGTCATTGGCTAACAGCTGATCACCTGGTAAGGGGTCCGGATCGACCCTTAGGCTGGATTCACACCTATGGCATTTTTAGGGCTTTTTCCATTTTAAAGATTTGCACTGCAGTCCATTCAACATGGTTTCCTTTGGAACACGTTCTGTAGTGCAAATCTGCAAAATGCAAAAAGCACAAAAAATGCCATAGGTGTGAATCCAGCCTTACTCCGATCTGTGATCAGCCGAGTCTCATAGACTCGCTGATCAGAGAGCGCGCCGCTCGAGCACGGGAGGATGTCTATGGACGCCCTCCCGACAAATTAGGTCCGCGCTGTACCCGTCTTTCAGCTATAGCGCGGACGGGAGGTGGTTAAATTTAAAAAAAAAAAAAAAAAGATTTTTTTTTTTTTTTTTTTTAAATCATTGATTTTTATCCACCCTGATCAGGAGATATCCATTATCATTTACCACCAAATGAAAGCCCAATTTGTCCTGAAAAAAAAAAAAATGCGCTATAATCCAACTGGATGTACAAAGCAGCTGTGATGATAAGCACAGTTTTACTATCACGTGTCAAAGTTGCAAAATTGTGCTTAGGCATTAAAGCGGAGCTCCACCCGATTTTATGAAAATATCTCAAGAGGATGACCGCAATGTCCTAATGGAAAAACTGCACTTTTTTTTTTTTTCCCCCACTGTACCTTTGTTGTTCATATTATCCTTTTGTGTTCCAGGATGTACAGCCTGCGGATATGGGCGGGATTAGTGCGGCTAAGTCGTCATTTCCTATTAGCCGCACTGGCTCCTGGGAGCTTGTGTCATTGTTCCCAGGAGTCGGTGCGGCGGCCTGGCGCGAGTTATCGCGAGATTTCAATCCTGGAACTGAGCGGTTTACGGCGCTCCGATTTAGGGTTACTGCGCATGCGCGAGATCGGCAATACAAGGGGCGGTGCATGCTGGTCGATCAGCGGCACAGTATCCCGGAAGAGGATGCCTGTGGGCTTCACATGCCCACAGGCAAGATGGGAACCGTCGTTAGGAGTTTTTAAAAGTTCTTTTTTTTGGGAGAAAAATGACACCCGAAAGTAAGAAAAACTGAAAAAGTGAGTAACATACTTCAATGAGATAATCTTTGTCATTTACTTATAATAAAAAAAAAATTGGAGACAGTGGAACCCCGCTTTAAGGATTTGTTTTACCCTTAGGCGCGAAGGGGTTAATTACGGGCTGTATTATGGCCACTAGATGGAGCTGTGGAGCATAAGAGATAAATACTGTACTGTACATCTTCATAAGAGGAAACTGGCTCTGGCAGCAAAAGGGTTACTTACCCCAGAAAATAAACACAATTTCTAACATAAGCTGTCATCAATCCATATCAAAGTCTCCAGAATTTTTAAATTCTGTTTTTGGACTCCTTCTTGGGGGAGGGGGGGGGGTTGTTCGTTTGCATAAGGCTTTATTTTTTTTTTTTACGTGCGTCAGCTGTGCGCAGCGCCACATGTGTCCTGGTGGCGAGTTCACTTTGCATGTGAAGTGTTGATGGGATGTAGGAATAATAAGAGCTCGGATCACGGCGAAGCTGATAAAAATAAAATACGATGGAAAAAGCGAGATCTCTGTGCCAGAGCTAATACTCCGCATCTGCTGGCTGTTCCCTGCGAATCTCCTGATTCTATCTATAGATTACGAGCCGCGCTCCTCCATACTCAGCTCAGGAGATAAAGGAATAATCGCCCCCGCAATAAAAACCTGCTGAATGTTACAAACTCTCCATCTGGGATCCCTCTGCCCACCCCCCCCTTTTTTTTTACGGCACAAATTTCTTTTGCTGGGGCTCCAAGACCGATTGCTAATAAAAAGGAACGTTGGGGGGGGGGGGTCGTTATGGCTAGACGAGAGAAGTGACGGATTATAAATCCCGGCACGGAAAGCAACAATATCGTACAAGGATAGTAGAGGTGGCCACAGGGGCCCCATGAGGCTGTAGGAGACTGTAGGTGTATTTGTGGTCCCCCCCCCCAAATCCATACCAAACCCTTATCTGAGGATGCAGCCCAGCAGGCTAGGAAAGGGGGGTGGGGGTACAAGTGAGTAAGTGTGGGGGGGGTGACTTATCAGAATCTGGAAGTCCCCTTTAACAAGGAGAACCCCCAGATCCCAGCCCTTTTTTTTAAATAAAGGACTTGTCAAAATTGACTACAGGTTTGCTCATTTTTGGGGTTGAATGAGTAAAGGTACTATGTTTTAACATGGAGGGGTGGGATCTGGGGGCCCCCTTTGTTTAGGGGCTTCCAAATCTCAATAAGTCACCCCCGCACCCCAACAATCACTGGGCCAGGGTTGTAGGGACGAGGCCCTTGTCCTCATCAAGATGGGGACAAGGTGCTTGGGGGACAAGGTCCTCATCAAGATGGGTACAAGGTGCTTGGGGGACAAGGTCCTTATCAAGATGGGTACAAGGTGCTTGGGAGACAAGGTCCTCATCAAGATGGGTACAAGGTGCTTTGGGGACTCTCCCCCCCCCAAGCACCCCACATCCCTGATAGCAAGGATAATTTGCCACACAATTGTAGCAATGTTGAATTGTACGTTTGTAAACTTGCTGCACATTTTCAGCGGCAAATTGTACACTTGCAGAGCACTTGAAAGCCCCCCCCTCCCCCCTTTCCTGGCCTGCCGGGCCGCATGCTCAGATAAGGGTCTGGTATGGATTTTGGGGAGGACCTCATGCCAGTTTTTTTTTTATTTATTTGTGGCGTGAGGTTCCCCCCAAAATCCTTGCTTTTGATGAAGGCCTAAGGCTGAAACGCGTCAGAATTTTGGGATGATGTTACTGCTGTAATGCTTAAATAAATATTTTCTATGTAGAAGCTGTCGAGTTGCCGGCCTGTACTTTCCATGGATCTTTTGTGAGCTTAATTAGCCAGAGCACCGACTACTCTACACACCAACTATACTATATAGCGATAGAGCTTGCGTGAGTTTTGCTCTTGCTACTTTCCCCCAAAATCCTTACCAGACCCCAAAAGGCCTGGTATGGAATAGGTGGGGACCCCATGTTGTTTTTGCTTTACATTTTTTTTTAATGCTAGCTTTTCTTTTGTTTCTTTCTTCTGCTGACGAGCAGATGAGTCATGATTGTTAAGGATGTGGCAGGTGCCGTTTCCTTAACAACCAGCTATTTACTGGCTGTTAAGGACGGACCCCCGGGGGGTGTCGGCTCCTTAGCAACCAGCTGAAAGTTCATACATTCCTTAAATTTCCCATGCCTGGGCCACTATTTACTTAACATGTGCATTTATTTATTTATTTCCTTTAGTGAATTGACTTTAACGCTGTTTATGTGGTATTTACAGAGTGTCAGGGTTGGGCTCAGTCCTTCCTTCTCTGAGCTGGCCGCTCAGCTGTCGGCCAATTGCCAGCTCCTATCTCTATCCACAGTTACTCAGCTGTTGATGATATCTTGCCCGTCAGTCCTGCCTACTTAAGCCGCCCAGTCCAGAGGAGCTCTGCCTTCGCCTTGATCAACATCACAAGAAACAATCTCCTGCATTCCTGTTTAAAGACTGGCTTTGCTGACATCCCTTCTGGCTCCAGATCCTGCTTGCTGTTCCACTACATTGATCCCTGACTCCTGGCTTGGCTGACTGTCCGTTCCGGTTACTGAACTCTGGCTATGTTTTGACTTCGTTTGTTATTCTTTACTTTTATTATTAAATAAGTGTGATTTAACTGTACTTCTGTCTCGGTCTGATTTCATGGTTTCTGACACAGAGCCTTTTTGCTTTTTGAGGTAAATACCGCATAAAGGTAGAGTAAATTGACATTTTCAGTATCGAATTCGATATTTGGGAAAAAATGGGGTAGATTTACTAAACCTGGAGAGTGCAAAATCCGGTGCAGCTCCACATAGAAACTAATCAGCTTCTGTTTTGTTTTTGTCATAGGTCCATTGAACAAGCTGAAGTTAGAAGCTGATTGGCTACCATGCACAAATGCACCAGATTTTGCACTCTCCAGTTTTAGTAATTTACCCCAATGTGTCACATACCCCAAATACCATGTGCAATATGCTTTCCTGGTACCTCCATGGCAGCATACCTATGGTGCCTCCATGGCAGCATACCTATGGTTGGTGGCTCCATAGGTATGCTGCCATGGGTAGGCACCAGGAAAGGAAAATTACGGAAAGGTATTCAATTTTCCATTTTAGTGATTTGAGCCCAGTATGTTGGACTGGAGGCCTGGTGTGGAGATACTTCCCATCCAGACACTGATCAGAGCAGGACCTGCTACTTTTTTTTTGCGCCAACATCCTGCAGCGCTGAGATGTCACGTGAACAAGTTCAAAGAGGCGCTGCAAAGGAAGCTGATGCTACAAGATGTGAAAAGGTGTGTTAATAATCCACATCCTCAAGGAACATTCACCCACCATGCCCAACAATCAATGCAGCAACATGGCACACTTTGAGTGGTACACTTTAGGACACAGAGAGAATTCTGCATGTACAACATACCATAAAAGTTCCAGTTGATTGTGTTTGCTCCCCAGACTAGAAGTTCCCAGTCTGCCCCTGCTCCTAGTGACCAAAACCTGCACCTTTATTAAAGTTTATGTACAGGCACAACTTTTTTAGACCAGCTATTCTCATCCATGGTTGCTTGGAACCCTAGGGTTCTTCCATAGTTTCCTAGGGGGTTCCTTGAGGTGTGGCTGATTGACCCTCCATCTGATGGTGCTGGAACAGTTCTGGGGCCAACGTCATGAGGCAAAGCCAGCAACATGACATCATTTTTTTTTTAGCTATCTGTAAGTATGGCATTCTGACCACAACTTCAAGGGGCACTTTTTCCACTGATCACCAATGTAAGAAGCATTCTTCCCACGAATGAGTAACCACCAATGTAAAGGGCGGTCTTCCCACTGATCAGCAATGTAAGGAACATTCTGGTTCCCCCATTGACCAAAAATTGAAGGGGTATTCTTCCCTCTAGCCACCAATTTAAGGGACATTCTTCCCACTGACCAGCATTATAAGGAACATTCTTCCCACGGATCACCAATGTAAAGAACATTCTTCTCAATGATCACCAATGTAAGGAACATTCTTCTCACTGATCACCAATGTAAGGAGCATTCTTCTCACTGATCACCAATGTAAAGAACATTCTTCTCACTGATCACCAATGTAAGGAACATTCTTCCCACTGATCATCAATGTAAGGAACATTCTTCTCAATGATCACCAATGTAAGGAGCATTCTTCTCACTGACCACCAATGTAAGGGACATTCTTCTCACTGATCACCAATGTAAGGAACATTCTTCTCACTGATCACCAATGTAAGGAACATTCTTCCCACTGATCATCAATGTAAGGAACATTCTTCTCACTGACCACCAATGTAAGGAACATTCTTCTCACTGATCACCAATGTAAAGAACATTCTTCTCACTGATCACCAATGTAAGGAACATTCTTCTCACTGACCACCAATGTAAGGAACATTCTTCCCACTGATCACCAATGTAAGGAACATTCTTCTCACTGACCACCAATGTAAGGAACATTCTTCCCACTGATCACCAATGTAAGGAACATTCTTCTCACTGAACACCAATGTAAGGAACATTCTTCCCACTGATCACCAATGTAAGGAACATTCTTCCCACTGATCACCAATGTAAGGAACATTCTTCTCACTGATCACCAATGTAAGTAACATTCTTCCCACTGATCACCAATGTAAGGAACATTCTTCTCACTGATCACCAATGTAAGGAACATTCTTCTCACTGATCACCAATGTAAGGGACATTCTTCTCACTGACCACCAATGTAAGGAACATTCTTCCCACTGATCATCAATGTAAGGAACATTCTTCCCACTGATCACCAATGTAAGGAACATTCTTCTCACTGATCACCAATGTAAGGAACATTCTTCCCACTGATCACCAATGTAAGGAACATTCTTCTCACTGATCACCAATGTAAGGAACATTCTTCTCACTGACCACCAATGTAAGGAACATTCTTCTCACTGATCACCAATGTAAGGAACATTATTCCCACTGATCACCAATGTAAGGAGCATTCTTCCCACTGATCACCAATGTAAGGATCATTCTTCTCACTGATCACCAATGTAAGGAACATTCTTCCCACTGATCACCAATGTAAGGGGCATTCTTCTCACTGACCCCTGAGGAATTAACTTTAGTTTCCTAAGACCTGAAAATTATTCCAAGGGTTCTTCTGGGTGGTTAAAAAGATTGAGAAATGCTGGCATAGATTGCAAAATATTTTTTTTCCTTCTTTCTTTGTCTTCGCTTGGTAGATTCACCTACTTTGTTGGTCCTGGTGACGATTGTCCCTGAGACAGAAAGTGATAGGAAATCCAACATTTTACGGTTCTTACCAGAAAGGGAAATCTTCCAGTCAGACCCAATGTATGTCTGAAGAAGAGAATCCCTCTGACTTTGGAAAGATCACTTCGAGGTACCTGGTGTTTTTGGCTATGGGACTCTTCTAATGGACTGCTGGGTGGATAGCGCACCATGTCTACATTTATGTAGGCCAATGGGCTCTTCTCACCAGTCGGAAGAACCTGCGGGGCCAACCCTACCAGCTGCAACAAGCTGTCCGTCATTCCAGCATTTTAAGCATATTGCTGGATTTGTGCTGGGACATCCATGTCTGGGCACTCCCGTATCCTCGTATTAGACTGCGCTATTGTTTTCCAGTTCTGCCCATAAAACTGTAATATTTCCAAACACCTGCTAACCATATGCGGCACAAGCTGGACCAGCTCAAAGTGCTGCACAAACTGGCAGAGAGATTTACGAGTCTTCTGTTCTGGTAAGTAATGACTGAGCTCTCCTAACTGCTGCGGCCAGCCTCGTCCTTTCCGTAATGAGGAACATCCCCATTTTCTGTCCTTTCCAGGGACTCATTCTGACTGTGGCGGAAGCCCTGGAGGTGCCTTCAATCAGCAGTTGCCTTTTGTTCTTAATGAAATTCCATTTTTTTTTTATTATGCTTGTCTTTGTGGAGCCCAGAATGAAGTTATAAGCGTGTGGCTGCCAGACAAGAAGGGCATGAGGGGATCACAATCTTCCCGGGAGAAGGATGACTGAATGGCTTCGAAAATTAACAAATGCTGCACCGCAGTCACATGTTATTATTATAAATTTATATAGCACTGACATATACGGTGGTGCTGTACAAAGAACACTGAACCAGTCACATTAATCTCTGCACCGGAGGAGCTTACACTCTAATGTCCCCCCACAGTCACACACTATTATTATTATAAAACATTTATATAGCTAAGACATATACCGCGGTGCTGTACAGAGAGCCAGTCACATCAGTCTCTGTACCAGAGGCAGGGCCGGTGCTACCTCTGGGCAAACTAGGCAGCCGCCTAGGGCGCACTGCTGCCTATGGCGCCCGGCCACTGGTGTTACAACTCTCTTCTCTCTGCACATAGTGTCAGAGGCGCAGCGGTGACAGAGGACTGTGTCTGTGTCCCGACTCCCAAATGAATGGAAGCAAGCAAACATTCATTGATAGGCGCTGGTGAGGCTGCATTTGATGGGCGCTTCATTAAAAAGGTAGGGTATACATGGGCAGGGCAAAGGGGGTGGAGTCCAGGGTGGAGCCAAGGGGGGGCGGCGGCAAATTTAGGTTTCGTCTAAGGTGTCAAAAATCCTTGCACCAGCCCTGACCAGAGGAGCTCACGCTCTAATGTCCCCGCACAGTCACACACTATTATTATTATTATAAAACATTTATATAGCTCTCACATATACCGCAGTGCTGTACAGAGAACACTGAGCCAGTCACATCAGTCTCTGTACCAGAGGATCTTACACTCGCATGCATGCCCCCCCCCCCCCAGCCAGTCAGCAAGTCCCGGTAAATGATTCACGGTTGGGACCTGCTGATTGGCGGTGTCCAATCACAGCCCAGAGCTCTGTGTTGACAATCAACAGAGAGGGAAAGATCTCTCTGTTTCTTATCCCTGCAAAGCACACATTACACATAGTTTAGGCACATATTTTACCCTTTGATCGCTCCTGATGTTAAGCCCTTCCTAGCCAGTGTGATTAGTACAGTGACAGAGTATAGTATTATCACTAATCACTGTATTAATGTCACTGGTGATGTCAGTGGCAGTTAGTCAGTCGTCGTCCCCCCCCAGCATTAGTTAGTGTCAGATTGTCTGCTGCACTATCACAGTCCCATTATAAGTCGCTGATCGCCGCCATTACTAGTAAAAAAAAAATAATGAATTAAAATTCCAGTATATAACCCATAGATTGTATGCTACTGTATGTATTTTGGGGGACCTTTAAAGGGGTTTATGTGCCTCTTTAAAAAAAAAAAGCAGACAACAAAATGTAATTTGCTGCCAATTGAAACTGTATATATATATATTTTTTTTAGACGTCCATTTTGCTGTAGTTCATCCAACAGCAAGAATCACAAAAAAGTCTGGAATGGAATTTAAGGGGGTACCTTATGCATAGAAAAAAAAAGGTGCGGGGTCCCCATACCAGACCCTTAATATGACCAGACAGCCCAGCTGGCTAGGAAAGGAGGGGGGTGGGGGATTGTGATCCCTTCGATCCTGAACCATATCAGGCCACATGCCCTCATCATGAAGGGAGTAACTTGCCAGGTGGGACCACCCTGGCAAAGCACCTTGACCCTATGTTGATGAGGACAAGGGCCTCTTCCCTACAACCCTGGCCTGGTGGTTGTGGGGGTCTGCAGGCAGGTGGCTTATCAGAATCTGGAAACCCCCTTTAAAAATAAGGGGGTTCCAGAATCCCCCTTCCCACCAACTACACGTGAATAAGGGGCACATCATAAAAAAAACAAAAACCTAGAAATAATGACACCAAACTGTTTTACAAGTCCTTTATTAAAAAAAAAAAATAAATCCCACAAAAAAGTCCCTTCATTGTAAATCAATTATCAATAACAATACCTGCCCCCCCCCCCCCCCCAATGGGGCAAAAGATAAAAAAATCCAAAGGATCTGGTACAGATGATCAATCGTTACAGTCCTCTTTGCCAAAAAATAGCTCCCTGCGCTATATAAGGGAAGAGGCGGGGATAATGGTGACCTCATTGACCAAATATGGCCATGGGCCAGGACAAGAGGTGGGCAGGAGGGGCAGCTGCCCCCCCGGGCCTGATGATGAACTATAAGGATTGGAGCGCCTTCCTCCTAGTACAAGGGTGAAAAGAGTAGTGACAGTAGCAGACGTGGTAGTGGCAGGGGGGGGGGAGCGAGGAGTTTGGCATCTTTGCCCCGGGAACTTGATGATCTTGTCCCAGCACTGCGGGCCGTACTTGGGCAATGACGTTGACCAATAATGGCAGTGTCCATATTTGGTCAATGATGTCACCATTATCCCCGCCTCTTCCCTTATTTAGCGCAGGGAGCTATTTTTTGGCAAAGAGGACTGTCACGATTGATCATCTGTACCAGATCCCTTGGATTTTTCTTTCCTTTTGCCCCATTGGTGTGTGTGTGGGGGGGGGGCATTGTTATTGATAGCAATGTCAACGCTATCAGAGCCCCTTTGGTTATGTGACTGGGGATTCCCGATTATGTAAGTCAATGTGCTGGTGATGTCATTGGTTGCTAGGGATGCGGCGGGCGCCAGCACCTGCTGCTTCCTTGGCAACCATGGACAGTGGGAAACTGCCATATATACAGTAGAAATATCGCTTCTAAATTTGATGTTCCCATCGAACATGGAGAGGCAAGCAGGCAAATGTCTGGGCTCATAGAATAGAATAGAATAGAATAGAATAGAGTAAAACAGAAAAGAATACAAAATAAAAGAATTTTAAAAAATAGAATAGAAAAAAGGGATAGAATAGAAAATAAAAAAAGTAAAAAACAGAACAAAATAGAAAAGAAAAGAAAAAAAACAGAATAGAATAGAATAGAAATTAAAGGGATAAAATAGAATAGAATAAAATAAAAAATAGACTAGAACAGAATAAAATATAAAGAATATAGCCATCTTCTGAAATTCGAATTTCAAATGGAATAAATTAGAATTCTAATACAATGGAAAAGAATAGACTAGAAAATAAAAGAATAGAAAAGAATAGAATAGAAAAAAAAGGATAGAATAGAAAATAAAAAAATAAAGTAAAAAACAGAACAAAATAGAAAAGAAAAGAAAAGAAAAAAACAGAATATAATAGAATAGAAATTAAAGGGATAAAATAGAATGGAATAGAATAAAAAATAGATTAGAACAGAATAAAATATAAAGAATATAACCATCTTCTGAAATTCGAATTTCAAATACAATAAATTAGAATTCTAATACAATGGAAAAGCATAGACTAGAAAATAAAAGAATAGAATAGACTAGAATAGAAAAGAATAGAATAGAAAAAAAGGGATAGAATAGAAAATAAAAAAAATAAAGTAAAAAACAGAACAAAATAGAAAAGAAAAGAAAAAACAGAATAGAAAAGAATAGAAATTAAAGGGATAAAATAGAATAGAATAGAATAAAAAATAGACTAGAACAGAATAAAATATAAAGGATATAACCATCTTCTGAAATTCGAATTTCAAATACAATAAATTAGAATTCTAATACAATGGAAAAGAATAAACTAGAAAATAAAAGAATAGAATTGACTAGAATAGAAAAAAATAGAATAGAAGAAAATATATACGTTACAGATATTATTATGTAACTATGTATGTATAACCATCTTCTGAAATTCGAATTTCAAACAGAATAAATTAGAATTGAAATACAATAAAAAAAATAATAGACTAGAAAATAAAAGAAAAGAATTGACTAGAATACAAAAGAATAGAATAGAAAGAATCTACCCATCTTCCCAAATTCGAATTTCGAATAGAATAAATTTGAATTTCGAATGGCATTTGATGTAAATGTACTTCAAAGGAATTTAAATTGATTTGAATCTCCATCGTTCGGTGGAATAAGGTTCAGTCCAACCAAATTCTGAAAATTCCAGTCGATTCGAATTCACAAAACGAATTCCAAAAACAAATTAAATGAATTTAACTACAGGAATTTTGCTAATATTGAATCGAAAAGAAATGAAACAAACGTTTTTCGTTCTGCACATGTCTGAGGTCTGATCTTAGCGGTGGTCACTTTAAGGGAAGGGGTAAGCCGCCATCTTCCAGAACTTCCCATTCTGCTGCGATTGCCATAATCGGGTCCATCGGGTGGGGATTACACGGTGATTAGGGTGGCTGATAAAGCAGAGATACTGGAACTCCTTCTAACTACTGGGAAACATATGAAGGAGAAGTTTGCGGGGTCAGCCAGGGAGGACGTAATGAGGTGAGATGGTAACAATGTCAGAAAGCAATATCTCTATTTGGCTTTTTATTTAGCTGCATATTAAGTTTCCAGGTGACATCATGGAAAGCCGTCTTCAGTCCGCGGCCTCCATGGCTTCCAAGAGGGACGGGGTCCAGGAAGTGAAGGAAAGTCGGCAAGAGCCGGAGGGAGGAAGAGAGCCGAATGATGGGAGCCGGGCCATTCCGAAACATGAAAGCCCATCCAGTCCAATCTCCGCACTCCAAGAGAACCTCGTTATCTTACTGGGAACAATGGTTATATATAGAGAGAGAGCATTTACTGGAGGTTTATGGGACGGCAGCTGGCTTAAAGTTCTGGATCCAATCTGTAAAGTTTATGGATCCAACAAATGTGAAATGTAGACTGTAAGACACAAAAGATAAATCTACAATAAAAAGGAAAGTTCTGTTTCATTGTTTGACAACAACTGTAGACTATTCAGACAGGATGTCTATAATAAGGGGCAAGAGTGACAGGTAAAGACCGGTGACATCACTGAGAGCGCAGCCTATCCATTCACTAGAGATTTATGACATCACTGAGAATGCAGCCTATCCAATCATTAGAGACCGGTGACATCACTGAGAATGCAGCCTATCCATTCACTAGAGACCGATGACATCACTGAGAGCGCAGCCTATCCATTCACTAGAGACCGGTGACATCACTGAGAATGCAGCCTATCCATTCACTAGAGACCGGTGACATCACTGAGAATGCAGCCTATCCATTCACTAGAGACCGGTGACATCACTGAGAATGCAGCCTATCCATTCACTAGAGACCGATGACATCACTGAGAGCGCAGCCTATCCATTCACTAGAGACCGATGACATCACTGAGAGCGCAGCCTATCCATTCACTAGAGACCGGTGACATCACTGAGAATGCAGCCTATCCATTCACTAGAGACCGGTGACATCACTGAGAATGCAGCCTATCCATTCACTAGAGACCGGTGACATCACTGAGAATGCAGCCTATCCATTCACTAGAGACCGGTGACATCACTAGAATGCAGCCTATCCATTCACTAGAGACCGGTGACATCACTAGAATGCAGCCTATCCATTCACTAGAGACCGGTGACATCACTGAGAATGCAGCCTATCCAATCACTAGAGACCGGTGACATCACTGAGAATGCAGCCTATCCATTCACTAGAGATTTATGACATCACTGAGAATGCAGCCTATCCATTCACTAGAGAGCGGTGACATCACTGAGAATGCAGCCTATCCATTCACTAGAGACCGGTGACATCACTGAGGATGGAATTTGGGGACACACAGGGGGGATATGATTTGGGGACACACAGGGGGGATATGATTTGGGGACACACAGGGGGGATGTGATTTGGGGACACACAGGGGGGATGTGATTTGGGGACACACAGGGGGGATGTGATTTGGGGACACACAGGAGGGATGTGATTTGGTGACACATAGGGGGTTGTAATTTGGGGACACACAGGGGGGTTGTAATTTGGGGACACACAGGGAGGGGGGTTGTAATTTGGGGACACATAGGGGGATGTGATTTGGGGACACACAGGGGGGTTGGGATTTGGGGACACACAGGGGGTTGGGATTTGGGGACACACAGTGGGGTTGTAATTTGGGGACACACAGGGGGTTGGGATTTGGGGACACACAGGGGGTTGGGATTTGGGGACACACAGTGGGGTTGTAATTTGGGGACACATAGGGGGATGTGATTTGGGGACACACAGGGGGGTTGGGATTTGGGGACACACAGGGGGTTGGGATTTGGGGACACACAGTGGGGTTGTAATTTGGGGACACACAGGGGGTTGGGATTTGGGGACACACAGGGGGTTGGGATTTGGGGACACACAGTGGGGTTGTAATTTGGGGACACACAGGGGGTTGGGATTTGGGGACACACAGGGGGTTGTAATTTGGGGACACATAGGGGGATGTAATTTGGAGACACAAAGGGGGGGTTGTAATTTGGGGACACATAGGGGCATGTGTTTTGGGGACACACAGGGGGTTATAATTTGGGGACACACAGGGGGTTGGGATTTGGGGACACACAGGCGGGGTTGTAATTTGGGGACACATAGGGGGATGTGATTTGGGGACACACAGGGAGTTGAGATTTGGGGACACACAGGGAGTTGAGATTTGGGGACACACAGTGGGGTTTTAATTTGGGGACACACAGGGGGTTGGGATTTGGGGACACACAGGGGGTTTGGATTTGGGGACACACAGTGGGGTTTTAATTTGGGGACACACAGGGGGTTGGGATTTGGGGACACACAGGGGGTTGGGATTTGGGGACACACAGGGGGTTGGGATTTGGGGACACACAGGGGGTTGGGATTTGGGGACACACAGTGGGGTTTTAATTTGGGGACACACAGTGGGGTTTGGATTTGGGGACACACAGGGGGTTTGGATTTGGGAACACACAGGGGGTTTGGATTTGGGGACACACAGGGGGTTTGGATTTGGGGACACACAGTGGGGTTTTAATTTGGGGACACACAGTGGGGTTGTAATTTGGGGACACATAGGGGGATGTAATTTGGGGACACACAGTGGGGTTGTAATTTGGGGACACACAGTGGGGTTGTAATTTGGGGACACACAGTGGGGTTGTAATTTGGGGACACACAGGGGGGTTGCAGTGATTGGAGTTTGCGTTATAATATTGCTCGCAGTTTTGGCACTCTTTCACCCGCTGATGACATCACCGGCGTTCTGGATCGGAGTTTTCATGGCTGGATATTTATAGCTCAGAATTTCCTGTTTATCTCTCAGGACTCTAATATGACTTCAGCTTACTAAACAATTACTGAGAGATATCAGGACTTATAAATAGATGAGAGATGCAGCAGGTCAGATATTCAGGGGTTACTGCTGAAGAAAACTCAGTGGGATGTTATATTACAGTCAGGTCCATAAATAATGAGACACAATTCTAATCTTTTTGGCTCTATACATCACCACAATGGATTTGAAATGAAACAAACAAGATGTGCTTTAACTGCAGACTTTCAGCTTTAATTTGAGGGTATTTACATCCAAATCAGGTGAACGGTTTGGAATTACAACATATTATATATGTGCCTTCCACTTTTTAAGGGACCAAAAGTAATGGGACAGATTACCAATCATCCATCAAACTTTCACTTTTTAATACTTGGTTGCAAATCCTTTGCAGTCAATTACAGCCTGAAGTCTGGGATGCATAGACAGGGCCGGACTTATCATTGGGCTTGACTGGGCTCAAGCCCATGGGCCCCGCCCAATAGGGGGCCCCGCAGGCCCCAGCCGAGTGTACTCGGCTATACTTGGCTAGTTCCGCTCACAGTCACGCCTAGTTCCGCCCTATGATGGACATAACACAGGGACTGGACGTGACTGTGAGCGGAGCTAGCCGAGTACCCTCAGCTATGTATGTCGGCGCTCGGCTCCGCTCACAGTCACGCCCTGTTCCGCCATTGGACCCGTGTTATGTCCATCATAGGGCAGGTCTGGGCAGGACTGCGAGAGGAGCCGAAGAAAGCCGTCAGGAGCCGAGATACACAGGACCGGCTCTGTGTATCTCGGTGGCGCCATATTTAAACTGCAGTGGCACTGACAAGTTACTGCAGTTTAACTGCAGCCTGGGCAAGGCTGCAAATGATACGGACAAGGCTGAAGATGGAGGCTGTGCAAGGCCAGAGGCGGCTCTCTAATTAGGCATATTAGGCGGCCGCCTAAGGGCCTCGCACTGACAGGGCCTCGCGCTCACAGCCGTCTAATCTACCTAGTTAAAGAGCCGCCTCTGAGGCTGGCAGCAAGGATCTCCCCGCCATCAGAAAAGTGCCGAATCCCAGCTGGTCTACAATGCACTCATCGGAGAGATCACAGGACTGCATGTAAGACCAGCTCAGGGGGCGGGGGACAGGAGCTGACAGCTCCAGATAGCATAAGGCAGTGACCTTAGGGGGCGGTACTGAAGCAGACGGTCCCTCAAGTGCACAGCAGACATCAGACAGGTAACGTGCAGCGCCGGTGTTCTGCCGAGAAAGTTCCGCTCGGCGGATTAGTTCCCCCTCTACTGTGCATGCGCAGTAGAAGCCGGCGGAAATAGCCGAAGCGGAACAGCTGAAAATCAGCTGTACACGGCGCCTGTAAGAGGGCCCCTCGCGGGCTCGCTTCGCTCGCCACGCTTCGGGCACGGGCTCGCTGCGCTCGGCACTTTTAGATTCCCCCTCTAGGTCCACTTGGATAGAGGGGAAGGAATCTGGACCCAGAGCGCAGGCGCCGTGTACAGCTGATCGAAGCGTTTGAGCTTCGGCTATCTCCGGCGGCCAACAGTAGTACGTACTGCGCAGGCGCTGCGCCTGCGCAGTACAGGGGGGGAACCTATCCGCCGAAGGAACTTATTCGGCAAGACACCGGGCACTGTGAGCTTCAGCTTCTGCCTCCATACTAACTTCCACCAGCTTCCGTGCCCCTCCTCCTCCTCCCACATGAAAGGCAGACGGGAGACGATGGCCTTTCATTTCAGCACATCGATCAGTTGCTGCTTCTCTCCTAAAGAATCTCCTCCCACGTGGGCGGTACCAGAACCTCCTCCATTCCAGCATACTCGTTGGTGAACTGGAGGTAAGTGAGAGAAGGGGGGAGGGGCCGAGTGAGACCAGGGGGAGGGGCCAGCAGGAACAGTAGCAGGAATGGCATGGATCCTCAGAGGAAGGTAAGGTGCTGTATCATGTGTGACTGTAAACATTACACAGCCTGCTGCATGTACATAATAGGGACCATCTAGAGATAGAGGAGGGATAGATGGGGCAGAGAAGGGAAAATAAGGACAGAGCAAGGGAATAAGAGAGACGGGGCAGTTAGAGAATAAATGGGGGCAGACAGAGCAAAGGTGATGGGACAAAACATCAATGAGGCCCCTTTCACATGGGACAGACTCTGCTTTTCTCAGCAGGGCTACTGACCGCCCACTGAGCACAGCAAGAGGTTAACAGGTTCACGTTTGCTCCGCTTATACCGAGCAGACACAGACACAGCCCACACTGCTCTATGGGCAGTCAGGTGTAAACGGACCGCCTGTCTGTTTATACCCGACTGGCATTTGTCCTGATCCACCCAGAAAGAGGGCAATGGATCCCCCTTCAGTTTGTTTTTGTTGGGCCAAATTGAAGCTAGGCGGGTGTAAACAGACAAAAGTCCATTTACATCCACCGCTCCATAGAGGAGAATGGAGGGTCCGATCAGGTCTGCCTGAAAAACTGACAGGTGGACCCCATTGGACCCTTCATGTGAAAGTGCCTAAAGTGTGTGTGATAGATGTCAAGAATTATTATATTTTTTTATATATATATATATATACACACCAATTATGCTGTGATAATCTTGTGCAGATCCACTGCAAGCTGTTTGCACAGACTTCGGTGTACCATCACCAAGACAAAGCACATACCATTTGCTTACCAAAAAATGTATTTCCTTAAATTTATAAGTTACATGCACTTGTCATCTGCTGGATATTTACAACCACTTCACTCAAAAAGTGACAACGCATTGATAGTAGCATTCTCCCAGGAGCAGCCTTTCACCACTCTGCCTGGTCAGGTACCAACCACAGTAACCCCGTGTATGCAAAGAATAAAATATACTGTATGCATTACCAGGACTTTACTAGCATAAAGCAACACATGTTTTAATTGTCCTGGTGTTGCTTTATTTTTTGCATTTACAGGGTTCCCTGTGGTTGGTACTGGACCAAGCTACTCTACCTGCAGTGGTGTTGTTTGAGTGAAGTGGTTGTAAATATCCAGCAGATGACAAGTGCATGTGACCTCATAAGTTTAGGGAGTCAATTTTTTTTGGTAAGCAAATGGTGTGTGCTTTGTTTTGGTGATGGTACACTGAAGTCCGAGCAAATAGTTTGCAGTGGATCTGCACAAGTTTATCACAGCACAGCTTTGTTCAATTTTTTTGTGTGCGACATGTATGTTTTATGCTTATTTATTGTACCAGCACTTTGGAATGTACATATATTAACTATTCTTGATATCTATCACACTATAGCATTTTATTGTGGTACACACTTATATGATGGATGTTCTTTTCATTTTCTTTCTTATATAGAATAGTTAGGATCTGTGAAAGCAGCTCTGTATTATACATTACTGACCCTATACTGTACCCTCCTGCCCCCCGTACTGTCCACTTACCCCCCCCCCCTATACTGTACCCTCCTGCCCCTGTACTGTGTCCACTTACCCTCCCCCTGTACTGTGCCATCCTGCTCCCTATAATCTGTCCACTTACCCTCCCCCTGTACTGTGCCATCCTGCTCCCTATAATCTGTCCACTTACCCTCCCCCTGTACTGTGCCCTCCTGCCCCCTATAATCTGTCCACTTACCCTCCCCCTGTACTGGGTCATCCTGCCCCCTATAATCTGTCCACTTACCCTCCCCTGTACTGTGCCATCCTGCTCCCCCTGTACTGTCCCCTCCTGTCCCCTGTACTGTGCCCTCCTTTACTCTGTACTGTGCCCACTTACCCTCCCCTGTACCCTCCTTATACAGTTCATTTTTATCGCTTGAACTATTTTTCCTATTATGGGCGTTAGTGGGGCCTCATGTCTAAGTTTTGCCTAAGGCCTCACAAAGCCTAGAGCCGCCTCTGTGCAAGGCTGTATTGATGAGCATTTAAATGTAAGTTTTTTTCCTTAAATAGTTTGTTTCCTTAAAATTCCTTTAAACTCTTATCTTGAGGTTTGCTGATTGGTTATTGGCAGTTACGTAGTGCCTCGTTTACTGCCGTTGAGAAAACCTGTCTGCATTAGACAGTGATGTAATGGTGGACAAACGGTATCAGAGTGGCGTGCTTAAAAGAAAACTAAAGGTTTAAGGTATTGTAAGGAAGGTAGGGCCCGAAAGTGACTCAAGCTGGTGATGCTCTGCCAGGCTTCCACTGCAACTGTCTTCAGTTCCTGCTTGTTCTTGGGGCATTTTCCCTTCAGTTTTGTCTTCAGCAAGTGAAATGCATGCTCAATCGGATTCAGGTCAGGTGATTGACTTGGCCATTGCATAACATTCCACTTCTTTCCCTTAAAAACCTCTTTGGTTGCTTTCGCAGTATGCTTCGGGTCATTGTCCATCTGCACTGTGAAGCGCCGTCCAATGAGTTCTGAAGCATTTTGCTGAATATGAGCAGATAATATTGTCCGAAACACTTCAGAATTCATCCTGCTGCTTTTGTCAGCAGTCACATCATCAATAAATACAAGAGAACCAGTTCCATTGGCAGCCATACATGCCCACGCCATGACACTACCACCACCATGCTTCACTGATGAGGTGGTATGCTTTGGATGATGAGCAGTTCCTTTCCTTCTCCATACTCTTCTCTTCCCATCACTCTAGTACATGTTGATCTTGGTCTTATCTGTCCATAGGATGTTCTTCCAGAACTGTGAAGGCTTTTTTAGATGTTGTTTGGCAAACTCTAATCTGGCCTTCCTGTTTTTGAGGCTCACCAATGGTTTACATCTTGTGGTGAACCCTCTGTATTCACTCTGGTGAAGTCTTCTCTTGATTGATGACTTTGCCACACATACACCTACCTCCTGGAGAGTGTTCTTGATCTGGCCAACTGTTGTGAAGGGTGTTTTCTTCACCAGGGAAAGAATTCTTCGGTTATCCACCACAGTTGTTTTCTGTGGTCTTCCAGGCCTTTTGGTGTTGCTGAGCTCACCGGTGCGTTCTTTCTTTTTAAGGATGTTCCAAACAGTTGATTTGGGCACACCTAATGTTTTTGCTATCTCTCTGATGGGTTTGTTTTGTTTTTTCAGCCTAATGATGGCTTGCTTCACTGATAGTGACAGTTCTTTGGATCTCATATTGAGAATTGACAGCAACAGATTCCAAATGCAAATAGCACACTTAAAATTAACTCTGGACCTTTTATATGCTCCTTCAGCATTCCTCCTCCTCCAAACACGGCCAGTCGAGTTGATGCCAAAGAGCTCGATTTTGGTCTCATCTGACCACAGCACTTTCCCCCAGTTCTCCTCTGAATCATTCAGATGTTCATTAGCAAACTTCAGACTGTCCTGTACATGTGATTTCCTGAGTAGGGGGACCTTGCGGGTGCTGCAGGATTTCAGTCCTTCCCATGTAGTGTGTTACTGATTGTTTTCTTGGTGACTATGGTCCCAGCTGAGATCATTGACAAGATTCTCCCGTGAAGTTCTGGGCTGATTCCTCACCGTTCTCATGATCATTGAAACTCCACCAGGTGAGATCTTGTATGGAGCCCCAGACCGAGAGAGATCGATCGTTATTTTGTTTTTCTTCCATTTGTGAATAACCTCACCAACTGTTGTCACCCTCTCACCAAGATGCTTGGCGATGGTCTTGTAGCCCATTCCAGCCTTGTGTAGGTCTACAATCTTGTCCCCGACATCCTTGAACAGCTCTTTGGTCTTGGCCATGGTGGAGAGATTGGAATCTGATTGATTCTGTGGACAGGTGTCTCTTATATAGGTAACAAACTGAGATTAGGAGCACTCCTTTTAATAGAGTGCTCCTAATCTCAGCTCGTTACCTGTATAGAGGACACCTGGGAGCCAGGAATCTTGCTGAATGATAGGGGATCAAATACTTATTTCACTCATTAAAATGCAAATCAATTCATAACTTTTTTGAAATGTGTTTTTCTGGATATTTTTGTTGTTATTCTGTCTCTCAAAGTTATAATAGAACGACCAATAAAATTATAGACCGATCGTTTCTTTGTCAGTGGGGCAAACGTACAAAATCAGCAGGGGGGTCAAATGCTTTTTTCCCCCACTGTACAGGAGGGGGGAGGGGTGTACAGTGCAGAGTATATACATACCTCCCAACTTTTTGAGATGGGAATGAGGGACATCTATTGGCAAAAGTATTCAGGCATGGGACACGCCCCTTGCCACGCCCCCTTAAAGGAGAAATGTACAAAACAAGATTAGTTAAAGGGGGGTCCTGGCCGCGAAAAATAAAATTTAAAAGTCAGCAGCTACAAACACTGTAGCTGCTGACTTTAAAAAAGCACACTTACCTGTCCTGGGTGCCCGTGATGTCCGCCGCCCGAGGCCGACCCGTCCCTCGGCTCTCGGGTCCCGGCACCGCCATCCTAACTAAGGGAAGTAGGCAGTGGAGCCTTGCGGCTTCACTGCCTGTTTCCTACTGCGCATGCGCGAGTCGCGCAGCGCTTTGTGAATGGGACGCGATGTGTTGGGGGACACACACACTTCCCAGAACACACCGCGCCCCATTCTCCAGAAAACAACGCGGGGAGGAGAAGACTGAAGATCACCGCGGTGTAGGAAGAGGCAGATTAGGAAGACTGCCTAGCAACAGCCATTACAGGTGAGTCAAAAAAAAAATTTTTTTTCCTCCATTTTTTTAGGAATTTTTTTATGCAATTTATTTTTTTAAGGGTGGACCTCCACTTTAAACCCACAAGGGCTTTTTTTTACCACTACTGTTCCTTTATATTGGATTTTGGAATTTACAAATGGAGCAATTTAGAATTTGGATGAAAGGTTTAGCTCTGGAAAACACTTTTTGATAGATAAAAAGTGCATTTTATATACATCTATATAGATCAGATCAAAATGAGGAGGAAAAAGGGAAAGAGGGACATTGCTCCAAATCAGGGACAGTTGGGGGCTATGTATATAGGAGGGGGAGGGGTGTACAGTGCAGGGTATACAGGAGGGGGAGGGGTGTACAGTGCAGGGTATACAGGAGGGGGAGGGGTGTACAGTGCAGGGTATATAGCAGGGGGAGGGGTGTACAGTGCAGGGTATATAGGAGGGGGAGGGGTGTACAGTGCAGGGTATATAGCAGGGGGAGGGGTGTACAGTGCAGGGTATATAGCAGGGGGAGGGGTGTACAGTGCAGGGTATACAGGAGGGGGAGGGGTGTACAGTGCAGGGTATATAGGAGGGGGAGGGGTGTACAGTGCAGGGTATACAGCAGGGGGAGGGGTGTACAGTGCAGGGTATATAGGAGGGGGAGGGGTGTACAGTGCAGGGTATATAGGAGGGGGAGGGGTGTACAGTGCAGGGTATATAGGAGGGGGAGGGGTGTACAGTGCAGGGTATACAGGAGGGGGAGGGGTGTACAGTGCAGGGTATATAGGAGGGGGAGGGGTGTACAGTGCAGTGTATATAGCAGGGGGAGGGGTGTACAGTGCAGGGTATATAGCAGGGGGAGGGGTGTACAGTGCAGGGTGTATAGCAGGGGGAGGGGTGTACAGTGCAGGGTGTATAGGAGGGGGAGGGGTGTACAGTGCAGGGTATATAGGAGGGGGAGGGGTGTACAGTGCAGGGTATATAGGAGGGGGAGGGGTGTACAGTGCAGGGTATATAGCAGGGGGAGGGGTGTACAGTGCAGGGTATACAGGAGGGGGAGGGGTGTACAGTGCAGGGTATATAGGAGGGGGAGGGGTGTACAGTGCAGGGTATACAGCAGGGGGAGGGGTGTACAGTGCAGGGTATATAGGAGGGGGAGGGGTGTACAGTGCAGGGTATATAGGAGGGGGAGGGGTGTACAGTGCAGGGTATACAGGAGGGGGAGGGGTGTACAGTGCAGGGTATACAGGAGGGGGAGGGGTGTACAGTGCAGGGTATATAGGAGGGGGAGGGGTGTACAGTGCAGGGTATACAGGAGGGGGAGGGGTGTACAGTGCAGGGTATATAGCAGGGGGAGGGGTGTACAGTGCAGGGTATACAGGAGGGGGAGGGGTGTACAGTGCAGTGTATATAGCAGGGGGAGGGGCGTACAGTGCATTGTATATAGGAGGGGGAGGGGTGTACAGTGCAGTGTATATAGCAGGGGGAGGGGCGTACAGTGCATTGTATATAGGAGGGGGAGGGGTGTACAGTGCAGGGTGTATAGCAGGGGGAGGGGTGTACAGTGCAGGGTGTATAGCAGGGGGAGGGGTGTACAGTGCAGGGTATATAGCAGGGGGAGGGGTGTAAACAGATGAAGGGGTGGAGTTTTGGACGATGTTGTAAGGTGGGCGTGTCTTAGATGGGGCGGAGAAGACTGTTTGTTTGGTCATGTGACGCGCTCTTCCCGATCACGTGTCCTCGTGGAGTCCGTAGTTACGGTTGCTATGGTGAAGATGGTGCGGGAGGCCATCCGAATCTACTGCCGCCTCCGACCGAACAGCCGCCGCCACACCTCCGGGGTGAGATACCGGGAGAGGAGGGGAGAGACGGGGGCGGCCGCCTCCATACCGGGCAATCATAATACGGGAGACGGAGGAGGGGGGACATCATACTGGGGGGGGGGAAGATTTCATGGAACGTTCTATAGGGGGGGTCAGTATCCGGGGGACGGAGTTCTAAGTGTACATTTGGATTTACGTTATTGGGGGACATATTTCTGGGTGATAATGGAGGAGGGGAGAGACTTGTGTCCTCCTGGGATGATTTCTCCTCCGATCCCTCCATCCCATCCTCTGATCCCTCCATCCCATCCTCTGATCCCTCCATCCCATCCTCTGATCCCTCCATCCCATCCTCTGATCCCTCCATCCCGTCCTCCGATCCCTCCATCCCATCCTCTGATCCCTCCATCCCGTCCTCCGATCCCTCCATCCCATCCTCCGATCCCCTCATCCCGTCCTCCGATCCCCTCATCCCGTCCTCCGATCCCCTCATCCCGTCCTCCGATCCCTCCATCCCATCCTCCGATCCCCTCATCCCGTCCTCCGATCCCCTCATCCCGTCCTCCGATCCCTCCATCCCATCCTCCGATCCCTTCCATCCCATCCTCCGATCCCTTCCATCCCATCCTCCGATCCCTCCATCCCATCCTCCGATCCCTTCCATCCCATCCTCCGATCCCCTCCATCCCATCCTCTGATCCCTCCATCCCATCCTCTGATCCCTCCATCCCGTCCTCCGATCCCTCCATCCCATCCTCTGATCCCTCCATCCCATCCTCTGATCCCTCCATCCCGTCCTCCGATCCCTCCATCCCGTCCTCTGATCCCTCCATCCCGTCCTCCGATCCCTCCATCCCATCCTCTGATCCCTCCATCCCATCCTCTGATCCCTCCATCCCGTCCTCCGATCCCTCCATCCCATCCTCTGATCCCTCCATCCCGTCCTCCGATCCCTCCATCCCATCCTCTGATCCCTCCATCCCGTCCTCCGATCCCTCCATCCCATCCTCCGATCCCCTCATCCCGTCCTCCGATCCCCTCATCCCCTCATCCCGTCCTCCGATCCCTCCATCCCATCCTCCGATCCCTTCCATCCCATCCTCCGATCCCCTCATCCCGTCCTCCGATCCCTCCATCCCATCCACCGATCCCCTCATCCCGTCCTCCGATCCCCTCATCCCGTCCTCTGATCCCTCCATCCCATCCTCCGATCCCTTCCATCCCATCCTCCGATCCCTTCCATCCCATCCTCCGATCCCTCCATCCCATCCTCCGATCCCTTCCATCCCATCCTCCGATCCCCTCCATCCCATCCTCCGATCCCTCCATCCCATCCTCTGATCCCTCCATCCCGTCCTCTGATCCCTCCATCCCGTCCTCCGATCCCTCCATCCCGTCCTCCGATCCCTCCATCCCGTCCTCCGATCCCTCCATCCCATCCTCTGATCCCTCCATCCCATCCTCTGATCCCTCCGATCCCCTCCATCCCGTCCTCCGATCCCTCCATCCCGTCCTCTGATCCCTCCATCCCATCCTCTGATCCCTCCATCCCATCCTCTGATCCCTCCATCCCATCCTCTGATCCCTCCATCCCATCCTCTGATCCCTCCATCCCATCCTCTGATCCCTCCATCCCATCCTCTGATCCCTCCATCCCGTCCTCCGATCCCTCCATCCCATCCTCTGATCCCTCCATCCCGTCCTCCGATCCCTCCATCCCATCCTCTGATCCCTCCATCCCGTCCTCCGATCCCTCCATCCCATCCTCCGATCCCCTCATCCCGTCCTCCGATCCCCTCATCCCCTCATCCCGTCCTCCGATCCCTCCATCCCATCCTCCGATCCCTTCCATCCCATCCTCCGATCCCCTCATCCCGTCCTCCGATCCCTCCATCCCATCCACCGATCCCCTCATCCCGTCCTCCGATCCCCTCATCCCGTCCTCTGATCCCTCCATCCCATCCTCCGATCCCTTCCATCCCATCCTCCGATCCCTTCCATCCCATTCTCCGATCCCTTCCATCCCATCCTCCGATCCCTCCATCCCATCCTCCGATCCCTTCCATCCCATCCTCCGATCCCCTCCATCCCATCCTCCGATCCCTCCATCCCATCCTCTGATCCCTCCATCCCGTCCTCTGATCCCTCCATCCCGTCCTCCGATCCCTCCATCCCGTCCTCCGATCCCTCCATCCCGTCCTCCGATCCCTCCATCCCATCCTCTGATCCCTCCATCCCATCCTCTGATCCCTCCATCCCATCCTCTGATCCCTCCATCCCGTCCTCCGATCCCCTCCATCCCGTCCTCCGATCCCTCCATCCCGTCCTCCGATCCCTCCATCCCGTCCTCCGATCCCTCCATCCCATCCTCCGATCCCTCCATCCCATCCTCTGATCCCTCCATCCCATCCTCTGATCCCTCCATCCCATCCTCTGATCCCTCCATCCCATCCTCTGATCCCTCCATCCCGTCCTCTGATCCCTCCATCCCGTCCTCCGATCCCTCCATCCCGTCCTCCGATCCCTCCATCCCATCCTCTGATCCCTCCATCCCATCCTCTGATCCCTCCATCCCATCCTCTGATCCCTCCATCCCATCCTCTGATCCCTCCATCCCGTCCTCCGATCCCCTCCATCCCGTCCTCCGATCCCTCCATCCCATCCTCTGATCCCTCCATCCCATCCTCAGGTCTCTCCATCCCATCCTCAGGTCTCTCCTCTCAGACCCATCCTCCGGTCTCTCCAGCAGGAAGGAAGTTTAATTGGCTTCATAGTTCGGAGGGCCCGTTCACATTTACGCGTTTCGGGAACACACAGAAACGCATATTTCTATGTACAGTCTCAGAGCGCTTGAAAAACACAGCGCTATTCAGCGCCATTCACCCCGAGTGTAGCAGGCGTGTGCGTCTTTGCATCCATTCCTGTCATGTCACACATAAGGCAACCAGGGATTACCTCACTTTGGAGGAATATCCTCTCACTTCCTGTTTTGGATATGGGACAGGAAGTGAAGGAAATCTCCACAATGGGACAAAGCAGGGATGAGAAAAAACAGATCTATTAGTAAAAAGCAGCACATAACAAACACAATACACATAGTTAGGCACACATTTAACCCTTTGACTGCCCCTAGATGTTGACCCCTTCCCAGTTAGTGTCATTAGTACAGTGACAGTGTATAGTATTATCACTAGAGGTGCACCAAATGGAAATTTTGGTACAGAAAATTCAGGGTGCACCGAATTGCTGGCCGAAACCAAAAATTAGTCTTTTTAAAAAAAAATATATATATATTTTTATATATGATTGTATTATATTCAACTTTTTAATTATTATCATGAATGTAACCACTTGCTTACTGGACACTTCCACCCCCTTCCCGCCCAGGCCAATTTTCAGCTTTCAGCGCTGTCGCACTTTGAATGACAATTGCGCGGTCATACAACACTGTACACATATGACATTTTTATCATTCTCTTCCCACAAATAGAGCTTTCTTTTTGTGGTATTTGATCACCTCTGGGTTTTTTTTTACATTTTTGCTAAACAAATAAAAAAAGACCGAAAAAAAAAAAAAAAAAAAAAAAAGTTTTTCTTTGTTTCTGTTATAACATTTTGTAAATAAGTAAGTTTTCTCCTTCACTGATGGGCACTGATGAGGTGGAACTGATGGGCGGCACTGATATGCAGCAATGATGGGCGGCACTGATATGCAGCACTGATGGGCGGCACTGATATGCAGCACTGATGGGCGGCACTGATATGCAGCACTGATGGGCGGCACTGATATGCAGCACTGATATGCAGCACTGATGAGGTGGCACTGATATGCAGAAATGATGGGTGGTGCTGATGGGTGGCACTGATATTCAGCATTGATATGCAGCACTAATGGGCGGCGCTGATATGCAGCAATGATGGGCGGTGCTGATATGTGGCACTGATGGGCGGCACAGATATTCAGCACTGATATGCAGCACTGATGAGGTGGCACTGATATGCAGCACTGATGGGCGGCACTGATATGCAGCAATGATGGGCGGCACTGATATGCAGCACTGATGGGCGGCACTGATATGCAGCAATGATGGGCGGCACTGATATGCAGCAATGATGGGCGGCACTGATATGCAGCACTGATGGGCGGCACTGATATGCAGCACTGATGGGCGGCACTGATATGCAGCACTGATGGGCGGCACGGTTATGCAGCACTGATGGGCGGCACTGATATGCAGCACTGATGGGCGGCACTGATATGCAGCACTGATGGGCGGCACTGATATGCAGCACTGATGGGCGGCACTGATATGCAGCACTGATGGGCGGCACTGATATGCAGCACTGATGGGCGGCACTGATATGCAGCACTGATGGGCGGCACTGATATGCAGCACTGATGGGCGGCACTGATATGCAGCACTGATGAGGTGGCACTGATATGCAGAAATGATGGGTGGTGCTGATGGGCGGCACTGATATTCAGCATTGATATGCAGCACTAATGGGCGGCGCTGATATGCAGCAATGATGGGCGGTGCTGATATGTGGCACTGATGGGCGGCACAGATATTCAGCACTGATATGCAGCACTGATGAGGTGGCACTGATATGCAGCAATGATGGGCGGTGCTGATATGCAGAAATGATGGGCGGTACTGATATGCACAAATGATGGGTGGCACTGATATGCAGCAATGATGGGCGGTACTGATATGCAGCAATGATGGGCGGTGCTGATATGCAGCAATGATGGGTGGTGCTGATATGCAGAAATGATGAGCGGTACTGATTGGCGGCACTGATATGCAGCAATAATGAGCAGTACTGATATGCAGCAATGATGGGTGGTACTGATGGGCGGCACTGATATTCAGCATTGATATGCAGCACTGATGGGCAGCGCTGATATGGACACTGATGGGCGGCACTGATTGGCATCCCTGGTGGGCACTGATTGAAACCCCTGGTGGGCATGGGTTGGCACTTCAGGTGGGCATCCTTGAGGGGTCTGCACTGATAAAGGATGTGCTGATTATCAGACCCCCCCCCATCAGGAGAGCCGCTAATTGTCTCTCTTCTACCCGCGCCTTACTTCCTGGTGACGATGTGACCAGCTGTGATTGGATACAGCTGATCACATGGTAAAGAACCTACATCATAAGCTCTTTACCCAGATCGGAGATTCGTGTGTCTGACCGACACATCGCACTTCCGATCGCCACGCTGCGCGCCGCTTATCCTAATGGACGTCATATGACACCCAGTCAGGATACCTGTTCCCCGTTTGGCCAGCATTCTGCTATAGCCGGACGGGATGTGGTTAATCGGATATGTTTTGTAGCAGACAGTGGAAAATATTAGGTTTTTTTAAATAAAAATATTGCAAAAAATAAAAACCACAGAGGTGATCAAATATCACCAAAAGAAAGCTCTATTTGTGTTTTAAAAATAATCTAAATGTCATTTGGGTACAGTGTTGCACGACCGCGCAATTACCAGTTAAATTAGCACAGCACTGTATAGCAAAAAACGGCCTGGTCATGAGGGGGGGGGGGGGGGTAAAATCTCCTGGAGCGGAAGTGGTTAATTTTATGTTATAGAATCTCCCGCTAAAACTGGAAATCCCCGGCAGATGTTGTGTTTATTTACTGACTATTGCTGGTCTGGTTGCTAAGACACATCTCTCTGTTTATCGGGGTCTTGTCACGTCTTCCTGACAGATTGTAGATATTCCCGGGATCGGACACGTCCTCCTAATCCCGGGATGTATGGAAATGTAGAATTTACAGTGACAGGCGGAGGAGGAACGCCAGCTGTATCGGGAGCAGCAGCTCCACCAAACCACAGACAG
This sequence comes from Lithobates clamitans, assembly GCA_037952925.1. Taxonomy (NCBI): domain Eukaryota; kingdom Metazoa; phylum Chordata; class Amphibia; order Anura; family Ranidae; genus Lithobates; species Lithobates clamitans. The sequence goes on along the minus strand of JBBGZY010000726.1, from coordinate 914,072 downwards.
ATTGCGATGTGGGCGGAGCTCTGTGATGGAATTCACACCTGAGGTCTCCGGGATCGGGACTCTGGTGACTCCAAAACTGAGACACGCCTCCTGGGGGATGGGAATTATTACTCCGATTTTGTATTCACTTACAGCAGGCAAAATAAATATCGATCACGTCACCATTTTTCTAGGTAAATCTCTTTCTAAAGGTTCTATAGACATGAAATTTCCCCGACATGTCAGTAACAATCCATAGATACAAAGACACCAAAACAAATCAGAAATTAAGTTCTGTGTAATAAAATGGGAGGACACAGGGAATAGTATTGAACCCGCCAACTGAAATGTATTTAATACTTGGTACAAAATCCTTTGTTGGTAATGACGGCTTCAAGACGCCTCCTGTATGGAGAAACGAGTCGCATGCGTTCCTCAGGTGTGATTTTGGCCCATTCTTCCACACAAACTCTTCAAGTTCCGAGGACCTCTTCTATGATCTTTAGTTCTTTCCATAGATTTTCTATTGGATTCAAGTCAGGTGATTGGCTGGGCCATGCTAGCAGCTTAATTTTGTCTTTCTTTGAAACCAATGGAGAGTTTCCTTGGCTTTGTGTTTGGGATGATTGTCCTCCTGAGATGTCCTTCCTCGTTTCATCTTCATCATCCTGGTAGATGGCAGCAGATTTGTATCCCCATTCATCCTTCCTTCCAGTGATATGAAGTTTGCCAAAAAACAGCCCCGCCCCCACCATGATGTTCCCACCCCCAAATCTCACTGTTGGTATGGGGGGTGTTTTTGGGGTGATGTGCCATGTGACCTCCAAACATGGTGTGTATTATGGCCTCCAAAGAGTTCAAATTTGATCTCATCAGACCAGACTATATTCTCCCCGTATTTCACAGGCTTGTCAAAATGTTGTGCAGAAAACTTTAACTGAGCTTCAACATGCTTCTTCTTCAGCAATGGAGTGTTGCGTGGTGAGCGTTCATACAGGCCGTGGCGGGTGAGTGCATTACTTACTGTGTACCTGCTAATTCCAGGTCCTTCTGAAGATCTCCACAAGTGGTCCTTGGCTCTTGGACATCTCTTCTGATCATTCTTTTCACTCCTCTGTCAGAGATCTTAAGAGGAGCACCTGGTTGTGGCCGGTTTATGGGGAAATGATGTTCTTTCCACTTCTAGATTATGGCCCCAACAGTGCTCACTGGAACATTCAGAAGTTAAGAAATCCTTCTGTAACCAATGCCATCCGTATGTTTTGCAACAATAAGATTGTGAAGGTCTTGAAGGCGCTCTTTGCTTTTACCCATCATGAGATGTTTCTTGTGTGACACCTTGGTAATGGGACACCTTTTTATAGGTCATCAGTGGAGACTGAAGCAGCTGATATTAATTTGTACTGACAAGGGGCCGGATTGCTTTCTAATTACTGATAGATGTCAGCTGGTGTCTCTTTGCACCTCCCTTTCTTCATGTGTCTAATAAGTTTCTTTTCTCATTCCATTTTATTACACAGAACTTAATTTCTGAACTTTATTTGTTTTGGTATCTTTGGATGGATTGTATGGGTTGTTACTGACATGTGGGGAAAGTTTATGTCAGTAGCACTTTTAGAAATCGATTTACTTAGAAAAATGGTGACGTGTTTAATATTTATTTTTATTATCTTCAGCCTAAATACATTTTACATTTTTAAAGAATATTATTCTGACACGTTCTCCTGCACATCCTCCACAGGTCCCTTCTCTAGAGACAAAAATATTTTTTTATCATTTTGGACAGAGTAAGGAGAATTAATATGAATTAGCGATTGTAAAGTCTCTTTTTTTTTTTTTTTTTAATTTAAAAATTCCAGACATTATTATTATTATTATTATTATTATTATTATTATTATTATTATTATAATACAGGATTTATATAGCGCCAACAGTTTGCGCAGAGCTTAAAGCGGTTGTATACCGGCAGAAAAAACCCCCCAAAAAACCCCGTAAGGCAAAGGCATAATGAGCTAGTACGTGGTGCATACATACTAGCTCATTATGCCTTTGCCTTACAGGTTTTTTTAAATTATTTTATTTGATTTTTTTTTCTGCGGGTATACAACCGCTTTAAGATAGTATGCACCGCGTACTAGCTCATTATGAAATACTTACCTTAGAGTGAGGCGTCGATATCTAATCCCGGTCCACGCCGAGGGAGCTGACGTTTTGCCCTCGGCGTGTCTTCCGGGCTCATGGTTTCCACACTATGAGTGGCCGGAGCTGCGATGACGTCACTCCCACGCATGTGCGCGGGAATCTTCTTCCCGGCAAAGTCTGGCAGCGTCTGCCGGACCTTCAGCCGGGCATTCACAGCGCATGCGTCGCTGACATCAGCGGCTGCATGCAAAGTGAATATCTCCTAAACCTGTACGGTTTATATTCATTTTACCTACAGGTAAGCCTTATTATAGGCCTTATTATAGGCTTTCCTGTAGGTAAAAAAAAATAAAAAATGGGTATACAACAGCTTTAATAAAATAGAGGCAGACATTACAGTTACATTACAATTTGGTACAAGAGGAATCAGAGGGCCCTGATCATTAGAGCTTACAATCTAAAAAGGAAGGGTCAATTGATACAAAAGGTAATAGTTGTGGGGGATGAGCTGATAGAGGAAGTAAAACAGAGTATTAGTTAGAAGCAGGATAAGCTTCTTTAAGGAGAAGGGTTTTCAGGGATCGTCTAAAGATGGATAGATTAGGGCAGTGTTTCTCAACTCCAGTCCTCAAGGCGCACCAACAGGTCATGTTTTCAGGATTTCCACTATTTTGCACAGGTGATTTGATCAGTTTCATTGCCTTAGTAATTACCACAGCCGTTTCATCTGAGGGAAATCCTGAAAACATGACCTGTTGGTGCGCCTTGAGGACTGGAGTTGAGAAACACTGGATTAGGGGACAGTCGGACAGATTGGGGTAGGGAGTTCCAAAGGATGGGAGAAGTTCTGGAGAAATCCTGGAGGCAATCATGGGAGGAGGTGACAAGGGATCTAGAGAGCAGGAGGTCTTGGGATGACTGAAGAGAGCGGCTTGGTTGGTATTTTGGGACTAGGTTAGTGATGTAGCTGGGGGCAGAGTTATGGACGGCTTTGTAAATTATTGTTAGTACTTTGAATTTTATTTGTTGGGTGAGTGGAAGCCAGTGGAGGGATTGGCAGAGAGGGGTGGAGGACACTGAATGGAAATCAGTAGAGGGATTGGCAGAGAGGGGTGGAGGACACTGAATGGAAGCCAGTAGAGGGATTGGCAGAGAGGGGTGGAGGACACTGAATGGAGACCAATGGAGGGATTGGCAGAGAGGGGTGGAGGACACTGAATGGAGGCCAGTGGAGGGATAGGCAGAGAGGGGTGGAGGACACTGAATGGAAGCCAGTGGAGGGATTGGCAGAGAGGGGTGGAGGACACTGAATGGAGACCAGTGGAGGGATAGGCAGAGAGGGGTGGAGGACATTGAATGGAGACCAGTGGAAGGATTGGCAGAGAGGGGTGGAGGACACTGAATGGAAGCCAGTGGAGGGATTGGCAGAGAGGGGTGGAGGACACTGAATAGAAGCCAGTGGAGGGATTGGCAGAGGGGGGTGGAGGACACTGAATGGAGACCAGTGGAGGGATTGGCAGAGAAGGGTGGAGGACATTGAATGGAGACCAGTGGAGGGATTGGCAGAGAGGGATGGAGGACACTGAATGGAGACAAGTGGAGGGATTGGCAGAGAGGGGTGGAGGACACTGAATGGAAATCAGTAGAGGGATTGGCAGAGAGGGGTGGAGGACACTGAATGGAAGCCAGTAGAGGGATTGGCAGAGAGGGGTGGAGGACACTGAATGGAGACCAATGGAGGGATTGGCAGAGAGGGGTGGAGGACACTGAATGGAGGCCAGTGGAGGGATAGGCAGAGAGGGGTGGAGGACACTGAATGGAAGCCAGTGGAGGGATTGGCAGAGAGGGGTGGAGGACACTGAATGGAGACCAGTGGAGGGATAGGCAGAGAGGGGTGGAGGACATTGAATGGAGACCAGTGGAAGGATTGGCAGAGAGGGGTGGAGGACACTGAATGGAAGCCAGTGGAGGGATTGGCAGAGAGGGGTGGAGGACACTGAATAGAAGCCAGTGGAGGGATTGGCAGAGGGGGGTGGAGGACACTGAATGGAGACCAGTGGAGGGATTGGCAGAGAAGGGTGGAGGACACTGAAGGGAGACCAGTGGAGGGATTGGCAGAGAGGGATGGAGGACACTGAATGGAGACAAGTGGAGGGATTGGCAGAGAGGGGTGGAGGACACTGAATGGAGACCAGTGGAGGGATTGGCAGAGAGGGATGGAGGACACTGAATGGAGACCAGTGGAGGGATTGGCAGAGAGGGGTGGAGGACATTGAATGGAGACCAGTGGAGGGATTGGCAGAGAGGGGTGGAGGACACTGAATGGAGACCAGTGGAGGGATTGGTAGAGAGGGGTGGAGGACACTGAATGGAAGCCAGTGGAGGGATTGGCAGAGAGAGGTGGAGGACACTGAATGGAGACCAGTGGAGGGATTGGCAGAGAGGGGTGGAGGACACTGAATGTAGACCAGTGGAGGGATTGGCAGAGAGGGGTGGAGGACACTGAATGGAGACCAGTGGAGGGATTGGTAGAGAGGGGTGGAGGACACTGAATGGAAGCCAGTGGAGGGATTGGCAGAGAGAGGTGGAGGACACTGAATGGAGACCAGTGGAGGGATTGGCAGAGAGGGGTGGAGGACACTGAATGGTTGGTAAGGTGGAGGAGTCTTGCAGCGGCATTCATTATGGACTGAAGGGGGGATAGTTTATCTAAAGGTAATCCAATGAGGAGGGAGTTGCAGTAGTCGAGGCGAAGAGATGACCAGGGAGTGAATTAGAAGCTTTGTGGTGTCATTAGGTAAAAAGGGCGTATTCTGGAGATGTTCCGGAGGTTGAGGCGGCATGATTTGGACAGGGATTGGATGTGGGCCTGAAAGCACAGTTCAGAGTCTAAGGTTACCCCGAGCACCCTGGCATGTGGGGACGGACTGATAGATGTGTCATTGATCCTGACAAAGAAGTCCGGGGAAGGGGCACGTGGGGGAGAAAATATTATGAGCTCGGTTTTAGATAGATTCAGTTTGAGGAAGTGACATCCAGGCTGATATGTCTGTTAGTAGATCAGTGATGTGTGAGGAGACTGATGGGGTGAGCTGAGGGGCAGAGAGATAGATTTGTGTGTCATCAGCATATAAATGGTAGTGGATGCCATGGGAGGCCATCAGCTGACCCAGGGAGGACGTGTAGATGGAGAATAGTAGAGGTCCAAGGACAGAACCTTGGGGGACTCCAATGGTAAAAGGAGTTGGAGAGGAGGAAGTGGAGTTGTAAGTGACACTGAAGGTGCGGTGAAATAGGTAAGATTCGAACCAATGGAGAGTTCAGCCATGGAGACCAAGCAAATTGAGTTTTTTTGAGGAGGAGGGGGTGGTCAACTTTATCAAAGGCAGTGGAAAGGTCCAAGAGTAAGAGTATGGAATAATGACCGTTGGTTTTGACATGTTATACTTCCCATCTCTACAGTTGTTTTTGCACAGAGCAGCCCAGAGCCTCTTCTCAGGTCCTTTGCCGGAATTCCTGGTCCCTCCCTCCCGTTGAGTGCCCCCACAGTAGGCAGCTTGCTATGGGGGCACCCGAGCCGAGTCACAGCTCCCTGTGTCCATTCAGACATAGAGCTGCAGCTTGGCCTCACCCCGTCTCTCCTCATTGTCTCACTGACTTTGATTGGCAGCAGCGGGAGTCAATGGCGTCCTGCTGCTGTCTCAGCCAATCAGGAGGGAGAGTCCTGGACCGCCGAGCTGGATCGAGATGGGGCTCAGGTAAGTATTAGGGGGGCTGAGGACGACTGCTGCACACACAAATTTTTTTCTTATCTTCATGCAAAGAATTCATGAAGATAAAAAAACCTTGTGACTTTACTGCAGAACCACCTTAACCACTTCCCACCCGTCGCATAGTAAAGTAACGGGGAAACCGTGCGGCGGGGGCGTGCGGTGATTGCTTGTTTCTGGGACGCGCGCGACCCCGATCTCGGCCAAAGGCCGCGTCGCTTTACCCATGTGATGGGCTGTGTCCAATCACATTCAGTCGCATGTAAACACAGAAGGCCCGTTTATCAGCTCTCCTCTCCTCACACTGACAGAGTGTAAGAAGAGGAGAGCCGATCATCGGCATTTCCTCACAGGGGAGACCTGTAAACATAATCCGAGCACTGATCATTGGTGCCCTGATTACTGTGCAGCCCCAACAGTGCCCATCAGTTCCTATCAGTGCCACCCAGCATTGCCCATCAGTGCTGCATATCCGTTCCGCCTGTCAGTGTCCATCAGTGCCGCATATTAGTGCCTCATCAGTGTCCATCAGTCAAGGAGAAAACTTTAAAATTTTATAACAAAAACAAAAAAAATAAAAAACCCCCAGAGGTGATCAAATACCACCGAAGTGTTGCTTGACCGCACCATTGTCATTCAAAGTGTGAAAGCTGAAAATTGTCCGGGGCAGGAAGGCGGGGGGGGGGGGGGGGGTTGGGGGTTCTGGTATTGAAGGGGTTATAAATCTTTGTTTTAAATATAAAAATAACAAACTTGCCTTTTACTTACCTGCTCTGTGTATTGGTTTTTGCACAGAGCAGCCCCAATCCTCTTCTGGGGTATCCCACGGGCGCTCCTGGCTCCTCCTCTTTATTGAAAAGCCGTTTTCCCCCTGGGGGCCCCTGTGCGGGCTCGCTCCTGAGTCTCGCTGCCACGTTCATTGACACAGACGATGGGATGCGGCCCCCCCCCAGCTCCCCACTTCTGTGTCACAGGACTTGATTGACAGCAGCAGGAGCCAACGGCTATCAGTCCGTCCAATGAGGGGAGAGGCAGCGGCGGGAGCCACTGCGCCCCGTGCACATTGCTGGACCGGAATTGGCACCTCCTCCTATAGTGGGGGAGGGGGTTGGGCTGGACACTGTGTGTGTTTTTTTTTTTTTTATTGACCTTTTACCTCTTGTTGTCTCTCCTCAGATCTATTCCATCAACCATGATGACTCTGGAGGCTCCTCACTGGAGATCACCGTTCCTCGGGATCTGACGGACGGATTTGTTAATAATAAGCGGGAGAATTACAGGTTCAGGTGGGGAATCTTCACTCGTCTGATTTCCTTTATTTCTGTTATTGGTTCTGATATTCCTTTTGGTATCATCTGTACTCGTAGCAGCCAATCACAGTCTTCTCAAACTTTTCAGTGTCCAAGGACAGTATGGTCAAGGAAAGTAACAATCTGATTGGTTGCCTTGAGAAACCAGCGTAGATATTTCTTCCCACAATATGGGACCTTATTATAAGTTGCTATCAGTCCATTTTCTGCGGGAAAGAATAAATTCCAGCTGTTTCGGATTTTTAAAGTTTATTTTTTTGTAAAAAAAAAAAACCTGCCAGGGGTTCAAATCCCACTCGAGAGGGATTCAAACCCCTGTCATTTTTTTTTTTTCACACCTGTTAGGAAGATTCACCCTCTCTATGTGTCCTGGTATCCGTTAGCAAAAGTAAAAAAAAATCCCAAATTTTCGGGTTGTCCCCGGTGTTCTAACGATTAGTGCCCTGTATCGAAAAAAGCCCTCCCTGGGCTGTGCATGCGCAGTACGGAACGGCATCAGGAGCTGATTTCCCTTCAGCAGTTGTGACGGCGCGTCGGTGCGCTGGCGCATGCGCAGTGCGTTAGAGACAATAGCAGAGGAGCGCCGAGGGACAGAATTATTCTCCGTTTCTGCCTCTCACTTGCGGGGCGTGTTCAGTGTTGTGAAGGGCGCCCTTTTTTTGTGTTGATGGGCGGGTTCAATGCTGCAAAGGGACAATGTTATTCTCCGATTCATACGCCCTGTAAAGCACTGATCCCGCCCACCAACAACAACAAAATTAACTGCCCTTCAACACACTGAACACGTCCCGCAAGTGCGAGGCAGAAACGGAGAATAATTATTTTCCTCGGTGCTCACGGCCTATTTGCCGATGCACTGCGCATGCGCCGTCGCAACAGCTGATCGGAAAATCAGCTGTTGTGTCGTTCCGTACTGCGCAGTCTGGAGCGGGCATTTTTCGATAGAGGGCACTATTCGACAGAACACTGGTACCATGTGACCGCTGTGACCAATCACAGCAGATCACATGACAGGTGTAGACAATGGATGGCTTCCTTTCATGCCATCCATTGTGTACATCTGTGTTTCTAGTTGTGATTGGTCAACGTGATCACATGGTACAGACAAAGCCAATCACAGCCAAATCTGTACCATGTGATTTGATTCGCTCTGGCCAATTACAGCTAATCACAACAAAACTGACTGACTGATTTGATTTCAATCAGTAAAATGCATTATTATTATTATTATTTATAGCAATGTAATGCACTGCAAGAGGCATGGCGAGTTTTTTGAAGTTGTTGTTTTTTTGTCATACATTTTTGGAAAATGAAATTAAAAAAAAAAAAAAAAAATTCACAATTCTTTTTTTTTCTTTTTTTTACATATTGTCACCAGTGCATTACGGCATCATCACATGACTGGTGTGGCGGTGATCAGGGACACTGGTGACAGTACACACTACAACAATGTACTACTTTGGGAAAATTATCAGGACTTTTTTTTTTTTACACATTATGAATTTATTATAAATTCATAATGTGTAAAAAAAAAAAAAAAAAATCCTGATAATTTTCCCAGAGTAGTACATTGTTGTAGTGTGTACTGTCACCAGTGTCCCTGATCACCACCACACCAGTCATGTGATGATGCCGTACTGCACTGGTGACACTATGTAAAAAAATGAAAAAAAAAATAGTGAATTTTATTTATTTATTTATTTATTTTTATTTCATTTTCCAAAAATGTATGACAAAAAATGACAACTTCAAAAAACTCGCCATTCCTCTTACTAAATAAATACCTCGGACTGTCTACTTTCCAAACATGGGTCACTTGGGGGGTTATTTGTACTGTTCTGGTGTTTTCAGGCCTCAAGAAATGTTAATCAGAACATCACAATTGATCGATTTTCAGATCTATATCCCATAGTTTGTGGATTCTATAACTTTTCTACAGACTGAATAATATACACTGATTTGGGGTATTTTCACCAAAGAAATGGAGCAGAATACATTTTGGCCTAAATTTATAAAGAACAATTATTTGCAAAACAGCAAAAAAGGAAAAACACTTAAAAAAAAAACAAAAACAAATGTCAGTCTTTTTTTAGTTTTATTTATCAAAAAATAGAAAACCCAGTGATGGTTAAATACCATCAAAAGAAATCTCTATTTGTGTGAACAAAATGATAAAAATGTCATATGGGTACAGTGTAGTATGACCGCGCAATTGTCATTCAAAGTGTGACAGCGCTGAAAGCTGAAAATTTGGCCTGGGCAGTAAGGGGGGTAAAAGTACCCGGTATTGAAGTGGTTAAATAAAAAGGATGTTATAATTCCATGTTCTGTGCAATGATATTGTACAGAGATGTCCATCACCTCCACTTCTGGCAGTCCCTCACCGGCGCTGTCCGCTTCTCCCTCCTCCGGGTGCCGCCTTAGCAAGATGTGTGCTATGGGGGGGCACCCATGTATGCTCCAGAACTGGGCTATGTGAATCCATAGACGCACACAGTGCCAGTAAGCCACGCCCCCCCGCTCACTGGCTTAGCTGTCCTCAGTCTCTCCTGTGTGACCAGGAAGTGAGGGGAGCGGTGCCGAGGCAGTGCAGGAGCGGTGAGGAGGAGCCAAGTAAGTGTATAGGGATGGGGGAGGGTAGAACGGATAGTGGAGCATTTGACTTTAGAACCACTGAGGCCCCTTTCCCACTTGTGCGACTTGTCCTGTGACTGCAAAGTCGTATGAGAAGCCGTACTTTATGATTTCCAATGAGCACCGTTCATATCTGTGCGACTTCAAAGTAGTCCCTGCGTGACTTTGGTCCGACTTTGAAGCGACTTGAGGTCAGCAGACCTCAACATTACACAGGCATTGCATTCATTTATTTTATTTTTTTTAAAATAAGGCAAAAGGCATAATGAGCTAGTATGCACCTCACCGCATACTAGCTCATTATGAAATACTTACCTTAGAACAAGGAGTCAGCAGCTGATCACTCACCACTGAGGAAGCCGACATTTCCCCTCGGCCTGTCTTCTGGGTTCGCAGCTCCAGCGCTGTGAGTGGCCAGAGCCGCGATGTCGTCACTCCCGCGCATACGCGCGGGAGACTTCTTTCTGGCAAGGTCCGGCAGTGTCTGCCGGACATTCAGCCGGACCTTCACAACGCATGCGCTGCTGAAGCGACTGCATGCAAAGTGAATATCTCCTAAACCGTACAGGTTTAGGAGATATTCATTTTACCTACAGGTAAGCCTTATTATAGGCCTTATTATAGGCCTTATCTGTAGGTAAAAATATTTAAAAAAAAAAAAAAAAAAAAGGGTATACAACCTCTTTTTAAGTCGTGTCAAAATCGCAGCAAAATCGACTTTCAGGTCGCACAAGTGTGACAAGGGGCCTAAAAATAGGGCTGGGGAGAAAATCGATTTAAATCTTGAATCGAGTTGAGAGGTCAAATCAATTCAAAATTTAAGCAAATAGATTTTTTTTTTTAGATTTTTTTTTTTTTTTTGGTCCTGAGGAGCTGCGGGCAGGAGTTTTTAGGAGAGGCCGCGGCTTCGGCCTAGTCTGCGAGGCCGGACGCCGTGGACTATGCCGAAGCTGCGGCCTCGCCTAAAAACTCCTGCCCGCAGCTCCTCAGGACCGGCGCAGTGTCCAAAAAAAAAAAAAAAACTCGATTCGAATCGTGAATCGAGGTTTTTTTTTTAAGTAAATCGCACATTTTTTTTTTTTTTTTTTTTTTTTAGAAAATCACCCAGCCCTACCTAAAAAGTATACTCATGTTTTGCTTCAAAGCATAATTCCGGAAACAAACAAGATAAAAATAAACAGAATCTGCCAACGTGTAAAAAAAAATAAAAAAATGTTTGCCTTATTTTAATTTTTTTTTTTTTTTTTAGTTAAAAATTTCGATTGGAATTTACAAACTCTAAACCCGGCATAATCCATAATGTTCGAGGGCAACCGGAGAATTTTAGTTTTTTTTTTTTTTTTTTTTCCCTTTCTTGAGGGTGACGTTTTAAGCTGCTCATGTTCTTCCTCCCTCCCCTCCTCAACGTGCTAATTAAAATTTTAACCGCTTGCTGACCGTATAACACACACATACGGCAGCTCTCCTGTGCCAGATCGCACACTAGGTACGTGATCCCGCACTTCCAGGTAGGGGGCGCACACACACGCTGCCAGCGACCTGGCTGTGCTGTGAATAAAGCGGTGTTCTCGCTGTAGACTGATCAATTGTTTTTAATATTCGGGCACTTGCCTGTCCAGGGATCCCCGGGATGTCCACACCCCAGCCGATTTTTTTTGAATCATCTTTCGGGTGCTGCCGCCGCCATTCCTGGTGAGGGAAACCGGCAGTGAAGTCTTTTCGGCTTCACAGCCCGTTCCCTACTGCGCATGCGCAAAGCGTGCTGCTCTTTCTAACCACTTCAGCCCCGGAAGATTTGGCTGCTGAATGACCAGAGCGATTTTTTTTTTTTTTTTTTTTTGCGATTCGGCACTGCGTCCCTTTAAGTGACAATTGCACGGTCGTGCGACTTTGCACCCAAACGATATTGACGTCCTTTTTCTCCCACAAACAGAGCTTTCTTTGATTTGATCACCTCCTGCAATTTTTATTTTTTGCACTATTAACAAAAAAAGAGCGACGATTTTGAAAAAAAAAAAACACAATATTTTGTACTTTTTGCTATAATAAATATCCCCCCAATTTTTTTTTTTTTTACAAAAAAAAAGCAAATTTCTTCCTCGGTTTAGGCCGATACGTATTCTTCTACATATTTTTCAGAAAAAAAAAAAATCGCAATAAGCGTTTATTGATTGGTTTGTGCAAAAGTTATAGCGTCTACAAAATAGGGGATAGATTTATAGTATTTTTATTATTATTTTTTACTAGTAATGGCGGCGATCTGCGATTTTTATCAGGACTGCGACATTATGGCAGACACATTGGACACTTTTGACACATTTTTGGGACCATTGACAATTATGGGACAGTTATGTGGGTGTGGGATAGGCTTCCCTGAATAAATGAGTTTTCAGGGATCTCCTCAAGGTGGACAGGGTAGGGGCTGATCGGACATACTGGGGCAGGGAGTTCCAGAGGATGGGAGAGGCTCTGGAGAAGTCCTGAAGGCGAGCATGAGAGGAGGTAACAAGGGTTCTAGAGAGCAGGAGGTCCTGGGAGGAGCGGAGGGGGCGATTTGGGCGATATCTGCAGATGAGGTTGGTGATGTAGATGGGGGCGATGTTGTGAATGGCCTTGTATGTTATGGTTAGCATTTTGAATTTTACACGGTGGGGGAGGGGAAGCCAGTGAAGGGATTGGCAGAGAGGGGCAGCAGTCACGGATCGATTAGTGAGGTGTATTAGTCTAGCAGCAGCATTCATAATAGACTGAAGGGGGGGATAGCCTGTAAAGTATTAGACCCCTTTCACACTGGGGCAGGTGGGCGTTTGACGGGTAAAACGCCGCAGTGTTTTTCAGGTGCTTTAGGCACTATTTTTAGCTTAAAAGCCCATGAAAAACGCCCCAGTGTGAAAGGGGTCTAAGTGTCGCTGGTCCTCAAAAAAGTGTCAGATTGTCCACCGCAATATCGCAGTCCCGCTAGAAGTTGCTGATCACCGACAATTGCTAGTAAATAAATAAATAACAATTCCAGTAGATATCCCGTAGTTTGTAGACGCTATAACTTTTGCAAACCAATCAATATACGTTTTATTGGGATTTTTTTTTTTGTTTACCAAAAATATGTAGCAGAATACATATTGGCCTAAATTTATAAAGAAATTTGATTTAAAAAAAAGAAAAAAAAATATTGGATGTGTTTTTATAGCATAAAAAAAAAAAAAAAAAAAAATTTATGTTATGCTATAAAAACGCATCCAATATTTTTATTTTTATTTTTTTCAAAATTGTTGGTCTTTTTTTTTTTTTTTTAAAGGGGAGTTCCACCCAGGGGGCCGTCAAAAAAAAAAAAATTAAAAATCAGCAGCTACAAATACTGCAGCTGCTGACTTTTAATTGGACACTCACCTGTCCCTGGGTCCAGCGATGCGGGGGATCGAGGCCCCGCTCGTCCCCCCCTCCGCTCGTCGGCGCCGACATTTCAACTGTGGGCGCCGGGCTGTGGCTTCACAGCCTGGCACCCACTGCGCATGCGTGAGCGGCGCCGCTCGCCGTGATTGGCCGCTCAATCACCTGGGACCTGTAATGGGTCCCAGATGATTGACAGGAGGGCGGGAGCAGAGCGGAGCCCTTCCTGTGCCTGGGGGGAAGTGATGTCACCAGCCCAGGCAAAGCAACAGGCAGACTACGTGGGACCACCTAGCAACAGGCATTTAGAGGTAAGTGAAAAAAAAAAAAATATCCAAATGTTTTTTTGTTTTTTTTTTTAGATTTTTTCCAGGTATTTTTGTTTTTTGGGTGGAACCCCACTTTAATACTGCAAAAATTAAAACTGCAGAGGTGATCAAATACCACCAAAAGAAATCTCTATTTGTGGGGAAAAAGGGACATCAATTTCATTTGGGTACAGCGTTGCACAAATGCGCAATTGTCAGTTAAAAGTAACGCAGTGCCTTATCGCAACAAAAAGGGCCTGGTCATGATGGGGGGGGGGGGGGGGGGGGTGATAAATCTTCCGGACGTCAAGTGGTTTAGAAAAACTTTATATTTTCATTACTTTTTTTTTTTTTTTATACCCAGTGATGTCTGTGGTTCTCTATGAAATCAGATGATGGTTGGTGGGAGGGGCTGGCAGGGTTGTTTTCAGGAAGCTGAGTACAGCACCCCGCCAGCCCCTCCCACCATCCATCATCCAATTGCATAGAGAAGCACGCAGTACTCCTCTCAAGGTGCAAGCAGTGGGCGGGCACTTGGGAGGATTTACATAAATATCAAAAATGCTGGGAAGTAAAGATTTAGATCAGGGGTCTCCAAACTTTCTAAACAAAGGGGCAGTTTAACGTCCTTCAGACTTCAGGGGGCCAGACATTCAGTAGCAGGAATAGTGCCCCATCATTGGTATCAGTGGGAGGAATAGTGCCCCATCATTGGTATCAGTGGGAGGAATAGTGCCCCATCTTTGGTATCAGTGGGAGGAATAGTGCCCCATCATTGGTATTAGTGGGAGGAATAGTGCCCCATCATTGGTATCAGTGGGAGGAATAGTTCCCCATCATTGGTATTAGTGGGAGGAATAGTGTCCCATCATTGGGAGTAATAGTGCCCCATCATTGGTATCAGTGGGAGGAATAGTGCCCCATCATTGGTGTCAGTGGAAGGAATAGTGTACCATCATTGGTGTCAGTGGGAGGAATAGGGCCCTATCATTGATATCAATGGGAGGAATAGTGCCCCATCATTGATATCAGTGGAAGGAATAGTGTCCCGTCAGTGGGAGGAATAGTGATCCATCATTGGTGTCAGTGGGAGGAATAGTGCCCCATCATTGGTGTCAGTGGGAGGAATAGTGTCCCATCATTGGTATCAGTGGGAGGAATAGTGTCCCATCATTGGTGACAGTGGGAGGAATAGTGCCCCCATCATTGGTGTCAGTGGGAGGAATAGTGCCCCATCATTGGTGACAGTGGGAGGAATAGTGCCCCATCATTGGTGACAGTGGGAGGAATAGTGCCCCATCATTGGTGTCAGTGGGAGGAATAGTGCCCCATCATTGGGAAGAATAGTACACCTGTACAAGACTGAAGGGAGGCCGGAGGTCGGATTTCGTGTTTTTGTGATGGAAGTCGGTGAGGTGTAAATTTCTGTCATTATCTTCCTGATGAGTGATCGGGTTCCCCATAGAAAACAATCTCTCTGAATCGGCTTCTCGCTAAACGTGTTTAATTTCCTCGTGTTGGTGGAGCGGGCGCTGCACAAATCTAGCACCAGGCAGCCCCCCGAGCACCTGGCTCCCAACCCCCCCATCCCCCGCCCTCCCCGTGTTTTCATAATGTGAAATATAAATCCCGTATTGATGTCATTTTCACGGAACGGAGTGAATTTTACTGCCCCGGGGCTAATCTCCGCCGCGGCTGTGCTGACAATGGCAGCGGGGGGAGGGCAGTGCCCGGGAACAGAGGAGCGCTTTGTTTGGCTCTGCCCGTGTTTTATGAGGTACAGGACGGCCGATTTATTTGGGAAAACATTGGCCGCATGAATTGCGCGTTGATGAATTGCGCGTTGATGAATTGCGCGTTGTTTCACGCACAGGCGAGGAGAAGGTTCTAATTGCTCGATGTTTTGCAGATTTCAAGAGACCTTCGATCAAGACGAGAGGCAAGAAGCCGTATTCGAATGTATCGCCAAGCCGGTAGCAGAGAGGTACGGTGACCGCACGGTTATATGTCTGTATTGTCATGTCTAAGGGACCAATCACACGGGGCGCTTTACTGCGGGATCCGTGCAGCTCCCTGGGTTCCCGGCAGGGGGGGCATTCCGGTGCCGGCGTCCCATTCATTTCTATTGGGACATGTGGCTGCACAGACATAGCCGCTGTGTCCTGATATGACATGCAGGTGAGAGCGGGGGAGGGGGGTCACTGAGCGCACCCTGTATGCATTTGGGGACCCACAATCACACTGCAAGGCTGCTAAGGCAGTACAGCCAGCCCTCTTGTACCGGGCCCCATCAGTTCAAAAGTGGGGGGGTCCCTTCCGAGCAGGAGGGCCAGCTGTACTGCCTTATTGCTTACATCAATCCACTTGTGCTTCCCCCCTGCAGCTCTGCCGGCTTCTACTCTTCATTCTCTTTCCATCTGCACTGCAGGGGGATCAGTTCTAGTATCTGCAGTATCACCCCCCCCACCCCCCTGCTGTCCGGGACCCCTGTGTGCCCCCCTTCCAACTGCTGTACTGCATCATTGCTGACCCTGATCCACTTGTTCTTCTCCCTGCAGCTCTGCCGGCTTCTACTCTTTTTGTTCTCCCTCCAGCTGCACTGCAGGGGGATCAGTTCTAGTATCTGCAGTATCACCCCCACCCCCCTGCTGTTTGGGACCCCTGTGTGCCCCCTTCCAATGCTGTGCTGCATCACTGCTGACCCTGATCCTCTTGTGCTTCCCCCTGCAGCGCTTTTGCCTTTGTGCTGACACCAATCCTCTTGTGCCTCCACCTGCAGCGCTTCCGGTTTCTACTCCTTTTTCTCCCTCCAGCTGCACTGCAGGGGGATCAATTCTAGTATCTGCACACCCCCCCACCACCCTGCTGTTTGGGACCCCTGTGTGCCCCCTTCCACCTGCTGTCCAGGCCCTCTTATTTGCTCTGTTCCCCCACAGCCATCCTGGCTTCCCTCCTTCATTTCACCTGCTGTACTGCCTTTGTGCTGACACCCATCCTCTTGTGCCTCCACCTGCAGTGTTCCCGGCTTCTACTCCTCTTTCTTCCTCCAGCTGCGCTGCAGGGGGATAAGTTCTAATATCTTTGCTCCCCCCACTCCCTGCTGTCCGGGACCCCTGTGTGCCCCTTTTCCCACCTGCTGCACTGCCTTTGTGCTGACCCCAATCCTCTTGTGCCTCCACCTGCAGCGCTACAGACTTCTACTCTTCTTTCTCCCTCTGGCTGCACTGCAGGGGGATCAGTTCTAGTATCTGCGCACCCCCCACCCCCCTGCTGTCTGGGACCCCTGTGTGCCCCCCTTCCAAATGCTGTACTGCATCATTGCTGACCCCGATCCTCTTGTGCTTCTCCCTGCAGCTCTGCCGGCTTCCACTCTTCATTCTCCCTTTGGCTGAACTGCAGGGGGATCAGTTCTAGTATCTGTACACCCCCCACCACCCTGCTGTTTGGGACCCCTGTGTGCCCCCCTTTCACCTGCTGTCCAGGCCTTCTTATTTGCTCTGTTCCCCCACAGCCATGCTGGCTTCCCTCCTCCATTTCACCTGCTGTACTGCCTTTGTGCTGAACACCAATCCTCTTGTGCCTCCACCTGCAGTGTTCCCGGCTTCTACTCCTCTTTCTCCCTCCAGCTGCGCTGCAGGGGGATCAGTTCTAGTATCTGCACCCCCCCCCACCCCCCTGCTGTCCGGGACCCCTGTGTGCCCCCCTTCCACCTGCTGTACTGCATCATTGCTGACCCCTGATCCTCTTGTGCTCCCCCCCTCTGCAGTGCTTCTGGATCTTTCTCCCTCCTGGCTTTTCTGCAGGGGGATCAGTTCTAGTATCTGCACACCCCCACCCTCTGCTGTCTGGGACCCCCTGTGTGCCCCCCTTCCACTTGCTGTCCAGGCCTTCTTATTTGCCCCTTTCCCCCACAGCCATGCTGGCTTCCCTCCTCTCTCCCGTCAGCAGGTGCTGATGGCACACAGGGGGTTATTTAAGGATGGAAAGGAGGGGGGGGGGGGCGGGGGGCAGCAAATAAGTCATATTTACTAGCCCGGGCCCCATCAGTTCAAAAGGGGAGCCTGGACCCCTGCTGGGCACAAGGGCCGACTGTGCTGCCTTATTTCTGACGCCGATCCTCTTGTGCCTCCCCTTGGAGCGGTGCAGACTTCTACTCCTCCTTCTCCCTCTGCCTACACTGCAGGGGGATAGGTTCTAGTATCTTCACGCCCCCACCCCCCCTGCTGTCCGGGACCCCTGTGTGCCCCCCTTCCACCTGCTGTCCAAACCGTTTGACATGGTGATGATAGTACAGATAAACATATACAACTTACAAGTGAAAAGTCGTCCAACATGTAAGCAGAGGGATCGTCCTGAACACACAATGAGCATTACTGCATCAGATGCAATTTTTGGGGTAAAGCCCAAGACACGTGAAACTGACAGAAGGGGAGATAATGGGGGGGGGGGGAATTGGGAAGGGGAGCAAGGGTCCCTCAATAATCCACCCAGAACACCCCAAGGTGTAGGGCCAAGGGGTCAGAGGGTTGTACACAAGCTTGGACCCCGCTAACACGACATCCAGGGAAGCCAACCCTTATCGTATTTCCATGGACAGCGTCTATATAGGTGAGCTTATACATAGGAAGAGCAGCATCAATCATGGCCCCCAGGATGACACCGCAGGAGGGTCCACCAAGGTCCAACTCAGCGGTATTTCTTTCTTCGGATAGTATAAGAGAGAGGATATCAACAATTCCGTATGATGGGACCATTGGTTATCTTCATGAATGCCAAGCAAGGCCAATTCGGGCAAAATAGGTAACCACTTCCCGCCAAATCACGTATCTGCTCCGTCATTGGTCTTCAAGTGGTTGTACCGGGGCGATGCCTTTTCTCATAGCCGGCTTTCTTATTTCTACCGTAATAGCAATCAGAGCGGCTAACTAGCCACTTGATTGCTATTACAAGCCGCTCTCCTGGGCTCTCCCGTCCCACCAAGAGACCTGAGTGACCCGCCGGATATTCAGACACCCAAACAAAGCCGGGATCGGCTTTGATCGACTCTCCGCTGTGGTAACCTGGTGTGTCATAGTGATTGGGTTCACACAGGAGCGGTGCAGGAAACTGCATGCGATTCGGACAGTATGGCACCACATTCCTGTTCAAATAGCATGTGATTCTTTGCAGTGTGATTGGCGCCCATTCATTTTGTATGGAGGCAAACCGCACCGCAAAGTATCGTTTTTCGGTATCGGGAGCATTTTCACAAAGACGAGCACTTAGTATCGGTGCGTCCCTAGTACAGTAAAACCTCGGATTGTGAGTAACGCGGTTTATGAGCGTTTCGATATATGAGCTGTTGAGGTTTTTTTTAATTTTTTTTTTTTTAAATCCTAACTTGGTCTGCGAGCGTTGTCTCTCAAGATGAGCAGGATTGAAACCTCTGGGGTGTGCAGTACCGCATTTGGCCAGAGGTGCGGGGGCGCCGGTGACGCTCGAAGACACTCGGAATGACTCAGTTCCCGAGTGTCTCCGAGCGTCTCCAAGCTTCTCTGAGTGTCTTCAGTGCCCCCTCCCCACCTCTGGCCACATGCGGTACTGCATGGACGAGCAGTGGCTGTGCAACGAATTATCTGAGATTCCATTGACTTCTATGCGGAAACTCACTTTGATATACGAGTGCTTTGGATTACAAGCATTCCCCTGGAACGGATTATGCTCGTAATCCGAGGTACTACTGTACATACCTACCTATTTCCAGCCCACACCGATCCAGTCATGGGATCTCCCCTGTGTCAGCAAGCAGCAGCTGCAAGGGAGAGGAGGGAGCTCTCGACAATGGTTGGAACGTCTGAGAGCGGTCACTCATAAGCTCCCATGGACCATCAGGTGTCTGTGCTCCCTCCTCTCCCCTGCAGCTGACCAGGAAATGCCGGATCACGTGACCAGACCGGACAGAAAATAATATATGATATAAGTCATATTGTAATTGAATGTTGTTAAAAATGTCCTTTCCTTTTCAGTCTGCAGTGATGTAATTTTCTGTAAAAAGCAATAAGGCCACCTGGAGGCGCTCTATACGCAGATGGTATACAAAACGCCCCCAAGAAATGTCATTTCCTGCTCGTGTGATTGGCTGACTGATTTTCCCAGAAGTCTGCCTAAGATACAAGTCAGATTTTAGGCATCCCCTGCAACAAAAATGTCATTTTTGGTGAGATACTCTCAAAGCAGTGGCGGGCCAGTGGTAAACAGTATGCCATGCCCCCCCCCCCCCCCCCCCCCATCGGTCGATAGGTAGGTAGCACTTGCCCCATCACTGGCGGTTTCCCCTGCTCGGCAGCGGCCTCCCGTTCTCCTCCTGATCTCCCTTTCCTCCCTCATCCTTGGCGGAAAATCGGGAGTCTTCTCTTTTCGGCCAATCGGAAAACGGGTCTCGCACCTCCTTCTGATTGGCCGGATTGACAATTAGTGTTTCAGCAGCGAATATTTTTTTGCTGTTTGTAACGCACCTGGGTGGGCTCCGAACACACCCTCTGAGACCCGAGCCCACCCTATCAAAGTCTATGGCTGTAATCAGGTGCTTCAAAAAAACACCCCCGCCGCTGTAATTCATGCGCCCGGCGCCCTGAATAGGGGGTGGCCATGGATATGGATGGATTCATACCCTGTTTCCCCCAAAATAAGACCTACATGGCTGCAATATAAGCCCTACCCTGAAAATAAGACCTACAAGGACTTTAACTAGGGCTTATTTGGGGGGTAGGGCTTATTTTGCAGCCATCATCGACAATCACACTAGGTCTTATTTTCGGGGAAACAGGGTATGCATGAATCTATCCATTATGCATATAGGGGGTGGCGACGAGAGAGGGGGCGGCGCCCCTAATGGACGGGCCGTCACTGTCTCAAAGGGAGATCAAGTCTAAATGGATACAGACACTGCCACTTCCCTCATTAGAGCCCTGCAGGTGCAGCAGTTGATTGATAATTATAAAATCACTCCCATTCACTTTGCACATGGACACAGAGAAACAGACAGATATTTCTTCAGAGTAACAAAAGGTAGGAATCTGCTATAAAGTTGGTTATAATGCAATGTACAGAGATCACCCAGAGTGGGGGTTTTCTCTACAAAGTGGAGTTACTCTTTAAGTGCTGCTCATTCTGTCAATCCCTATATACGGGTCCCTGGCTGTGTGTTTGTCTGGGACAGAAAATGACTCCTTATGTCTGGGACTGTGACAAGTTCTCATTAGTGACATCCCATTTCTCGTCTCCCTCCAGAATATCATTTAGTGGCCGTTGTGGAATTTATTCCAGAGAACTTTTTTTTTTTTTTTAATGTTTTTGTTTCATGTGGTTCATCACTATTATTACCCGTCCCGGATTTCTGTCCGCTGTGTTGCGCAATCCCTGAAGCTGCGAGGCCGTCGTTCTTCTCCGTCTTGTTTTCCGTTCTCTGGGATTTGACACGGAGATCAGGAGAAAAAAAAACACCGTAAAGCCAAAGTAAATATGTGGATGAGGATACCACTGAAAACGAGTATCACGGCTATTAAAGAGAACCTGTCACAAGTGTGTACATTACAGCGGGTTTCCTTAACCATGGGGTGCGGTTTGGGTTCTCCGGTTTGCCCCAGATTGGCATCATGAGTTGCTTTGGTACAGAGGTGCCAGTCACCAGCACCATAACGGTCAATGATGGTCTGGGACCAGGATGGCACTGCCCCATTGGCTGCTATAGTGATGGCGGCCGGCTCGCCAACACCATGGCAATGCATGACTCTAAATCAAGCCAAGTAGGGGTCTCATGTGAAGAGAAGACACTGAGAGGGTGTTGGGGGAGGGGGGGTATGAATGAGTGGATTCTGATGTGATGGGGGAGTCCTGTATAGGGGGCAACTTTGCTATCATGGGGGCTTTAATTCTTGTAAAGGAGGACCTCTGATGTAATAGGGAAGTTCTGACATGATGGAGGGACCTCTAAACATGGGGGGCCTCTGTTATAAAGGGGGCTTCTGATGTGAGCTAAGCACCCTACAGTGGTGTGAAACGCGTCAAATTTTTTGTCCTTGTGCCTCTGATGTCTTTGAAGCCGTATAGATTTTACCGCCTTTAATAAAAGTTGTTACAACGGAGTGCGGCCGTCCCAGATTTTTCTTCAGTGGCTTCTGATTTGATGTTGGAACCTCTGATATGAGGGGGGAACCTCCTGATGTGATATGTGGTCTATGATGTGATGGGGAACCTTCTGATGTGAGGGGGGATCTCGGATGTGATTGGGGGGGGCTATTATTAGACGGAGGGGCCTATGTTGTGATGGGGGGGGGGGCTATTATTAGACGGAGGGGCCTATGTTGTGATGGGGGACCTCTGATGTGATGGGGAGCTGTGATTTGGTGGAGGAACCTCCGGATGTGATGGGGGGCCTCTGATGTGATGGGTATATGATGTGATGGGGGGGGCTATGATGTAAAGGAGGGGGCTGTGATTTGATGGGGAACCCTTCTGATGTGAGGGGGGATCTCTGATGTGAAAGGGGTGGGGCTAGGGTGTGATGGGGGGACTTCTAATGTGATGGGAGGACCTCTGATGTGATGGGAGGCCTATGATGTGATATGGAGTCTATGATGTGATAGGGGGCTCTGATGTAAAGGAGGGGTCTGTGATGTGAGGGGGGACATCTGATGTGATATGGGGTCTATGATGTGATCGGGGGGCTATGATGTAAAGCAGGGGGCTGTGATGTAAAGGAGGGGGCTCTGATGTGATGGGGAGGCCTATGATGTAAAGGGGGGGGGCTCTGATGTGATGGGGGAGCCTATGTTGTAATGGGAGCGGGGCCTCTGATGTGATGGGGGGGGGACCTATGATGTGAAGGGGGGGGGGGGAACCTATGATGTAAAGTAGGGGGCTGTGATGTGATGGGGGAGCCTATGTTGTAATGGAGGGGACCTCTGATGTGATGGGGGGGGGGGGCCCTATGATGTGATGAGGGTGGGACCTATGATGTGATGGGGGGGGGAGGGGGGACCTATGATGTGATGGGGGGGGAACCTATGATGTAAAGTAGGGGGCTGTGATTTGATAGGGAAACCTCTGTTGTGTTAATTTCTTCAAGTCCGTTATGTACATTGTCCCAGGCTCAGGTTTCTAGGCAACATTTTATTTTTTTTACATATTAGACTGGGGGGGCCCTCAGGATTTTTCAGTTGGTACAGACACCCCCCCCCCCCACGCAGCTGCAAAGACCGCAGTACGGGGTATACACATGCTATCGTCATGATGTGGCAGAATGATCCCCCTCCATCGCGTTTGTCGGGCAGTACCATCTGCCAAAAGTTGATGGGGCCTGTCAGGGGAATGGCAGAATCAGAGCCTGTCAGTATCGGGCACTTCCCCATGCGCCTGCGTGGTAGAGTTGCACATCAGCGCGTACCGTTACACGATCGGCGGGTACGAGCGCGTGTCCCGAACGGATTAGCTCACGTGGGTGCACGACGCAGCGCATCAGCACGAACGCGTGCGCGCACAGCGGGACGTCCCCCTATATATATAAAGACAGCTTATGTTCTGTGTTTGTTGCTGGTTTGTCTTTTCAGCTCCTGTAAATCTGTTCCTGAACCTGTGTACCTGTGCCTGCCAGTTGTGACCCGGATCGACCTTAACCTCGCTTTGAACCTCTCCTGTGCTTGACCCTTGGCTTACCTCCTGGACTTCTCTACCTGCCTGATCACCCGTGTTTGACCCTCGGCCTGCTCTTGGACTTTGCTTCTGCCTCATCCCAGTGTTGGATCTTCAGCCTGCTTGACTACCCGTGTTTGACCCTCGGCCTGCTCTCGGACTTTGCTTCTGCCTCATCCCAGTGTTGGATCTTCAGCCTGCTTGACTACCCGTGTTTGACCCTCGGCCTGCTCTCGGACTTTGCTTCTGCCTCATCCAGTGTTGGATCTTCAGCCTGCTTGACTACCCGTGTTTGACCCTCGGCCTGCTCTCGGACTTTGCCTCTGCCTCATCCAGTGTTGGAGCCTCTGCCTGATTACTTCTGCCTGTCTCCTCGTGTTTGACCCCTGGCCTGTTCTTGGACTTTTTGCCTTGTGTTTGACCCTCTGCATCCGGCTACAGTCTTCATCTCCAGACTCCTGCCCAGCCAGTTCCGGTGAGGTGTCAGCCACCCAGCACGGATCACTTCTCTGCCAAAGGAACCCCCCAGCTATTCCATTACCTGCTGGCGACCCGTGCTTCTTCGTGCCCAATACCCGCTGTGCCACTTCCAGAGGGTATCGTGCGCCCAGCTGCAAGGGGAGCCTCTCTCAGCAACTCGGCCTTGGTGAGTACCTGACAGGGCCATTCTGCAACTACCTTGCAACAGCAGGGCGTGGTGCCGGCTTTTAGGGGTTAAAGCAGGTGGTGAGGAGTTGATATAACACCCCCTCCCTGTCTGTCAGATGCCTCTGAAAAGGGATCTACCGTGGTTCAGTCTTTAGAGTATAAATGAGCCCTAATAGGTGCTTAGTGTTATTACATCTCACAGTTATTGTTGCTTATTATGAGATGTCGGCGTTCCTCCGGCGCGTTCCTCCGGCGCTCTCCTCCGGCGCGGTGCGCACAGCTGTAGTATTACACCCAGCAGCTTGTCCGGGGCTGAGTGCGATCCAGCTGTGCAGAGCTCGGGGTACACAATGTCCCGGACAGCGCGCTCCTCCATCTCTTCCTGGAACTCCTCCGTCCTCGGGGTGATCGATCTCTGTACACAGCGAATGAGCTCTCCACTCCCCCAACGTCTGCTCTCATTATCAGTGAGGGGTCCTAAAGGATGTGTGTATTATTATCTTCTCTAGGGACCATCCACACCGGTCCACTCCAGTGCATTGTGTTCAAGTGATTGTAAACCTCAGACATGAAATAGGAACGAAGCACATCCTTCTATAGTGTGTACTTGCCTCATTCCAGAACACTTATGCCGCGTACACACGATCGCACATTCCGACAACAAAATCCATTTTTTTTCCCAACGGATGTTGGCTCAAACTTGTCTTGCATACACACGGTCACACAAATCTTCTCGGAAATTCCGATCGCCAAGAACGCGGTGACGTACGACACGTACACCGAGCCGAGAAAAATGAAGTTCAATAGCCAGCGCGGCTCTTCTGCTTGATTCCCAGCATGCGTGGAATTTTGTGCATCGGAATTGTGTACACATGATCGGAATTTATGACAACGGATTTTGTTGTCGGAAAATTTGAGATCCAGATCTGAAATTTCGTTTGTCGGAAATTCCGACGCAAAATGTCCGATGGAGCCTACACACGATTGGAATTTCCGTCAACAAGCTCCCATCCAACGTTTGTTGTCGGAAATTCCGACCGCGTTTACGCGGCATAAGTGTCATTTCTGTTTGCTGCCTCCTTCCTCTGCTATCAGCATGAATCACTTCTGACAAGTTTCCCTGACACCAAGAGATAAAAGGTGACAGGGGAGGAAGGCGTCATTTATGGGATGTGTGTTGGGAGCGGGGGGGGGGGGGAGTAGATTTTTGCTAGGAGGTGGGGATTCGGGGGGAACTTGTGGTGGGAGGGGGGATTCGGGGGGAACTTGTGGTGGGAGGGGGGATTCGGGGGGAACTTGTGGTGGGAGGGGGGATTTGAAGTCGGGGGATGTGTACTAGGAGGATACATTTTAGATGTAGAAGTTTTTACTAGAAGAGGTGATATAGTGAAAGGGGGAGGAGACCTGTACTAGGAGGAGAAAACTTTATTGGGGTGGGGAGAATTTGTGCTAGGAAGAGGGGAAGTTTGGGGGGTGGATTTTTGCTAGGAGAAGACTTTGGGTGCAGGGGGGAGGATGTGTACTTGGAGGGGAAACTTGAGGGGTGGAGGATTTTTGCTAGAAGGGGGGATTTGGGGGGTTTGTGTTTTTGTGCTGCAAGAGGTGATATGGTGAAAGGGGGGGTGAATTGCGCTAGGAGGGTAAACTTTTGTTTGGGGGCGGGGGTTGTGCAAGAAGAGGTGATATGGTGAAAAGGGGGGGGGGTAATTGTACTAGGAAGGGATTTTTGGGGGTGAATTGTGCTAGGAGGGGATGTTTGGGGGTGGATATGTGCTAGGAGGGGAAACTTTTGTGTTTGGTGGGGGGGGGGTTGTTTGGGCTAGAAGAGGTGATATGGTGAAAGCGGGGGGGTGAATTGTGCTAGGAGGGGATTTTTGGGGTGAATTGTGCTAGGAGGGGATTTTTGGGGGTGAATTGTGCTGGGAGGGGATTTTTTGGGGGTGAATTGTGCTAGGAGGGGATTTTTGGGGGTGAATTGTGCTAGGAGGGGATTTTTGGGGTGGGTATGTGCTAGGAGGGGATTTTTGGGGGTGAATTGTGCATAAGGGGATTTTGGGGGTGAATTGTGCTAGGAGGGGAAACTTTTGTGTTTGGTGGGGGGGGGGGGGTTGTTTGGGCTAGAAGAGGTGATATGGTGAAAGCGGGGGGGGTGAATTGTGCTAGGAGGGGATTTTTGGGGGTGAATTGTGCTAGGAGGGGATTTTTGGGGGTGAATTGTGCTAGGAGGGGATTTTTGGGGTGGGTATGTGCTAGGAGGGGATTTTTGGGGGTGAATTGTGCTAGGAGGGGATTTTTGGGGGTGAATTGTGCTAGGAGGGGATTTTTGGGGGTGAATTGTGCATAAGGGGATTTTTGGGGGTGAATTGTGCTAGGAGGGGAAACTTTTGTGTTTGGTGGGGGGGGGGGGTTGTTTGGGCTAGAAGAGGTGATATGGTGAAAGCGGGGGGGTGAATTGTGCTAGGAGGGGATTTTTGGGGGTGAATTGTGCTAGGAGGGGATTTTTGGGGGTGAATTGTGCTAGGAGGGGATTTTTGGGGGTGAATTGTGCATAAGGGGATTTTTGGGGGTGAATTGTGCTAGGAGGGGATGTTTGGGGGTGAATTGTGCTAGGAGGGATTTTTGGGGGGTGAATTGTGCTGGGAGGGGATTTTTGGGGGGGAATTGTGCTAGGAGGGGATGTTTGGGGGTGGGTATGTGCTAGGAGGAGGGACTTGGGGTGGAGGGGGGAGGATGTGTAGTCGGAGGTGACTTTTTTTTGGGGGGAGGCATTTGTTTTGGGGGGGATTTGGGGGATGGGTGGAAAGATTTGTCCTGGGAGAGGGGATTTCAGCAGGGAGGTGGATTTGTCCTGGGAGGAGGGGGAATTAATGCTTAGGGGGTAATCATGCAGATTAGTGCTCTGTGTTTTTTGCTGGCACACAATACTCCTACATCTTGGGGGAGGGGGGCGCAGTTTGGCATGTTCACCCCGGGCTCCAGATGACCTTGTCCCGGCACTGGCGGTGATACCACACGGTTCTGTCCTTGAAGTGTTAATCCTTGGCTTCCATCATAGCGCTCTCCATAATGAAGTGTTTGGTGGTGACACGGGTTTTTGCCGGGGCCGGGAAGTGATTCACCGTATCCAAGGACTTTCTATATAAATCCCAGAGAGGAGAATTTCCATCCCGGCCTCTTTATACGGATTTCTTTCTCCTCCGTTCCGGAATGACAGTCAGGAGACGGGGAGGATTTCTCAGCTCTACATTCATAGAAATGTCTTCTGAATCGGTCTCACTTTATTCGCAGACGATTGGCCGCTGCGCGGATCGCTTTGGCGCGGTGCTCTTTTCCGTCGGCGCTGCTGCAAAGTTTTTGGCGGCCATATTGTTTTTTTTAATCCTGAATATCTGGCTTTATCTGACACCTTGGAGTGCGCTGACGCTTCACATCACTTGCTGCTGCTATAGAGGATGCGCTTCATCCGGACTTATTCAGGGAAACATTCAGAGCACACGCTATGACGTTATGACGCTGCAAAGTCATAAAGCTTTTTTTTCTGGCCTTCTTTTCCTGCCTGCCTCAGTGTCCCTTTAACCCCTTCAATACCGGGCACTTTCACCCCCTTCCTGCCCAGGCCAATTGTCAGCTTTCAGCGCTGTCACACTTTGAATGACAATTGCGCGGTCATGCAACGTTGTACCCAAATAGCTTTTATAAAATAAATTTTCCCACAAATAGAGCTTTCTTTTGGTGGTATTTGATCACCACTGGGGTTTTTATTTTTTGCTAAACAAATAAAATAGTCTGAAAATTTTGAAGCAATAAAAAGTTTTTCTTCGTTTCTGTTATAAAATTTTGTAAATAAGTTTTCACCTTCGCTAATGAGCACTGATGAGGCTGCACTGACGGGGACTGATGAGGCTGCACTGACGGGGACTGATGAGGCTGCACTGACGGGCACTGATGAGGCTGCACTGACGGGCACTGATGAGGCTGCACTGACGGGCACTGATGAGGCTGCACTGACGGGCACTGATGAGGCTGCACTGACGGGCACTGATGAGGTGGCACTGATGAGGCTGCACTGACGGGCACTGATGAGGCTGCACTGACGGGCACTGATGAGGCTGCACTGACGGGCACTGATGAGGCTGCACTGATGGGCACTGATGAGGCTGCACTGATGGGCACTGATGAGGCTGCACTGATGGGCACTGATGAGGCTGCACTGACGGGCACTGATGAGGCTGCACTGACGGGCACTGATGAGGCTGCACTGACGGGCACTGATGAGGCTGCACTGATGGGCACTGATGAGGCTGCACTGATGGGCACTGATGAGGCTGCACTGATGGGCACTGATGAGGCTGCACTGACGGGCACTGATGAGGCTGCACTGAAGGGCACTGATGAGGTGGCACTGATGAGGCTGCACTGACGGGCACTGATGAGGCTGCACTGATAGGCACTGATGAGGCTGCATTGAACTGATGAGGCTGCACTGATGGGCACTGATGAGGCTGCACTGACGGGCACTGATGATGAGGCACCAATATGCAACACTGATGGGCACTAATAAGCGGCACTGATGGGTAGCACTGATGAGGAGACACTGACAGGCATTACTAATGGGCACTGATTGGCATCCCTGGTGGGTATCCTTGATGGGTCTGCACTGATAATCGGTGTGCTGATTATCAGCGCAGACTCCCCTGTCAGGAGAGCCGCTGATCAGCTCTCCTCTGCCCGCGCCTTGTCAGCGTGAATAGCGGAAAAGTCGATAAATGGAACTTCCTGGTTATGATGTGACCAGCTGTGATTGGACACAGCTGATCACATGGTAAAGGGCCTACATCATAGGCTCTTCACTGAGGCCGGAGTTACGGTGTGTCAGAGCGACACACCGCACTTCCGATCGCCACGCTGTGCATCCTCAGGGGCTCGCGGGAGCTGCTTATCCTGCTTGACGTCACCAACCAGGATAACTGATCTCCCCACTCAACCCTCATTCTGCTATAGGCCGGGCGGGATGTAGGTAATCAGTTCCCACCCAGGCCAATTCTGACATCTCTCCTACGTGTAAAAATCTGTATTGCTAGAAAATTACTTAGAACCACCAAACAATATATATATTTTTAGCAGAGACCCTAGAGAATAAAATGATAGGTGTTGCAACTTTTTAGGTCACACAATATTTGCGCATTTCAAACACAAATTGTAAAAAATACACTTTAATGAATTTCATTGCACACAAACACTATATAATACCATTTTTTTTGTTAAAATATAAAAGATGAAGTTTTGCCAAATGGATACCTATCATGTCACGCTTTACCCTTCCGTACGCCCGTGGAACCGCGCCAAACTAAGCTACCTAAAAATTGATTGGCAACACTTTAGAAGCCTTTACAGGTTACCAGTTTAGAGTTACACAAAAAAAACTAAACTAATAGTATTGCTCTCTCTCTGACGCTCGCGGCGATACCCGACGTGCGTGGTGCGATCGCCGTTTTACTTTTTTTTTTTATTATTTATTTTTTTTCCATTAATTTTATTCTTTATTTTATTCAAAACTTTTTTTTTTTCACTGTCTAACTTTTTTTGATCAACTTTATTGCTTTTACAAGGGATGACCAACATCATGGGCCCTGACAGGTCCTCTTTACGGAGAGATCTGGGGTTTACTAGACCCCAAATCTCTCCTCTGGGCGCCAATGCAGTCTATCGGACACAGATCGATCCAATCGGCTTTTTCCCTGGCCAGTAAAGAGCCGAGACCAAAGTGACAAAATCCTCATCGCTTCCGGTTTTGGGGGTCACAAAGAGCGAGGAACATTATCAGTTCTCTCTCGTTCTCTCTCTCTCTCTCTCTCTCTCTCTCTCTCTCTCTCTCTCTCTCTCGTTCTCTCTCTCTCTCTCTCTCTCTCTCTCTCTCTCTCTCTCTCTCTCTCTCTCTCTCTCTCTCTCTCTCTCTCTCTCTCTCTCGTGCCGCCAGTCACATCGCTCCTAGGCTTCGTGATTGGACGGCAGAGCTCTAGAAAGACGGCAATGGGAAAGAGGGAATTGCCGGCTGAAAATTTTTTTTTCAACCTTCAACCCGAGAATGCCATATGACGTTATACGGGTGGAAAGTAGTTAAAAAGTCTTGAACACCCAGGGGGGCGGGAAGGATCAGAGATCATGTGACCAATGTGATTGGCTGCCAGAGTGCCCATGTGATCGGGAACTGGTTCTTCCAGCTACCTATAGTCCAGACCAAGAGCTGCCTAGGACAGCTCAGTCTGTTTGCAGGAAGCTCAGTCTCAGCACAGATACATCGGCTGCCAGCCACGTATGTGTGACGTGTGAGGAGTTCTGTGGAATCTGGCTACAGCTAGTTACACTTAATTCAGATTAGGATACATTAGGTGTACAGTGTTTACTGGTTATTATTAAACCGACCACATATACTTCAATGTAATTGTGCAATTTCTAAACTACCTTCTTTAGATTTGCTAATAACTAGTGAGAGCCTACCTATACAACCTATAAAGACTGTATTCAATCAGATGAGCCCTTGCATTATATACACTATGTGTGGCCAAAGGTTTGTGTAGCCCCCTGACCATCACTCCTTAAGCTTCTTGGACACCCCGTCCAAAACCATGGCCATCAATATGGCATTCCCTTGTTTGTGGCTATAACATCCTCCACTCCTCTGGGACGGCTTTACACAAGGTTTGGAAGGTGTCTGTGGGAATTTGTGCCCATTTGTAAGGTCAGGTACTGATGTTAGATGAGAAGATCTGGCTCACATTCGACTTTCCAATTCATCCCAAAGGTGTTCAATAGGGTTGAGGTCCAAAGGGGTTTATTAGGGTTGGGGTCCAAAGGTGTTCGGTAGGGATGGGATCCAAAAGTGTTTGATAGGGATGGGATCCAAGGGGGTTCGGTAAGGTTGGGGTTCAAAGGGGTTCGGTAGGGTTGGGGTCCAAAAGGGTTTAGGTGAGGTTGAGGTCCAAAGGGGTTCAGTTGGGGTTGAGGTCCAAAGGGGTTTAGTAGGTTTGGGGTCCAAAGGTGTTCGGTAGGGTTGGGTGCAGGGCTCTGGTGTGAAGGAACTCGAGTGTCCTTCTCAAATTGGTCAAACCATGTCTTTATGGAGCTGGCTTTGTACACAGGGGACAGTCATGGTAGAACAGAAAAGGGTCTTTTTCAAACTGTTACCACAAGGTTGGAAGAGCAAAATTATCTATAATGACTTTGTATGATGTGATATTGACAGTACCTTTTACTAGAAACTCTTGCACCCATTTGGGGGAGGGGGGGGTTCATATACTTTTGGCCATATAATGTAGTTATTATTTTATTATACAGGATTTATATAGTGGCAACATTTTGCAAACTGCTGTACAAAATACGGAGAGATAGTACAGATCTAAAACCATTCAATACAAAAAGGTTAAGTGAGCTTTGCGCCTGAGAGCTTACAATTTAAAGGGAGGGCAAGTGATCTAAAAGGTAATAACTGTGGGGGGGGGGATAACTTGATGGAAAAATTTAAAAGTTCAGTAGTTAGTAGCGGGGAAAAAGCTTCCCTGAAGAGATGAGTTTTTAGGGATAACTAAAAAGTGGACAGAGTAGGAGATAACTAGACAGATTTGGAGTAGGGGGTTCCAGAGAATGGCAGAGGCTCTGGAGAAGTCCAGGAGGTGGCAAAGAAGCTAGAGAGCAGGAGGTCTTGGGAGGACCATTTGGATGGGATTGGAGTTGATGTTGGGGATCTAGTTCAGGATGGCTGTTGTGGATGGCTTTGTATGTTTGTTTGTTTTTTTTCTTTTTTGTATTTTAAACTTTATTTGCTGGGTGATAGGAAGCCAGTGCAGGGATTGGCAGAGGGATGGAGAACACTGAGCGTGTCATGGCCTAAATCTGAACCTGCAACCACTGCTGTGTCTGGCAGCATCTCTTGCTGGGCCATCTGAGATGCTGGACAGCTCCTGCCTGATTCCTTAGATAACTTTTGCCTTGTATCTTGTTTCTTTTGAACCTTGAACCCTTTGCTCCTCCCATGAACTTCCTATTTCAGCCATGCCTTTGCACTTCCAGTTTGCCAGATTATTGTGCTCTCTCCAGTCAATATCTCACTCTTGTCACTCCTGCTGCTGTCTGTATCTTTGCTACTGCTCAATACCGACCTTTGGCTTGTTTCTCGACTGCACTTCTGTTTGAATCCAACCTGCATCCACTTGTTACCGACTTTTGGCTTGTTTACTGGCTACGCTTCTGCTTGATCCCTACCTGGTTTCTCTGCTACTGGACCCTGGCTTTCTCACCTCCTGGTGGGGCGATAGAGGACTGCAACCCTGTATTAACACACAGCAAAACCCATCCCCACTATCAGGAGTTCTGGTGAATATTGGTTAGTGCTTAGACCTTACATCTTGGTTGAGCCTGGGTCATTCGCCAGGGTGACCTGCTTGTAGACCTATTGTCACGAGGGCCACAAACCTGATATGAGACCAAAGCAGTGGGGAGGCCTTCCTTGCACCTCGGGTCCTTAAAGCCTCTGGAGATGGAGACAGAGACTTGGTGGACACTGAGTGGCAGGGGTGCGGAGCACTGTGCAAGCCTTAGTCCAAGATCCGAGCTGAGGTCAAGTCCAGTTGGGCAACGAAGCATAAAAGGGTTAATCCAAAGAAGAATGGTTGAGATCCAAGCCGGGGTCAGTTCCAATCTGGCAGCTGAGTACAAAAGGGGTAAGAAGTAGAATGGTTAAGGTACAAATCCGAGGTCAATGGCAAGCAGCAATCAAGAGTAGTCAAATAGGTTTCCAGGTCACAACAGGTTCAGACAGATCACATACTAGCACAGGAACAAGGGGGGACTGAAGATAATCCACCAATTTGGCAGTGTCTGGGCTGGGCTTATATAGGGAAGTTTGAGGTCACTTCCTGTGCGCCTCCTGGGTATTTTCCCGCCTTTTTCCATCAGGTTGAGGTCACTTTCTGTGCACGTACTGGGCATTTTCATGCCCCTTTCCATCAAGTCTTCTCCTCAAGTGCGGGTTGGCGCCCTGAGGAGTCTTTGGCACATGCTCAGTTGGCACAGATTTCCTCTTGCGGCAACGCGCCATTGGTGCATGCGTAGTAAGCCCAGGACTCTTACACCTATCCTTCTGCTTAGTGGGAGCCTCTCTACTGCTATAGCTACTTGTCTCTGAGCCTGACCATGACAGAGTGGTTGGTAAGCTGGATGAGTCTTGCAGAAGCATTCATGAGTGTAGAGGTAGGCCAACGAGGAGGGAGTTGCAATAATCAAGCCCAGAGATAACAAGGGAATGAATTGGTAGTTAGTGTTGAATCTAAAAAGACTATTATTAGTTTTAGACGTTTACTTATTGCTTTCACTTCTTGTCTATCAATCCTGTTTTGAGTGGAAATAAACATCATATTGCTCACTTCTCTTTATTTGTAGGTACTGTAGAAGTTGTGCAAATTTACAATGGGTTTTATGTTTTTACAGTGATGAAAATCTCAAAGGCCAAATGATAAAAATGGGCATAATTGCTTTTTGCATCACTGAACTTTCTTTTTTGAGCTAATTGTTCAAACTTTTTTCCTAGTAGATGTTCCACAGAGCAGTTCCAGAACATGTTCCTCCTGGATCCTTCAAGGGACATCTGGTCTTCATTATTATACCAGTTGCCCTTTCTTCTCCTATTATTTATTTGTTTTGGTTCACGATTATGCGTACGTCCTCCACACTAAAAGAATGCTCTAATAATAACCTGTTGCTCGGTATTTAGGACGTCATGATCAAAACCGACCCCCGCATATTACATCTTCACCTTGGCGACTTTACCAACCCAGAGACATTGCTTGGGACTTTTGTAATGGAAAGAGGCGGCCGTGTGACCGTGAAATGATTCTATTTTAATAACGGAAGCAGTGTTAAAATCTTATTAGACCTCTGAGGTCTGTGGAACCTTTTCTGCTTGTTTGTGATGTAAATGATGTGCCCGAGGCCTGAAATAGCATAATAAACAAGAAATATTTTCAGTCCTTGGATACCGATACAAAAATCTTGGATTCCACCAGATACGCCAAGCTTTGGAGAGTGCGCCAGTTGAAAAGATTATGACACCGATAACATTCTTTTAGGAACAGCTTTCTTTAGTACTCAAGGGGTTTCTGGGTAATTTCCATTGACATGCCAGCCAGGCAACGTAACTTGACGTCATGGAAGGCTAGATGGGGGTCAGGAGACCAAAAGTGTGATCTCTGTGACCTGCACTGATGAATTAAAAAAATATTAGCTTTGAATGTAATCTTTAGACATACAAACACCATCAAAGCATATCTGCAAAGTGTTCTTTATGATAAAGACATGTGGCCAAGCAATATTAAACCTATCCACACTGCAGCACCGTCCTCAGCTTCCTCCTTGGTCTGCCGGTGCTGGTGTCTCCTGGGTTTCATGGACTGTAACCTCAGGATGTCATAAAAACACTTCCTTCCTTATGCAACATAGTTTGCAATTATGGGATTCCCTCATGTCGCCCATCCTGCCCCTGTTGCCAATCACTAACAACCTCTTATTACCCCCTGGTCTGGATCAGCCCCAGTCATTTTCTTGGTGGACTTTTCATGGTTTCACGCATGTTTTGACATTTTCTGTCCGACAGGTCTTTACCGACGTGGGCAGCCCTACGGGAGACTCATGACGTTCCTCAGTCAGAGGTTTTTCGCCACCTTCAACTTCGGCACTGGCTTTCCTCTGTACGCCGAACATCTACTTGCCCTTTTTTGGAAAAATGCATTAGAGCACACCTGACAACACTCCCCGGGATCCCAAAGCCTTATTTCTACTCTCTATACATCCTTGAACAGCCGTTCGCCTTCCACCCCTCTCTCATATGTAACTCAGTGGGAACGAGACTTGGCATCTGAGATAGATCTGGCAGACTGAAGCAGGGCCTGGTCTACTGTTGCTAAATGTTCGTTTTAATACTGCCACCTTAGGGGTGGCAAATAAGGTACTCCTACAGTGGTATTGGATTCCAGACCAAATTGACCATTATAATCCAACTTCCAGTGACTGCTGCTTTTGGGTTTGTGGCCATCGTGGCGATGTTTTGCATATCTGGTGAACATGCCCCAAACTACTCAGCTTCTGGTTCTGAGTATTTGGCCTCTTATACACTCTGTTCCACCTAACCATCCGTAGGGAGGCCAAGTTTTCTTTAATACACACTGCCCCATCCCAGTCCTATATGCTCATCGGCAAAAGTTGGCTTCTTTGGTGGTGGGGGTGTAATGGTGTGGGGGATATTTTCTTGGCACACTTTGGGCCCCTTAGTACCAATTGAGCATGGTTTAATCACCACGGCCTACCTGAGTATTGTTGCTGACCATGTCCATCCCTTTATGACTACAGTGTCCCCATCTTCTGATGGCTCCTTCCAGCAGGATAATGCACCATGTCACAAAGCTCCAATCATCTCACCACTGGACAATGAGGTCCCTGTCCTCCAATGGCCTCCACCCTCACCACATCTCATCCAATAGAGCACCCTTTTGGTGGAAGATTGGCATCATGGATGTGCAGCCGACAAATCTGCAGCAACTGTGTGATGTTATCAGGTCACTATGGAGCAAAATCTCTGAGGAATGTTTCCAACACCTTGTTGTATCTATTCCACCAAGAATGAAGACAAAAGAGGGTCCAACCCGCTACCAGCAAGGTGTACCTAATAAAGGAGTCAGTGAGTGTATATTGTACATTCGCATCAGTTCCAACCCTCAGGCTTGGTTCGCACCTATGCATTTTTTAGTGCCTTTTCAGTTTTGCAGAAACGCACTACAATCCATGTAACACGGTTTCCTATGGGTCATTTTCACATCTGTGCATTTTATGGAAAGGGCCAGGGACTTTTTTTTTCTTGTTTATGGTTCCAAAGACGTCAATGGATCAGAAATGTGTATTAAAAACGTATAAAGCACCTGGAAAATGCAAACTGCAACCTGCATAGGTGTGAACCCGGCCTTAAAGTGATTGTAGTCTTGTTAGTTATTTTTATTAAAAAAAAAAAAAAAATGTTATGCTTAGGCCCCTTTCACGCTTGTGCGACTTGGGACTGCAAAGTCACATGACAAGTCGCTCCCCCTGATTTCCAATAATAACCAGTCATATCTGTGCCACTTCAAATCGTACTATTTTGGTCCGACTTTCATGCGAGTTGAGGTCCATATACCTCCAAGTTTACACAGGAATTCCCTGAAATCACGGCAAAATCGCACGACTTTGAAGTCGCGGTATTGTGAAAGGGGTCTTACCTTCTGTGTAATTGTTTTGCACAGAGCAGCCTGGATCCTCCTCTTCTCGGGTCCCTCTTTGGCTCTCCTGGCCCCTCCCTCCCGCCTGTTGAGTGCCCCCCCACAGTAAGCAGCTTGTTATGGGGGCACCCGGGCTGAGCCACAGCTCCCTGTGTCCATTCAGACACGGAGCTGCGACCCGGCCCCGCCCCCTCTCTCGCCTCATTGGCTGACTGCCAATGGCGCTGCTGCTGTGTCTCAGCCAATCAGGAGGGTGAGTCCCGGGATGGCGATGCACTCGTGGACGTCGCTGGATAGAGATGGGTTCAGGTAAGTATTAGGGGGGCTGAGGGGGGAGGGGGGGCTGCGGCACAGAGAAGGCTTTTAATCTTAATGCATAGAATGTACTTTCTGCCTTTACAATCACAGTCGTGTTAAACCCAACCCCGCCACCATCTCCCTGGAGTCTGCATGTTCTCCCTGTGCCTGCATGGGTTTCCTCCAGGTACTGATTTCCTCCCACACTCCAAAGACAGGCTGGGAGGTGAATTGACTCCTGTCTATATTGGCCCCAGTATGTTATGTATGGATGTGAGATCCTTAAAAGCGAAGCTCCACCCTTTTCTTGCTGTCTATGTTATCCCCTTTGTGAGAAGGGGTCCCCAAAGAGGATTGGGATTTTAAGGGCATTGCCCAATCCTCTTTGGGGGACCCCTTCTCACATATTAATGTATATAGGATGGTGACAACAATCTAGTCCACTTATGGTGAAATATATTCTTTTGATGTTATCCCTTTTTGAGCATCATTTTCCCAATGGAAACTTTTTTTTTTTTTTTTTTTGGGTATGTAAACACCTTTTTGTAGTCTTCTTTCATCCGCACTTCCGGCAGCCCCCCTCTAGGCGATAACTTAGCTAGGCGATTAGCAAGGGCTCCTTTGATAGCGACGTCATGTATCCCAGGAGTCCTTGCGAATCGCCTAGTGACGAAGTCTCGCGTTATCTACAGACCGGAAAACGTCATGCATGGGAGGACCAGGATGTCAAGATGGACAGGTTGCTATGGCAACGGGGCGAGAACCTTCGCCAAGGCCTCTATTGCTATGGCAACCTTGTCGGGAAGAGAGAGAGACGCTCAGTGGCTTCACTGCGCAGGCGCGAGATCAGGAGGTGCATGCTGGGTAGCCAGCTGCACCCAGTCCCAGAAATAGATACCGGAGGGCTTCAGATGCCCACAGTGGACATGGACTCTGCCAGCTTCCGAGATCCAGGTAGGTTTTTTTTTTATTTAAACATAACTTAAAAGGAATACATTGGTACCTTGGATTACGAGCATCTTCCGTTTCAGAAGAATGCTTGTAATCCAAAGCACTCGTATATCAAAGCGAGTTTCCCCATAGGAATCAATGGAAACAAAGATAATTTGTTCCAGTGTCACTGCTAGTGTATGCAGTCCTGCATGTGGCCAGAGGTGGGGGGTGTCGGAGAGACTCGGAAACACTCAGAGACAGTCGGAGACCACGGGGAGACAGATGCCACAGGGAGACACTGGGAGACATTCTGAGACCACTCAGAGACCACTGGGAGACATTCAGAGAACACTGGGAGACAGTCTGAGACCACTGGGAGACATTCAGAGAACACTGGGAGACAGTCTGAGACCACTGGGAGACATTCAGAGACCACTGGGAGACAGTCGGGGACCACTGGGAGACATTCAGAGACCACTGGGAGACAGTTGGGGACCACTGGGAGACAGTCGGGGACCACTGGGAGACAGTCGGGGATCACTGGGAGACAATTGGAGACACCCGGGAACGGAGTGTTTCCGAGCGTCACTGGCACCCCCACACCTCTGACCACTTGCGGTACTGCACACCACAGAGGCTTGAATCTTGCTTGTCTTGCGAGACAACGCTTGCAAATCGAGTCAGCTTTTTTTTTTTTTTTTTATATCACTCATAAACTGCCTTACCCGCAATCCGAGGTATTCCTTACGCCAGGGATTTGCAATTAGCGGACCTCCAGCTGTTGCAAAACTACAAGTCCCATCATGCCTCTGCCTCTGGGTGTCATGCTTGTGGCTGTCAGTCTTGCTATGCCTCATGGGACTTGTAGTTCTACAACAGCTGGAGGTCCGCTAATTGCATATCCCTGCTGTACACTATAGACACTAGATAAATGTTGCAGATAAAGTGGAACAAATTACTGCAGAGTATTAAAAAACCATAGAATGATGGGTGGTGTTGCACAGCGCTTAGTACTGGAGGGGCCCCGAGGCACCCTTAGAATCGTCACATGCAGGTTTCTCACCTCTGTTTTACCTACTCTTTATTTTCCGGAATGATTGATAGGAGCGAGCTACGACAGCGAGCAAACCCTGCGCGCGGGAACACTGTGTACCTGATTATAATGTATGTGGATCGGAGAGCTTTGTGGTTGTTGGCATAAAATACAAGTAACATAGCAAAGATATCTCACATTCACACAAACGCAAGTCTGTATGAATAATAATGCAAAAATGTGCAAAACAGGCATACAGTTCATACAAGCCTGAAATAGCACAACCACAAACCATGGCAATAACAAAAACACCGATCTACATTGTATCTGATTAAATCAATTAAAGCGCAACTCCAGACAAAAACTTTCTTTTTTTTTTGTGAAGATTGAAAACAACCCACTTTTAATTACCGTGTGTGTCCTTCTTACATTTTGTGTGGTCACCAGGACAGGAAGTGAAGAGAATCTCTCCATTGGGGACACAGGCAGTACAAAACGTTTTGACAATCACATAAAAGAAAAGAGCACAAAAAAAAAAAAAAACAATGCATGACGGAATACATCAACAATACTGTATATGGTCCATGTACAGAACGCTTCGAATTTTCAGCTCAAAGAACCCGACTAACTGTGGTCATAGATTAGGTCTGAACCAAAAAAAAAAAATCCCTTTTGCCAGTTGTCATGGACAGGGACCTATATTATTCACTGAGAGGGACTGTCCACTGCATGACACCAGGGCACCCTTCAAATCACTAGATGAATGGTGTGCACTTGGGGGGGGGGGGTATAGTGGTGGAAACACCCAGGTGTACAGGGGCACACTTGGAGTCCCTAGATGACATGGGGTGCACTGGGCGGTGATTGGAGTCACAGGCAGACACTTGGAGTCGCTAGATGACATTGTGTGTGCTGGGGGGGGGGGGGGGTGCTTAGAGACACAGCAGCACACTTGGAGTCACTACTTAACATGGGGTGCACTGAGGGCTGCTTGAAGACACAGGGGGGACACTTGGAATCACTAGATGTCATGGGGTGCACTGCGGGTGCTTGAAGACATGGGGGCACTTAGAGTCCCTAGATGTCATGGGGTGCACTGGGGGTTTCTTGGAGTCACAGGGGGACACTTGGAGTTGCTAGATGACATTGTGTGCGCTGGGGGGTGCTTAGGGACACAGGAGTACTCTTGGAGTCACTAGATGACATGGGGTGCACTGAGGGGTGCTTGAAGACAGAGGGGGACACTTGGAGTCACTAGATGACATGGGGTGCACTGAGGGGTGCTTGAAGACACAGGTGGAACACTTGGAGTCCCTAGATGACATGGGGTGCACTGGGGGGTGATTGGAGTCACAGGCAGAGACTTAGAGTTGCTAGATGACATTGTGTGTGCTGGGGGGGGGGTGGCTAGGAGACACAGAAGGACACTTGGAGTCACTAGGTGACATGGGGTGCACTGAGGGGTGCTTGAAGACAGAGGGGGGACACTTGGAATCACTAGAAGTCATGGGGTACTTGAAGACACAGGCGCATTTGGAGTCCCTGGATGACATGGGGTGCACTGGGGGTTTCTTGGAGTCACAGGGGGACACTTGGAGTTGCTAGATGACGTTGTGTGTGCTAGGGGGGTGCTTAGAGACACAGGGGGTGCACTTGGAGTCACTAGATGAATGGTAATGGTGTGCGCTGGGGGTGCTCGAAGACACTGGGATACACTTGAAGCCAGCAGATGACATGAAGTGCGCTGGGAGGGGGGTTTGAGTTCGGATTCTTGCAGACACTGGGGTGCACTTGAGGTCACTAGATGAATGCTGTGCACTCTGGGGGGGGCATGCTGGGAGACACCTGGGGGCACAGGGGAACACTTGGAGTCACTAGATGAATGCTGTGCACTCTGGGGGGGGGGGGGGGGCATGCTGGGAGACACCTGGGGGCACAGGGGAACACTTGGAGTCACTAGATGAATGGTGTGCACTGGGGGGGGGGTGCTTGGGGACACCGAGACGCATATTATCATGTCACTAGAGACATGTGAGGAAGGGTGCTTGGAGACACGGGGGGTGCACTTGAAAAACATTACATGACATGGGGTGCACTGGGGGGTGCTCTGGAGCACACTTGGAGTGACTAGATGATGTGGGGTGCACTGGGGGGGGGGGTAGTACACACTGGAGAGCACCCGGAGTCACTGGATGAAATGGTGACGAGTTCAAAAGCACTCAATTAAAAAAAGTAATTAAAAAAATAATAATTTATGGAAAATAAAAAAGTTGCCAGTAACCATTTAAAAACACTTCATTCTTCTTTCTTCTTTGCTTTTCGGGGCAGTGTTGGTGACAGGGCCTCTTTAGGAGGAAATCCATAGATAGAAGTGTATGGTGTACAGCGCCGTCCTTCTCGTGTCGCGTCTCGTGGAGATCACAGCTGTGGCGCACTCGCTGACCCGCCGTCTCCTGTAATTTATTCAGCTGAAATATCTTTTTTTCCTCCATTTAGTTCCAGTTAATTTAAACTCAAACAAAAATATAGATCTAAAAATACCCAGAAAAAGTCAAGTGGTCTGTGATGTCACTCTCTGCGCTAGAAGAACAAACGCCTAAAATACCCCCCCCCCCTCTTCTGTGACATGTGCTGCCTTGTTTCCTTTTTAAGCTACATTCTACATTTATTTTCCTCCCTCCCCCCCCCATAAAATCAAAAATTACATTCTTGTTAACAGGATAAAGCAGAACTCCGCCCCCCCCTTCATTCCCCCCCCTTCAGTCCCCCCTCCCCTTCAGTCCCCCCTCCCCTTCAGTCTTGCACAGATGTAGCGGCTCCTCTCCTGGACTGAAAGGGCTTCTTCTGATTTCTCCGCACACTGTGAGCTTCTCACAACATGCATTAGTAGCTGCAGCAAGTCAGATAGAGCCCCTTTTCATTTCCTGGATGGAGGACATCCAGCATCATCTAGATCTCTAGATCTAGCCAATCCCATTTACTCCCAAAAACAGATTTGCTAAAAAAAAAAAAAAAATTCTATATATATCAATAGATTTATTTTGCAAATTTCAAAATAATTTTCATAAACCTGATCTTCATTTATCATTGCCTGACCTCCCACACGCTGCACACTTAGGAGCCGGGAGACATCTTGTGACAACAGGTAGTTTTACAAGTTGGCGACTACAAGGTGACCCCCAACCCTCTGCCATGGCAGCTCCTATATCTCTATCCTCAAATGTTAAAGCTGAACTCCGGGCACAAAACTTTCATTGTAATATATTCCTCAATCGCCACAAAGAATATAAATTCACTTTGTGTGCACCGGATGTTTTTACAGCCCCAGATATTACCTTG
The DNA here is from genome assembly GCA_037952925.1 of Lithobates clamitans. Classification (NCBI taxonomy): domain Eukaryota; kingdom Metazoa; phylum Chordata; class Amphibia; order Anura; family Ranidae; genus Lithobates; species Lithobates clamitans. Next base: position 872,326 of record JBBGZY010000726.1, on the reverse strand, counting down.
TAAAAGTAGCAGTGACATCATCACTGTTGTGCATAGCCTGTGCGGAGCGCAGAGCTGTGGGAGGGGCCCGTTAGACCCCACCTACTATATAAAATGACAGGAGGGGGCGGAGACAAAACCATCCCCCCTGCACAAGGAGAGAGAGCATTGCTGTGGGAGGGGTTCCAGCAGGCTCCACCCACTGTACAAAACTACAGGAGGGGGCAGGGACAAGACCAGTCCCCCTGCACAAGGATAGAGAGCAGAGCCGTGGGAGGGGCTCAGCAGACTCCACCCACTATCCGCTGACTGTAGAAAACTACAGGAGGGGCAGAGACAAGACCAGTCCCCCTACCCAAGGAGAGAGAGCAGAGCTGTGGGAGGGGCCCAACAGGCTCCACCCACTGTACAAAGCTACAGGAGAGGGTGGAGACAAGACCAGTCACCCTGCACAGGGAGAGAAAGAGCAGAGCTGTGGGAGGGGCCCATTAGCCCCCACCTACTATAAAAAATGACAGGAGTGGGCGGGGACAAGACCAGTCACCCTGCACAAGGAGAGAGGGCAGAGCTGTTGGAGGGACACAGCAGGCTCCACCCACTGTAGAAAATGACAGGAGGGGGCGGAGACAAGACCAGTCCCCCTGCACAAGGAGAGAGAGCAGAGCTGTGGGAGGGGCCCAACAGGCTCCACCCACTGTACAAAACTACAGGAGAGGGTGGAGACAAGACCAGTCACCCTGCACAGGGAGAGAAAGAGCAGAGCTGTGGGAGGGGCCCATTAGCCCCCACCTACTATAAAAAATGACAGGAGTGGGCGGGGACAAGACCAGTCACCCTGCACAAGGAGAGAGGGCAGAGCTGTTGGAGGGACACAGCAGGCTCCACCCACTGTAGAAAATGACAGGAGGGGGCGGAGACAAGACCAGTCCCCCTGCACAAGGAGAGAGAGCAGAGCTGTGGGAGGGGCCCAACAGGCTCCACCCACTATACAAAACTACAGGAGAGGGTGGAGACAAGACCAGTCACCCTGCACAGGGATAGGAAGAGCAGAGCTGTGGGAGGGGGCCATTAGCCCCCACTTACTATAAAAAAAATGACAGGGGGGGCAGGAACAAGACCAGTCTCCCTGCACAAGGAGAGGGCAGTGCTGTGGGAGGGACACAGCAGGCTCCACCCACTGTAGAAAATTACAAGAGGGGCGGAGACCAGACCAGTTCCCCTGCACAAGGAGAGAGAGCAGAGCTGTGGGAGGGGTTCAGCAGGCTCCACCCACTACAGGCTCACTGTAGAAAACTACATGAGGGGGCGGAGACAAGACCAGTCCCCCTACCCAAGGAGAGAGAGCAGAGCTGTGGGAGGGGTCCATTAGACCCACCTACTATAGAAAACTACAGGAGGGGGAGGAGACAAGACCAGTCCCCCTGCACAAGAAGAGAGAGCAGCAGTGATTGGTCTTTATTACAGGAAGTCTCACACTGGATCTGCACAGATCTGGAAGAAATACACAAATCACACTGAGATTCAGGAAGAATACACACGATGGATGGATTTAGACAATATTTATTTATCTCGGAGTTCCATTGTAAAGATCGATTCCTGTCAGCAAGTAGAGCCGGAACTGTCAATACTCTCCAAGAAACGTTCCAGCTCCGCTATGATTAGAATATCTGCTCACCATACCCTAAATTCAATCCACAGATCTGGTGTTGATGTGTCATTGAGATCTCGTGTTGGAATTTCTTCTTCCTCTTTTGCAGTGTCCTGACCGGCTACAATGGCACCATATTCGCCTACGGGCAGACCGGCAGCGGCAAAACCTTCACGATTACCGGAGGAGCCGAACGTTACGGTGACAGAGGAATCATCCCCAGGACCCTCTCCTATATATTCGAGGAGTTCCAGAAGGTAAAAACAGACTTTTATTAATATTAAGGGGGGGCTATCGGTTTACTTTTTATTTTTTGTAATGTATCGGACTGTATGAAATCACATACATTGGGGGAGATTTACTAAAACTGGAGCACTCAGAATTTGGTGCAGCTCTGCATGGCAGCCAATCAGCTTCTAACTTCAGTTTGTTCAATTAAACTTTGGCAATAAACCTGGAAGCTGATTGGTTTATATGCAGAGCTGCACCAGATTTTACACTCTTCAGTTTTAGTAAATCCCCCCCCCCCCCCGAAGAGTTTCCAAAGTGTTCTACAAGAGAAATGGAAGGTGCGCACACCTAGTGCATTACCAAAGATAATTTAATAATAAAATTGTTTTATATAAAAGTGGGTACTCACAAAATGCAACTGACAAAAGGCCATAAAAACAATGCATGCACATGCACAGAACACGGGGTACAGCTAACGTGTTTCGGGGGCGTACCCCCCTTCCTCAGAGCTACGCTCAGTTTCCAAAGTGTATTGAAGTCAGTTGTATAAAAGTATAAAAGTGGATGAAAGTTCCCATCCACAGAGAGTATGAAAAGTCCTATGAATACAGATTATAACCACAAATACAGATGTAGAACAATGAGAGTCTCTTGGGAATCTCTTTATATACATGAAATAGATGGAGGCAAACCATACATTGTCTATAGTGGGTCATACATTGGACCAGGGAACGTTAAAGGATAAGTTCACTTACTCCTTTCACACTGGGGAGCGGGACGCATTAGTGGTAAAGCGGCACTTTACTGCACTTATAGCGGCGCTTTTAAACCCCACTAGCAGCCGAGGAATGGGTTAAAAGCGCCCGAAAAGCGCCGCTGCCCATTGATTTTAATGGCAGGGGCAGTTTAGGAGGGGTGTAAACAGCGCTCCAGCACTGCCCCAAAGATGCAGCTTTCCTGACTTTTTTTCCCATCCTGCAAGCGCACCGCCCTCGGTGTGAAAGCACTCGGACTCTCACATTGGGGAGGCTTGAGAGGCACTTTTCAGGTGCTTTACAGGCCCTTATTTTAGCATTAAAACACCTGAAAAGCGTCTCAGTGTAAAAGTAGCCTAAGGCTACTTTCACACTGAGGCGCTTTACAAGCACTATAGCAATAAAAATAGTGCCTGTTAAGCGCCTCTCCTCTCACTCCAGTGTGAAAGCCCAAGTGCTTTCACACTGGGGCGCTGCGCTGGCAGGATGCTCAAAAAAGTCAGGCAAGCAGCATCTTTTAGGTGCTGTAGGAGTGATGTTAACAGCGCTCCTAAAGCGGCCCTGCCCATTGAAATCAATGGGCAGCACCACCCAAGTGGGCGCTTTTAACTCTTTTTCGGCTGTTAGCGGGGGTTAAAAGCATCCCGCTGGCAGCCGAAAAGTGCGGCAAAAACGACGGTAAAGTGGTGCTTTACCGCCGACACCCGCCCACCCCAGTGTAAAAGTGCCCTTAAAGTGATTGTAAAGTCTCATTGTTTTTAAAAAAAAATAAAAATAACAAAAATGTTATACTTGCCTGCACTGTTGCAGTTGGTTTTGCACAGAGCAGCCCCGATCCTCCTCTTCCCGGGTCCCTCTTTGGCTCTCCTGGCCCCTCCCTCCTGTCGAGTCCCCCCCACAGTAAGCAGCTTGCTATGGGGGCATCCGAGCCGCGTCACAGCTCCCTGTGTCCATTCAGACACTGAGCCCCGACTAGTCCGCACTGCCTTTTCTCCTCATTGGTTGACTGACTTTGATTGACAGCAGCGGCAGCCAATGTTGCCGCTGCTGTGTCTCAGCCAATCAGGAGGGAGAGTCTCAGGACGGCCGAGGGACTCGTGGACATCGCTGGATAGAGATGGGGCTCAGGTAAGTATTAGGGGGGCTGGGGGGGGGGAGGGCTGCTGTACACAGAAGAATTTTTATCTTAATGCATAGAATGCACCTTCTACCTTTTTACATTCACTTTAACCACTTCCCACCTGCAATGTAATACAATGTGGTGAGTGTAGGCAAAGTAGCATACCCTTCCGGATTTGGGGTGTGCACCTGCACCCGCTATGATTGTATACAGTGGGAGTCTGCCAGCAAGTCCTGCCCAATGATTCAGGGCCAGGACCTGCTGATCGCCTGTGTCCAATCACAGCACAGTGCTCAGTGTTGACAAACAACACAGGGGTCTGTACAGAGGGAACAATCTCTCTGTTTCTCATCCCTGCAAAGCAGTATTGGAACATTTCTCTACAGATCTTACTCTCCGGCTCCTCATTGTATCCTCTTCCTCCAATCAGGACAGCAGTAAAGTGTACACCCTCCACATCTCCTACCTGGAGATCTACAACGAGTGCGGCTACGATCTGCTCGACCCCAGACACGAGGCCTCCAAGCTGGAAGATCTCCCGTAAGTCTCCACAATCTTCTTCATACTTATTAAACTTTAGGCATCCGACCTCCGGGTGTCGATCACTGGCCGCTGCCATTGGGCGGGCCGTGATGATGTCACTCCCATGTATGTGCAAAATTTCCATCAGCTTCGGCAAAGCATATCTCTTCTGTACTAAAAATCCTGCCTCTTCACCCATTTTTATGTAATGGCATAAAGTTCATTTTAAGGCTGAACTCCAGGCACACAAATTTTCATTTAAATCAATTCCTCAAAGAATATCGATCAACTTTTGTGTTTCAAATGCCTTTTCAAACCAAGATATTGCCTTGTAAAAGTAGCAGTAACATCATCGTGCTGTACATAGATGGTGCAGAGAGCTGAGCCATGATTGGACAGTGTGATGCTCACAGTGCCGTGATTGGACAGTGGAGAGCTCAGTGCCATGAGTGGACAGGGTGATGCTGACAGTGCTGTGATTAGATGATTTGGTGTTAACCGATCTATGATTGGACAGTTTGCGCTGATTGCGCCCATGATTGGATGATTTGGTGGTGACAGTGCCATGATTGGATGATCTAGTGGTAACAATGCCATGATTGGATGATCTAGTGGTGACAGTGCCATGATTGGATGATTTGGTGGTGACAGTGCCCTGTTTGGATGATTTGGTGGTGACAGTGCCATGATTGGATGATTTGGTGGTGACAGTGCCCTGATTGGATGATTTGGTGGTGACAGTGCCCTGATTGGATGATTTGGTGGTGACAGTGCCATGATTGGATGATCTAGTGGTGACAGTGCCCTGATTGGATGATTTGGTGCCGACAGTTCCATGTTTGGATGATTTGGTGGGGACAGTGCCCTGATTGGGTGATTTGGTGGTGACAGTGCCATGATTGGATGATCTAGTGATGACAGTGCCCTGATTGGATGATTTGGTGCCGACAGTGCCATGTTTGGATGATTTGGTGGGGACAGTGCCATGATTGGTTGATTTGGTGGTGACAGTGCCATGATTGGTTGATTTGGTGGTGACAGTGCCATGATTGGATGATTTGGTGGTGACAGTGCCATGATTGGATGATTTGGTGATGACAGTACCCTGATTGGATGATTTGGTGGTGACAGTGCCCTGATTGGATGATTTGGTAGTGACAGTGCCCTGATTGGGTGATTTAGTGGTGACAGTGCCATGATTGGATGATCTAGTGGTGACAGTGCCCTGATTGGATGATTTGGTGCCGACAGTTCCATGTTTGGATGATTTGGTGGGGACAGTGCCATGATTGGTTGATTTGGTGGGGACAGTGCCCTGATTGGGTGATTTGGTGGTGACAGTGCCATGATTGGATGATCTAGTGATGACAGTGCCCTGATTGGATGATTTGGTGCCGACAGTGCCATGTTTGAATGATTTGGTGGGGACATAGCCTTGATTGGATGGTTTAGTGGTGACAATGCCATGATTGGATGATTTGGTGGTGACAGTGCCATGATTGGATGATTTGGTGGTGACAGTGCCATGATTGGGTAAATTGGTGGTGACAGTGCCATGATTGGATGATTTGGTGATGACAGTGCCATGATTGGATGATTTGGTGGTGACAGTGCCATGATTGGGTAAATTGGTGGTGACAGTGCCATGATTGGATGATTTGGTGATGACAGTGCCATGATTGGATGATTTGGTGGTGACAGTGCCATGATTGGGTAAATTGGTGGTGACAGTGCCATGATTGGATGATTTGGTGATGACAGTGCCATGATTGGATGATTTGGTGGTGACAGTGCCATGATTGGGTAAATTGGTGGTGACAGTGCCATGATTGGGTGATTTGGTGGTGACAGTGCCATAATTGGATGATTCGGTGGTGACAGTGCCGTGATTGGATGAATCGTTTGGGACAGTGCCATAATTGGGTGATTTGGTATTGACCGTGCCATGATTGGGGGTTTTGGTGGTGACCGTGCCATGATTGGGTGATTTGGTGGTGACAGTGCCATGATTGGGTGATTTGGTGGGGACAGTGCCATGATTGGGGGTTTTGGTGGTGACCGTGCCATGATTGGGTGATTTGGTGGGGACAGTGCCATGATTGGGTGATTTGGTGGTGACAGTGCCATGATTGGGTGATTTGGTGGTGACAGTGCCATGATTGGGTGATTTGGTGGGGACAGTGCTATGATTGGGTGATTTGGTGGTGACAGTGCCATGATTGGGTGATTTGGTGGTGACAGTGCCATGATTGGAGGTTTTGGTGGGGACAGTGCTATGATTGGGTGATTTAGTGGTGACAGTGCCATGATTGGGGGTTTTGGTGGTGACCGTGCCATGATTGGGGGTTTTGGTGGTGACCGTGCCATGATTGGGGGTTTTGGTGGTGACCGTGCAATGATTGGGGGTTTTGGTGGTGACCGTGCCATGATTGGGGGTTTTGGTGGTGACCGTGCCATGATTGGGTGATTTGGTGGGGACAGTGCCATGATTGGGTGATTTGGTGGTGACCGTGCCATAATTGGGTGATTTGGTGGTGACAGTGCCGTGATTGGATGAATCGGTTGGGACAGTGCCATAATTGGGTGATTTGGTGGGGACAGTGCCATGATTGGGTGATTTGGTGGTGACAGTGCCATGATTGGGGGTTTTGGTGGTGACTGTGCCATGAGTGGATGATTTGGTGGTGGAGCAGATCTTTTTTTTCCAGATCCTATCCACAGCTCAGTGAGCCGGCCCACCATTCTAGTCCCTTGATATACAGTAGCAGTGACTGCATTATTATATTCCATGTCCTGTCCTCGCAGCGCCTCATAAATCCTGCGATCAGAGGACATTCAGCAGTGTTTAGTGACGGAGATTCCCCACCGGAGTTTATCGTCTCCAGTAATGAGAATTGCAGGCGGTGCGCTCATTACGGCGAGCTGAATAAGCTCCTACAGAGAGCGCGGCCATTGAGAATAGCGGCGGATAACCGAATAAACAGAAAACACTCATTACTTTTCACATGGCTGTCATATGGAATCGGCCGTCAGAGCCGCCTGTGAGCGCAGAAAACCACAAAATATAACGCGCTCCGGGCATGAACGTTCACCAAAGTCACATCATGCATGATAAACCAGGACAGCTATTGGTTCTCCGACGCCCATGGAGAACCACTCTGTCCAGAGGAGCTTGCACTCTAATACCCCCCCCCCCCCGCCCCCGGCCACAGTCACTCACCTTCACATGAAGGTGCTTTCTAATTTACATCACTATACCTTTCACCCCTCCCAAATATTAATGTTATGGAGCACCGAGTCCTACTGTATACCTGGATATGTTTTTCTGCATTTTTCATCACCCACCTTTCTGAATCCCAATTTCCTTATTTACTGGAAGATGTTATTTATTTATTTTATATAGCTCTGACATATACCGCAGTGCTGTACAAAGAACAGTGAGCCAGTCACATCAGTCTCTGTACCAGAGGAGCTTACAGTCTAATGTCCCCTCACAGTCACACACTATTCTTATAATACATTTATATAGTTCTGACATATACCGCAGTGCTGTACAGAGAACGCTGAGCCAGTCACATCAGTCTCTTTACCAGAGGAGCTTACACTCCAATGCCCCCCCCCCCCCCCAGTCACACACTATTAATAATAATAATAATAATATTATTATTATACATTTATATAGCTCTGACATATACCTCAGTGCTGTACAGAGATCACTGGACCAGTCATATCAGTCTCTGTTCCAGAGGAGCTTACACTCTAATCCCCCCCCCCCCACAGTCACACACTAGTGTTATTATTTTTATTATTATTATTATTATACATTTATATAGCTCTAACATATACCGCAGTGCTGTACAGAGAACACTGAGCCAATCACATCAGCCTCTGCACCAGAGGAGCTTACACTCTAATGCCCCCCCCCCCCAGTCACACACTATTATTATACAAATTTATAACTCTGACATATTCTGTAGTGCAGTACAGTGATCAATGAGCCAGTAACATCAGACCTTGTACCAGGAGAGCTTACGCTCTAATGTCCCCTCCCCATTGTCACACACTATTATTATTAGTAGTATATATTTATGTAGCTCTGACATATACCGCAGTGCTATACAAAGAACAGTGAGCCAGTCACATCTGTCTCTGTACCAGAGGAGCTTACACTCTAATGCTCTGGGTGTCTTTTTTCACATGGGGTATGTAGTAGACATGGAATGTATCCAGGGGGGGCGTCTATACAGCGTCCAGCGGTAGCACGCACCCAGGTCTTTATAAAGCACAGCCGGTCTGTGAGATGAAATCTGCCTCCACAAGTATCCTGTTACTGGTAATAATGTGGAGAGTGTAGAAAATTACAGACAGAGCCATCTCGTCCTATATTTATCAGCACTTTCTGAAAACGTATTTCTTCCACTATGACACACTCTGTTTTAAAAGCAGCAGACAGCAGTTATTGCAAAGTCTCTAATCGTCCCATTATAGAAATTGTATGTATTTATTGGCCCATCGGGGGGGCCGTCGTCACACTATACTAGCAAACCCATCAATTCATCATTCCATTGGATAGAACATTGCCCCCGCTATGTCCACCTGGGGGATGCTACAGACACTTCACAGCTGGATAATGCTGGTGATATGAAGAAACCATTTTAAAGTGGACCTGCCATTAGAGTGGACAAAAAAAAACTGATGCAGGGCTAGTGTAGCTACTGTGACAGTGCGAGCCCCTGCCACTGTGATAATAAAAGAGAAAATTTACAGGATTCACATTAAGGCAATTGTTTCTGAGCAGAGAAAGCTGTGGTTTTGCCTTTTTCTGAATTTTGTAAATTGGATTGGGGCCTGAAGCTTGAAGGTTCCCAAATGTCTTGGGTGGGATGGAACTTTCAACACTGTGTCCAGATTTTACTGGGTGCCTTCTCAGGTGTGCATGGTCATATACTCAACTCTGAGGAGGTCTCAACCAGGGGTCAGGGGTGCCCCAGCCAAGAGTCAAGAGGCACGAGGTCTCAACCAGGGGTCTTAGGTGCCCCAGCCAAGAGTCAAGAGACAGGAGGTCTCAACCAGGGGTCAGGGGTGCCTCAGCCAAGAGTCAAGAGACAGGGGTCTCAACCAGGGGTCGGAGGTGCCCCAGCCAAGAGTCAAGAGACAGGAGGTCTCAACCAGGGGTCAGAGGTGCCCCAACCAAGAGGCACGAGGTCTCAACCAGGTATCAGAGGTGCCCCAACCAAGAGTCAAGAGGCACAAGGTCTCAACCAGGGGTCAGGGGTGCCCCAGCCAAGAGTCAAGAGGCACGAGGTCTCAAACAGGGGTCAGAGGTGCCCCAACCAAGAGTCAAGAGACAGGAGGTCTCAACCAGGGGTCAGGGGTGTCCCAGCCAAGAGTCAAGAGACAGGAGGTCTCAACCAGGGGTCAGAGGTGCCCCAACCAAGAGTCAAGAGACAGGAGGTCTCAACCAAGGGTTAGAGGTACCCCAGCCAAGAGTCAAGAGACAGGAGGTCTCAACCAGGGGTCAGAGGCGCACCAGTTAGGAGACAGGAGGTCTCGTCCAAGGAGTTAAGTGGGCTGCTATCACAATGTCAGGGGAACCCCTGTCCAGAGGCCAGGAGTGGGCTGTGTAGCAGGGTGCTGCAACTAAAGGCTAAGATAGTGTCCAGATTTTATTGGGTGCCTGCAGCCTGTGTGAGTTTTAAGGGTCATCATATACTGAAGCCTTATGATAGCTTAGGGCTCCTATTTTGTAGACAACTCCCATATTGGAGACAGGAGGTCTAACCCAGGGGTGAGAAGAGCCCCAGCCAGGAGCCAAGAGACAGAAGATCTCACCCTGGGGTCAGAGGTGACCTAGTCAGGAGATAGGAGGTCTCACCAGGGATCAGAGGTACCCCAGCCAGGAGACGGGAGGTCTCGTCCCAAGAGTCAGGTGGGCTCCTATCAGGGTGTCAGGAGAACGTGTGATACCAAAGTGCAGCGCTACAAATAAATATATACCCCAGGTGTAAACTGAGGAATAAAAGAACATGCACAACAGCAATTGTGCTAGAATGCATAAAGTGCTAATAACAAAAACACTGGAAGTTGTATATGAGATGTGCCCTAACTATACATCCAGTGCAATTGATAATGGCGTAAATCGAGTGACACCAAGTACTCAGGTGACACCTTGAGAGCAAAGTGGTGAAATAAAATCACATATAAACAAAATACTAAAATTAAGTGTTGTATCAGTGAATGAATAAATCAACCTTAACACATAGTGACACAATATAAAGTCCATCAATGGTGAATGTCATGTAATCCTCTTGGAATAGCCCATGGTGACATGAGTATCAGATGTTGATAGATCTCAAAAACAAAACTGGTAATATTACAGTGTTCCCAGGACTGTGCTTCCACCACTCGGGAGAGGGGAAGGTACTCTTACCATAAGACGTGGACACACACGCCAGCGGCGGTGGGTCAAACAGGCATAGATGGAAACCCGGATCTCGGGCCACAATCTCCAATGGTTGGAAGGGCACGAACGCACACTCTCAGCAATGGACAGGCAAAACCGGAAACGGGAACACAACCACAATCTCCTGATCTGTGCAATATCTTTAAGTATTTCCTCCATCAATGGAAAAATGATGATCATAAAAGAAAAAAGGAAGCTTCCACATGGCGTAGATCAAACAATGTATGGATTTATTAATAAAAAAGTACAAGGGGAACCCCTATCCAGAGGCCAGGAGTGGGCCATGCAGCAGGGCTCTGCAACTAAAGACTAAGAGAGCCAAGTCAACCAGAGGAGCTGGGCAACAATCGGAGGGACTGGTAAGAAGAGCATCAGTGCTGCTGACAAGGGAGCCAGGTGGCTTGGCATAGCAGGTAGGGATCAAGCAGAAGTGTAGTCCGTAAACAAGCCAAAGGTTGCTAACAAGTGGTGGCAGGTTGGGATCAAGCAGGAACTTAGTCCAGGAACAAACCAAAGGTCGGTAACGAGTGGTAGTGGAGATACGGACTGAAGCAGTAGGAACATCAATGAGATGTTGGCTGGAGAGAGCTTAATAATCTGGCAAACAGGAAGTGCAAAGGCATGGCTTAAATAGAAAGTTCATGGGAGGAGCAAAGAGTTCAAGGTTCACCAGAAACAAAGTTCAAGGCAAGGTTGTCCAAGGATTTGTCCAGGGAGCTGCCCAGCATCTCAGCAAGAAGAGATACTGGCAGACACAACAGAGGTTGCAGGTTCAGATATGGGTCCTGACACTAGCGATGCAGGTGACCACAGTGATACGTGCACTACTGAGAGCACAGGTCTCGTTAACACAGGTGGCTTTACCACCCCCAAACTGTCAAGCCCCAAGTAAAGCACCTGTTGACCATGTAATGCATGTATGAGGGGCAGGAAAGGTGGTCTTTAACGCCCAGCTGCCACCAGGGCTGCTGTTAGAAATTACGGGCCCCATACAGCCTACCTGACAGAGCCCCCCCGGCCGAAAGGGACTGAGAACATAGATTTACCAGTCCCTTTCTCTGCAGCCTCAGCAGCACAGATGAATGAATAGAAAACTCTCAAAGGCTTCCTGCTCATTCACAAACTGAAGCATAGTAACCACTGTTTACTGTGCTTCACTGATGAATGGACACAGGAGTAATTGGAACTAATTACTGCGTTCATTCAGAAAAGGAAGGGACCAGTAAACTACATATTTATCAGCCCCCTCCCCCGCTCTCAATCCTAAATCACCCTCCTGTGTACCCGCAGCAGCTGTCGGTGGGAGGGGAGGGAAGTTGGAAGCATTGCAGAGGAAAGGGGCACACAGGGGGACCCGGACAGCAGATGGAAGGGGCGCTTGTGCTAGAACCAATCCCCCTGTAGTGCAGTCGGAAAGAGAAAGAGGAGGAGAATCTGTCAGCCTTACAGGGAGACAGAAGAGGATCGGTGTTTGCAGTAAGACAGTACAATCGGCCCTCCTGCTCAGCAGGTGCCCGGGCCCCCTTTTGAACTGATGGGGCCCAGTACAGAAAGGCTGGCTGTACTGCCTTATCAGCGCCCCCTGGCTGCCACACAAGTGATTCCACGACAGGATGAGCTTGTGTGCTGAGAGAGCGCTTACTGCAGACTGACAGAGTCCTTATGTTCAGCTCGAAGGAGAGAACATCGCTCGATGCTCCTATCAACACAATCATTGTTGATGGGGAAATCCCTCCTGCAGAATTTTTGTATTCTGACAGCAGGAGGTCTCCCCAACGTCAGAATACAATGATCACTGCTGGTAGCTATAGCATTGAAAAAAACCCGACAGGCTGGTTATCGGTCAACTTCAGTACAACCAGCCTGCCCATAGATGGATCCATATTCATCTGGTTCTTGCTGAAACTGCCATATTTCGATCCATGTATGGCCAGCCTAAGAGTCTTTATAACATTCTGGATTGTTTTGTGTAATTTCCATCCTTTTGTATTCTGGAAACAATCAGTACGGTCAGTACGTTCGCCCATGTAGTGTTTATCGTCTGTGCTCTCGATAACAGCTGTGTCTGTGGAAGCCTCAAACCCCAGCGCTCAGCCGAACGTATATTTATGAGATAAAGCAACACCAACCACCTGCTGTAAATACATCCATCTGCCTCCAGGCGAGATACAGATCCGGCAGTTTTTTCAGATTGCTCCTTCGATCGATTCCCACCGTACAAACTTAAAAATAGAGGAAATTACTAGCTGCCATCTCACTTGGCAGAATCATTGTTTATGTAGAAACCTGATATCTATCTGGAAGAGCCGGGCTACAGAACAGATGTAATGACCACAGATATTTTCAGCACTCAAACGCATGATATGTGAGGACAGAAGGAAGTTTGCGCCAGCAGTAATAATGTCCGCCAGGGGTTCACCGATCTGTACTGCTAGGAAGTGGTAGTAGCCATTTTTATTGTGCAGTTACATTGTGGTCAATGGGAAACTGTCGCCAGGCTGCAGCCATTCAAGTAGTTACACACACAGTGGGGCAAAAAAGTATTTAGTCACCACCAATTGTACAAGTTCTCCCACTTACAAAGATGAGAGAGGCCTGTAATTGTCATCATAGGTATACCTCAACTATGAGAGACAAAATGTGGAAACAAATCCAGACAATCACACTGTCTGATTTTTGAAAGAATTTATTTGCAAATTATGGTGGAAAATAAGTATTTGGTGAATATCAAAAGTTCGTCTCAATACTTTGTTATATATCCTTTGTTGGCAATGACAGAGGTCAAACGTTTTCTGTAAGTCTTCACAAGGTTGTCACACACTGTTGCTGGTATGTTGGCCCATTCCTCCATGCAGATCTCCTCTAGAGCAGTGATGTTTTGGGGCTGTCGCTGGGCAACACGGACTTTCAACTCTCTCCAAAGGTTTTCTATGGGGTTGAGATCTGGAGACTGGCTAGGCCACTCCAGGACCTTGAAATGCTTCTTATGAAGCCACTCCTTCATTGCCCGGGCGGTGTGTTTGGGATCATTGTCATGCTGACCCAGCCACGTCCCATCTTCAATGCCCTTGCTGATGGGAGGAGGTTTGCACTCAAAATCTCACGATACATGGCCCCATTCATTCTTTCATGTACACGGATCAGTTGTCCTGTTCCCTTTGCAGAGAAGCAGCCCCAAAGCATGATGTTGCCATCCCCATGCTTCACAGTAGGTATGGTGTTCTTTGGTTGCAACTCAGCATTCTCTCTCCTCCAAACATGATAAGTTGTGTTTCTACCAAACAGTTCTACTTTGGTTTCATCTGACCATATGACATTCTCCCAATCCTCTTCTGGATCATCCAAATGCTCTCTAGCAAACCTCAGACGGGCCCGGACATGTACTGGCTTAAGCAGGGGGACACGTCTGGCACTGCAGGATCTGAGTCCCTGGCGGCGTAGTGTGTTACTGATGGTCGCCTTTGTTACGTTGGTCCCAGCTCTCTGCAGGTCATTTACTAGGTCCCCCCCGTGTGGTTCTGGGATTTTTGCTCACCGTTCTTGTGATCATTTTGACCCCACGGGGTGAGATCTTGCATGGAGCCCCAGATCGAGGGAGATTATCAGTGGTCTTGTATGTCTTCCATTTTCTAATTATTCCTCCCACAGTTGATTTCTTCACACCAAGCTGCTTGCCTATTGCAGATTCAGTCTTCCCAGCCTGGTGCAGGTCTACAATTTTGTTTCTGGTGTCCTTCGACAGCTCTTTGGTCTTCACCATAGTGGAGTTTGGAATGTGACTGTTTGAGGTTGTGGACAGGTGTCTTTTATACTGATAACAAGTTCAAACAGGTGCCATTAATACAGGTAATGAGTGGAGGACAGAGGAGCCTCTTAAAGAAGAAGATACAGGTCTGTGAGAGCCAGAAATCTTGCTCGTTTGTAGGTGACCAAATACTTATTTTCCACCATAATTTGCAAATAAATTCTTTCAAAAATCAGACAATGTGATTGTCTGGATTTGTTTCCACATTTTGTCTCTCATAGTTGAGGTATACCTATGATGACAATTACTGTCCTTTCTCATCCTTTTAAGTGGAAGAACTTCCACAATTGGTTGCTGACTAAATACTTTTTTGCCCCACTGTAAATTATGTAAGGTAGATATAAACCCTAAATAAATATTTTTGCTTTTTTTTTACATTTTGATCTTACCTTTTTTCCTCCTTTATTACATCTCACTACCAGGAACGTGCGGTGAGATGAGTGGCTGATGAGGCACTGGTTAGTATCAGAGCCAGATACACACAGGTTACATACTCCGCAAAACTTTAGAGCGAGAGCGATAATTGTAGCACCAGATCTCCTCTGTAACTGGTAACATGTAAACATTTTTAAAGCGTCAGGTATGGAAGTTTTTAAGTACCGAAGTTTGGCGTCATTCTTTTAGACACTCCCCTTCTATCTCCCCTTCTATGACACTGCAGTGAGAGGCATGCCTCCACTGCAGCAGTTTTATTGGACAGCTTGTTCCCATGGTGCTTTACCATTGGTCCAAGGCTCCAAGCTGTCCATTGAGCTCAGTGCTTCTGACAAGAAGTGAGGAGAGACACTGTGAGCTCATACTCTCAATCTGCTGCAAAGAGAATGTGCCAGCTTGTATTTATACTGGCTGCTCTGTATGTAGCTTCTGACAGGCTGCACAAGGAGTCCCGTATCTCTGGAACTATAGGTGGCAGGAGCCCCAAATTGGCAGGAACCCCAAATTTTGACTAGTGGTGGGGCAGGACTTCAGCTCGAAGCTTGAGTTTTTGTTTTGTTTTTTTCCATAAAGATTTTCTTTTTATTAAAGATAATACAGGACATAACAGAGATAAAGGTACATGAGAGTAAGACTCCAACCAAAATGTTTACACAAGGCATACAATCACATATCATCTACTTTCTCAAGTCCTCCAAATATATAGGTCACCTGAAAGCATTCTGAAATCGTAAGGTCTATTTATGTTAAGGTTTTAACCTATCCTCTCGTCTATATCACAACAAGTTGGAGTCCATATATTCTAATTGTGGCTGTACGTCTGAACTTAAGTGAAGGGTGAACTGGGGAGTCAACCATCAGGTCGGATCCACTCCAAACCCCTCACAAGTTGGAATTCCTCTAGGAATTGTTTTTTTTTTTTTTTAAATGTTCATGGCTCTGCCTCACCTGCCTCCCCTGACTGCACATCCCTGCTCAGTACCGCTGATTACCTGCAGCCACTTCCTGTCTAAAGTCATGGCTGCATGGCATCTATCAGGGTAAGTGTCCTGATGGTGACAACAGTAGACCAAGCCTGTGTCATGTGTGTTAGAATGGCCACTTGTAGTCACCATTAGAAGCCCATATGACAGGGTGACAACACAAGAGCACAGTTGGAAGACAGGGACAGAGCATTGTCAACTTATAGCAGGACGTGCCTGAACAAGGGCATTCACTCCAGTGATAAAACAATAATTCTCCCACTCTACAAGACTCTGGTCCGGCTGCACCTGGAATATGGTATCCAGTTTTGGGCACCAGTCCTCAGGAAGAGATGTGCTGGGACTGGAGAGAGTCCAGAGAAGGGCAACAAAACTAATAGGGACTAGAGGATCTCACCTATGGGGAAAGACTACAAGCATTGAACTTATTCTCTCTGGAGAAGAGACGTTTGAGAGGGGATATGATTTCAATGTACAAATACCGTACTGGTGACCCCACAATAGGGATAAAACTTTTCAGTGAAAGGGAATTTAATAAGACACGTGGCCATTCACTAAAATTAGGATAAATCAGGTTTAACCTTAAACTGCGTAGAGGGTTCTTTACTGTAAGAGCGGTTAGGATGTGGAATTCTCTTCCACAGTCATATCAGCAGGGAGCATCGATAATTAAAATAAAACTATCAGATGGGTAACTTAACAGCCACAACATACAGGGATATACAATGTAATACTGACATATAATCACACACATAGGTTCGACTGGATGGACTTGTGTCTTTTTTCAACCTCACCTACTATGTAACTATGTAAGGACCTTCATGATAGGATCACTAAGGGTTATTTTAGAAAAAGTTGCAAATCTAACCACTTCAATACCAGAAACTTTAACCCCCCTGCCCAGGCCAATTTTCAACTTTCAGTATTGTCACACTTTGAATGAGAGTTGCGCGGTCATGCAACATGTGACATTTTTATCTTTTTTTGAGACAGATAGAGCTTTCTTTTGGTGGGATTTAATCACCACTGGGTTTTTTATTTTTTGCTAAACAAATAAAAAAAGACCGAAAATTATGAAAAACAAAAACAACCCTTTTCTTCGTTTTCTGTTATAACATTTAGCAAATAAGTAATTTTTCTTTTTCTGCATTGATGGGCAATGTTGGACTCTAATGAGACTGCACTGATGGGCACTAATAAGCTGAACTGATGAAGAGACACTGATGAGACTGCACTGATAAGGCAGCATTGATGGGCACTAATAGTCATCACTGATGGTTACTGATCTGTTGCACTGATGGGCCTGCACTAATGATCAGTGTAAATGTCCCCTGTCACACGAAAGCTGGTTATCGTATTTCCCTTCCTCAGACCGTGACAGTGCTAAAGAAAAGAAATGCCAGTAACCAGAGTTTGATTACATGTGATTGGACACAGCTGATCACATGGTAAAGAGCCGTCATTGGCTCTTTACCCTGATTGGTGATGCGCCGTGTCCAAAGGACCCAGCTTACCACTGATCGCCAAGCTGCGTGCCAAAAATGAGAGGACATCATATGACGTCTCCCAGAGCAAGAGCGGTCCCACCCAGCCATCATTGTACAATAGGCTGGGCGGGAACCAGTTAAGCATATTTTCGGGACTCGGATCTGAACCTGCAACCTTTGCTTTGTCTTACAGTGTTTCTTCTTGCTGAGCCACCTGAGATGCTGGACAGCTCCCTCGAAAATTCCTTGGGCTATATTGCCTTGTACTATGTTTCTGGGGAACCTTGAACTCTTTGCTCCTCCCTTGAACTTTCTGATATAAATCATGTCTCTGCACTTCTAGTTTTTTTTGTAAATTCTTTTTATTGATTTTCAAAAGTAGAAAACGAGTTCAGTACAGAGCCTCTGGGCATTCCCCAGGTCAACAAAAACAAACAAACTTCTAGTGATTGCTCTGAGCTTCAACAAAAATGGCGACCCCAGCCTCAAAGAAACTGGAGCAATGCTGGAGGCAATTTGCAGCACTATTTTTGGTAGCATAATTATTAATGTATGTTCTTCTGTTAAAGAACATTAGTTGTTCTCAAACTGTTATGGGTAATTTTCCGCTTTAATAACTGGCAGCCTTCAGGTATGCTTGTCCGCAGTTGATGGTTGCAGCCTCTAGTGTGGGAGAGTAGCCAGCCCATTGTCCAAACGTTGTTACACCACCGCCATTTCCACATCATCAGATAGAAACAGACACAGCTCTCTGAATCCATCTACCCGTCCTTTGCTCTGGGACTGTGTTGACCTCAGGTGCTGTATTTGGGAAGGCACTGACTGAGACAAGGCTGTTCAATAACAAATATAGAGAAAGAATATATGACCCAGAGTGTGCACCTCATCAACAGCAGTTCCCATATTCTGTCCTAGCAAATCCTCTTTAATAAAGGTTCTCATCAAAGTGATATGTTATAGATGGAGTTACTTGGCTGGTATGCTTGATTAGATCTCTTGAAGATCCCAGTGGTGAGATGCCTTTGCTATGGTTTGCCAGTTGGAGGCTCTGGCCAAACTTGGTGTTGTGTCTTCCTTCTTGTGGGCACCCCTTGTTTTCCAAAACCCTTTGCCTCCTCTTGGAAATTTGTCAATTTTTTTTATTCCTTGACATCCAATTTTCTTCTCTGTCTAGAAAAGTGTCCATCATGGAGGATCCTGACCAGAACATCCATCTGAAGAACTTGTCCCTTCACCAGGCCAACACCGAGGAGGAGGCCCTCAATCTGCTCTTCTTGGGGGACACAAATCGCATGATAGCTGAGGTGAGCTGCTCAGATGCCTGACTCAAAAATATCGGTCATCTTCCACCTAAAAGATAAAGAAGGTAGAGGGGGAGACCTCATGAAATGTGGTAATTTGCACGGCATGCAGTCAATTTTTGAAAACCAACTTTTGGCGTGCAGCTTCGGCGATGATAAATGACACATGAGGCTTGATTGGTTTCTGACTTCAGCTATCTTGATTGGCCTGGCCTGCTCACATGCACAGGAGGTAAAGTGGAATTCCAGTCTAGATCTCAATTAAGCCGGCCATAGATCGAGGAATCTTGGCCGGTGCAGCAGGGACAGCCCTATATTCAATCCATCTATGGGCAGGCTGGTTGTACCCAAGTTGATCCATCTATTTGCTTAGGTACAACTAGCCTGTCAGATTTTTTTTCATGTGGTTACTGCTGGCGGCAATAGCCACAAGCCATAATTATTGTGTTCTGTCAGTCAGGAAGCTTCCCCGGCGACATAACACAATAGTGCTTTGTGAGGGATTCCCCCATAGGGGAATCAAGCAATTTTCTTTCCTTCTGCATAATCTATGGTCTACCTTACAAGAATAGTGCTTTTTATCCCTGATATTCTCTCCCTTCTCCCTCAGCAGCCTTAGTTAAGCCTTAATTTAAGCACTGTAAAGCTTCTTTCAGCCTTCCTCTCTATCTGAGCCAAGACATACAATCAAGGCTGGAAATGTACATGATTGCAGAAAAGAAAATTGAATCAACTATGGTTTACCTAAAATTAAACCTGCCCCAGCCCCCTCCTAACTCCTATTCTAACTCCCCTGTAGAAGGAAGATGCTTATACTTACCTACTTATTCTCAGGTCACTCCAGTCCAGTCACCTGATCGGCCCCCAATGGCCAGCTTCAGGGGAAAGGAGCAACAGCTGACAACATAGTAAGTCTATGGGTGACGTCACCACCCAGGCACTCCATCCGTTGTCGCTGCTCTCTCCTTTCCCCTGAAGCTGGCTGCTGGGAGCCGATCACGTCACCAGAACACCCTGAGAATAGGTAAGTACAAGCACCTTTCTTTTATAGGGTAATTAGAACAGTGGGGGGAACAGTTTTAAGCTTAGTTAGAGCTAGTCTGGAATTCCACTTTAATTCATCCCAAGGCATGCCGAGAATGTATGCTGAGAGGTGCATGCGTGGCTCAGTGTACATTCAGGAAAAATTTTGCTGGCAGAAGAGGAGCTTTTATTGTAGAAGATTTATACAGAGTTGGTTCTGCAATAAATGAAATCTTGGTGGTATACCGCGCTAAAGTACTAATAAACACAGTTTAAATGAGACATAACCATAGTGTATCTCAATGAAACATAAAAAAATTGCGATAATCGCAATAGGGACCATCAATTCTAAATGCCTAAATTGGCCATATTTGTCTCGAAACTAACTTGAGGCTTGGTTTTCTTCCTTTATTTAATTTACTTTACATGAGCTGGCCACATATATTATGATCCTCATGTTGTTCGTATTGAAAACGAGATTTGTTGTTTCTCCATCATGACCGCTCAGTGATAATGAGGCTTGGTTCCATCATATGGGTGGATAAGATCATCACTTTTATTCTGCTTAGTATGGCTGCCGACTGATAACGAGGCTTGGCCCTTCTATTTATAGCGATGGCTCAGCGCATCGCCCGTGCCCCAGAAGACTTCACATATGACGAAACATGTCGGGCGGAGCTACGCACTGACGCCATCACATCCTACCCAATCCCGGAAGTGTGGGTGCTATTTCCTATCTGTTTGCTGGCAAACGTATTATAGAAGGCACATGTTGTTTTAACCTTCTGTAAGTAGTTTATTGACTTTTTTAATAAATGGATTCATACAGTATTACACAATTGGAGTTCTCTTTCCATTTATTAATTTCTGTATGGTCACGGCTGACGGGGATATCTTAACGAGAGCCTGCTACTATTGGACTAATTTCCGTTTGGGTCTGCGGGTTCCATTGGCCAATAGAGGATTATATCACGCATCTTACACTTCTGATGTGTACCCACAAACGAGTTTGACCATTCTAGCGATAGATGGTCCATTACATCTGGTGAGCTTACCCTATATTTAAGGTGATGGGTATCACAGGAGATGATTTGACTTCTGGTGGTGAAAGTCCCTGGATGCTTCATCCTCCTCTGGACTATTATATCATGTGGACTAACTCTGAACACGTCCCTCTCAGTACTATTCACGATTTATGGGATACTTATATGCATACACGTGTTTTTGTGCTGTTTTTTTAATTTAAATCCTCACTTTTTGTTTTGGTTCTGCAATAAAAGCTTATCTGCCAACAGTTTTTTTTTCTTCTTAAGACTTTAGTTCTGCTTTCTCGCTCCTGCTATCTTGTACTTCCAGAGCAGAAGTACCGTATATACTCGAGTATAAGTCGACTCGAATATAAGCCGAGGCACCTAATTTTACCACAAAAAACTGGGAAAACGTATTGACTCGAGTATAAGCCTAGGGTGAGAAATGCACAGCTACTCTAAGTGGAAAGGAGAGTCAACAATGCCCATTTGCAGCCTCACTGTGCCCATTTGCAGCCATAGGTCCCCCGAACTTCAAAATCAGTAGTTAAGGGTTCCTAGATGCCCCCTAGCTGCAACCAAAATTTGGGGTCTCTGGACCCAAAGGGTCCCGAAAAGACATTGCTGCAGATGGACGCAGTTGACCGACTTTGGGGTCTCGTATCTCAGGGCCACTTGGTGCTAGAAACCCCATTTGGTGTGCAAACCCAGTGGAACTAGCACTACAACATTCCCTGCATCAAGTGGCCCCGAGATACGGGGCCGCAAAGTCGGTTCGGAAAATGTCATTCTCTGCTGCAGAAAAGTGCTTGACATTTTCCGAACCAACTTTGGGGCCCTGTATCTCGGGGCCACCTGGTGCTAGGAACCCCAAATTTTGTGTGCAAACCCAGTGGACCTACAACATATCCAAAGCTGGGGTTCCTATCACCAAGTGGCCCTGAGATATGGGGCCGCAAAGTCGGTTTGGAAAATGTCATTCTCTGCTGCAGAAAAGTGCTTGACATTTTCCAAACTGACTTTGGGGCCCTGTATCTCGGGGCCACTTGGTGCTAGGAATCCCAGCTGGATATGTTGTAGTGCTAGTTCCACTGGGTTTGCACACCAAAATTGGGGTTTCTAGCACCAAGTGGCCCCGAGATATGGGGCCCCAAAGTCAGTCAACTGTGTCCATCTGCAGCAATGTCATTTCGGGACCCTTTGGGTTCAGAGACCCCAAATTTTGGCTGCAGCTAGGGGGGCATCTAGGAACCCTTAACTACCGAGTTTGAAGTTCGGGGGACCTATGGCTGCAAATGGGCGCAGTGAGGCTGCAAATGGGCACAGTGAGCCATGCAAACGGGCATTGTTGACCCTCTTTTCCACTTACAGTAGCTGCGCATTTCTCACCCTAGGCTTTTACTCGAGTCAATAAGTTTTTCCAGTTTTTTTGGTAAAATGAGGTGCCTCGGCTTATATTCAGGTCGGCTTATACTCGAGTATATACAGTAAACAAATAGTACGCATCTAGGTGGGGCCCCTGTCTGACTTTTGTCACCCAGTTCTCACAGAGGGTGACCCGGTACTATGGGCTTGTAAGCCAAGGACAAATCTCCTTCATTGATCTACATCCCTGTGTGTTGAATCCGCAGCTTTTATTCAGGTTGCAGTTTTTACGCAGCAAAATAACGTAGTTTTTTAAAAGATGTCACATCTAAGTCAAGCTTATCCACCATTCTTGCAGTGTTGATTCAGAGCAGAACAATTCTACGTTCTGTTTCCCCTGATTTGATATAATAAAATAATAATGGTCTCCCCTGCAGATTGTGTAAGTTTGCCCTCTTACAAAGAAATGAAGGGTCTATAATGTTTATCATAGGTGTATTTTATATGATAGAGACAGAATATCAACCAAAAATCCAGAAAAAACACATGATACAAATGTTATAAATTAAGTTGCAGTTCAGTGAGTAAAATAAGTATTTATTTGATCCTCAAGCAAAACATGACTGAGTAGTTGGTGGAGAAACCCTTGTTGGGAAGCACAGAGGTCAGACGTTTCTTGTAGTTGGTGACCAGGTTTCCACACATCTCAGGAGGCATTTTGGTCCACTATTCCTTACAGATCTTCTCTAAATCCTTAAGGTTTCTTGGCTGTCGCTTGGCAACTCAAAGTTTTAGCTCCCTCTGTGTATTTTTTAAAGAATTAAGATCTGGGGGCTGTTTAGGCCATTCCATGACCTTAATGTCCTTTTGTTGCCTTGGCGGTATGTTTCGGGTTATCATCATGCTGGAAGACCCGTCCTCGACCCATCTTCAGTGTTCTGGCTGAGGGAAGAAGGTTCTCATCCAAGATTTTACAATACATGGCCCCGTCCATTGGCCCCTCAATGCGGCAAAGTCAGAGCTTGTACCTTTTAGCAGAGAAACAGCTCCAAAGCATAATGTTTCCACCTCCGTGCCTGACTGTAGGGATGGTGTTCTTAGGGTCATAGTCAGCATTTGTCTTTCTCCAAACACGGCGAGTCCCCCTCCTCAAGAAGGCCCATGTACAGTCCTGCCAATGGACATCTAAATGATTCAGAGGAGGATCGGGAGAAAGTGCTGTGGTCAGATGAGACCAAAATTGAGCTCTTTGGCATTAACTCGACTGGTCGTGTTTGGAGGAAGAAAAATTCTGGCTATGACCCTAAGAACACATCCCTACAGTCACACACAGAGGTGGAAACCTGATGCTTTGGGGTGGTTTCTCTGCTAAAGGTAGAGGCCGACTTTGCCACATTGAGGGGCCAATGGACGGGGTCATGTATTGTAGAGAGATTCTCCCTCTCTATTTATCCTGTTTACCATTATCATTGAAGGTAAAAGAAAATCCCAAATTTTAGATTGTCCCCAGAAAAGTATTAGAGGAAAGAGATTCCAATGGGGACACTAGTTCTGGTGACGGGGGGGTCCCCAAGAAATTCCCTTAACCACTTCCGGACCGCCGCATGCCGATATACGTCCTAACTTTGAAGAGGGATATCTTTGTTATGGCAGCAGCTAGCTGCCATAACCCTGGTATCCTTATCTTTAGCGGGTGGTCTGGTTTCCGATAATGGTGGTCTCTGCGGCGGGTTCGCCGCAAGATCACTTTTATCGGCGGCGAGAGAGGGCCCCCCCTCCCGCCGCCCTCCGGTGCCCTCCACCGCTTACCTGAGCCGTCAGCAGCGGCGGAGGCGATCAGATCCTTTTTCCTGCTAGGCATGGGGACGAGTGAGGGGAAGATGGCCCCCACCAGTCTCTATACCATTGCAGGGCGGAAGCAATGTCAAAACGTCACTTCCACCCATAGCTCTTAGAGGGCTTTTTTTTTTCTTTTTTTTTTAAATTACATTTTTAATTTTTTTTTTTTTATTGCATTTAGTGTAAATATGAGATGTGAGGTCTTTTTGACCCCCCAGATCTCATATTTAAGAGGTCCTGTCATGCTTTTTTCTATTACAAGGGATCTTTACATTCCCTGTAATAGGAATAAAAGTGACACAATTTTTCTTTTAAAAGAACAGTGTAAAAATAAAAAATAAAAGGTAAAATAAATAAGAAAAAAAAATAAAATTTTAAACTCGCCCCGTCCCGCCGAGCGTGAGTAGCGCCCGCATATGAAAACCATATTCAAACCACACACGTGAGGTATCGCCGCGATCAGTAGAGTGAGAGCAATAATTCTAGCCCTAGACCCCCTCTGTAACTCAAAACATGCAACCTGTAGAATTTTTTAAACGTCGCCTATGGTGATTTTTAAGGGTAAAAGTTTGTGGCCATTCCACAGGCGGGTGCAATTTTGAAGTGTGACATGTTGGGTATCAATTTACTCGGCATAAAATTATCTTTCACAATATAAAAAAAAAAAAATTGGGCTCACTTTACTGTGGTCTTATTTTTTAATTCGAAAAAGTGTATTTTTTCCCAAAAAAGTGCGCTTGTAAGACCGCTGCGCAAATACGGTGTGACAGAAAGTATTGCAACAACCGCCATTTTATTCTCTAGGGTGTTAGAAAAAAATGTATAATGTTTGGGGGTTCTAAGTAATTTTCTAGCAAAAAACAACAAATCTCAGAAATAGGCTCGGCCCTTAAGTGATTAATTTGCAAGGATTTACAATCACTTCCTGTTTGGCTATGGGACAAGAAGTGAAGGGAAATTTCCCCAAAGGGATACTTATGGCAAAAGTAAACATTACAGGGGTTATAACCCTCCCCTTACTCTATTCTAAAATGAAGAAAAAAGTTTTGCCTATAGTTATACTTTAAGGATTTAGAGAAGATCTGTAAAGAAGAGTGGACTAAAATCCCTCCTGAGATGTGTGCGAACCTGATCAACCTTTTGCATTTTACAGAAAATGACAGCGGCTGCAAATTGATGGGAAAGAGAATTTGTATTAACATTCAATTACAATACGACTTGTGTCATAATTGTATAGGATCTATACATTTTTTTTTAATGAATCGTACTTACCTAGGTGGATGCAGCATTTGTCCCCCGCCGGCTCTAAGGTTCCACACCGCTGATTTGCATTTGGATGTGAAAAGTCATCTACAGTGCCTTGAAAAAGTATTCATACCCCTTGAAGTTTTTCACATTTTGTCATGTTACAACCAAAAACGTAAATGTATTTTATTGGGATTTTTTTTGTGATAGACCAACACAAAGTGGCACATAATTGTGAAGTGGAAGGAAAATGATAAATGGTTTTCATTTTTTTTTTTTTTTTACAAATAAATATGTGAAAATTGTGTGGGGGGGGGACATTTGTATTCAGCCCCCTTTACTCTGATACCTCGAACTAAAATCTAGCGGAACCAATTATCTTCAGAAGTCACCTAATTAGTAAATAGAGTCCACCTGTGTGTAATTTAATCTCAGTATAAATACAGCTGTTCTGTGAAGCCCTCAGAGGTTTGTTAGAGAACCTTAGTGAACAAACATCATCATGAAGGTCAAGGAACACTCCAGACAGGTCAGGGATAAAGTTGTGGAGAAGTATAAAGCAGGGTTAGGTTATAAATAAATCTCCCAATCTTTGAACATCTCACAGAGCTCTGTTCAATCCATCATCCGAAAATGGAAAGAGTATGGCACAACTGCAACCCTACCAAGACATGGCCGTCTACCTAAACTGACCGGCCGGGCAAGGAGAGCATTCATCAGAGAAGAGCCAAGAGGTCCATGGTAACTCTGGAGGAGCTGCAGAGATCCACAGCTCAGGTGGGAGAATCTGTCCACAGGACAACTATTAGTCGTGTTCTCCACAAATCTGCCCTTTATGGAAGAGTGACAAGAAGAAAGACGTTGGTGAAAGAAAGTCATAAGAAGTCCTGTTTGTACTTTGTGAGAAGCCATGTGGAGGACACAGCAAACATGTGGAAGAAGGTGATCTGGTCAGAGGAGACCAAAATTGATCTTTTTGGCCTAAAAGCAAAATGTTATGTGTGGGGGAAAACTAACACTGCACATCACCCTGAACACACCATCCCCACCGTGAAACATGGTGGTGGCAGCATCATGTGGTGGGGATGCTTTTCTTCAGCAGGGACAGGGAAGCTGGTCAGAGTTGATGGGAAGATGGATGGAGACAAATACAGGACAATCTTAAAATCTGCAAAAGACTTGAGACCGGGGCGGAGGTTCACCTTCCAGCAGGACAACGACCCGAAACATCCAGCCAGAGCTACAATGGAATGGCTTAGATCAAAGCATATTCATGTGTTAGAATGGCCCAGTCACAGTCCAGACCTAAATCCCATTGAAAATCTGTGACAAGACTTGAAATTTGCTGTTCACAGACACTCTCCATCCAATCTGACAGAGCTTGAGATATTTTACAAAGAAGAATGGGCAGAAATGTCCCTCTCTAGATGTGCAAAGCTGGTAGAGACATCCCCAAAAAGACTTGCAGCTGTAATTGCAGAGAAAGGGGCTTCTACAAAGTATTGACTCCGGGGGGCGCCATACAAATGTCCCCCCCCCCCACACTTTTCACATATTTATTTGTAAAAAATGTTAAAAACCATTTATCATTTTCATTCCACTTCACAATTATGTGCCACTTTGTGTTGGTCTATCACATAAAATCCCAATAACAATACATTTACATTTTTGGTTGTAACATGACAAAATGAGGAAAATTTCAAGGGGTATGAATACTTTTTCAAGGCACTGTACAGTGGCTGCCATACATGTGAATGAGGCCTTATAATGAACTTCTCATATTGGCTCCTTTTTGGTCTCTTTCATATACCATTAAATGTGTTTTGTTATATCTGTTTAGGAATAGGGAGCGTTCCTGTGTTCTCGTTGGCAGCTATTGGACTTTTTTCAGTTTATGGGTGCCGGGTCTTATGGGAATGGTTATGGGATTTCAGGACGGAACATTGCAAAATGTGTTTTGGTTATAAATATTTCATGACGACTTTTCTCCGTAACCAAAAAACCCCCGCTCATTGTGACAGACTCCATTCTCCGGCTCTCTCCTCTCATATGTGACATCTGGAGATGGGAAATGTTTTCTCTCTTAAATGGGTTTATCTTCTGTGCTGTTAAAGCTGAACTCCAGGGAGAAATAAAGAATATTGCAGGTCTGTATTTATTAATATAGCATTAAATACATTTTTTTCCAGTGTACAGTAATTACCTGAATTTAACTTGATATCAGCCTTGTCCAGACTCAGTACAGCAGAGCGCAACCTGGGAGAAAGAGAAGCAGCACAAGGAGCCAGTTAGTTGTGTTGCTGTGCTAGGGGAGGGGGGAGACTGGATGTGTCGGGACACATCAACTGTTTGTGGGACAGTAGGGGAGGGTGGAGACTGGATGTGTCCAGAGACATCCACTGGTTAGGGCACAGTAGGGATTGGAGAAGGTTGGATGCATCGGGGCACATCCACTGGCTGTGGGACAGTAGGGGAGGGAAGAGACTGGATCTCTCTGAGAACATCCATTGGTTGTGGGACAGTAGGGATTGGAGGTGACTGGATGTGTCGAGGCACATCTGTTGGTTATGGGACAGTAGGGGAGGAAGGAAGCTGGATGTGCCAGGGCTAATCTATTTGTTATGGGACAGTAGGGGATGGAGGAGGCTGGTTGTGCTAGTGCACATCCTCTGGTTGTGGGACAGTAGGGGAGGGTGGAGACTGGATGTGTCCAGAGACATCCAATGGTTAGGGGACAGTAGGGATTGGAGAGGATTGGATGCATCGGGGCACATCCACTGGTTGTGGGACAGTAGGGGAGGGAAGAGACTGGATCTCTCTGAGAACATCCATTGATTGTGGGACAGTAGGGGAGGGAGGAGACTGGATGTGTCAGGGCACATCCACTGGTTGTGGGGCAATAGGGATTGGAGGAGACTGAATGTCTGATGGAGCACATCCACTGGTTGTGGGAAAAATTATTGGTGATCAGTGAGAAGAATGTTCCTTACATTGGTGATCAGTGTGAAGAATGTTCCTTACATTGGTGATCAGTGAGAAGGATGTTCCTTACATTGGAGGTCAGTGGGAAGAATGTTCCTTACATTGGTGATCAGTGGGAAGAATGTTCCTTACATTGGTGATCAGTGAGAAGAATGTTCCTTACATTGGTGATCAGTGAGAAGAATGTTCCTTACATTGGTGATCAGTGAGAAGAATGTTCCTTACATTGGTGATCAGTGAGAAGAATGTTCCTTACATTGGTGATCAGTGAGAAGAATGTTCCTTACATTGGTGATTAGTGAGAAGAATGTTCCTTACATTGGTGATCAGTGAGAAGAATGCTCCTTACATTGGTGATCAGTGAGAAGAATGTTCCTTACATTGGTGATCAGTGAGAAGAATGTTCCTTACATTGGTGATCAGTGAGAAGAATGTTCCTTACATTGGTGATTAGTGAGAAGAATGTTCCTTACATTGGTGATCAGTGAGAAGAATGCCCCTTACATTGGTGATCAGTGGGAAGAATGCTCCTTACATTGGTGATCAGTGAGAAGAATGTTCCTTACATTGGTGATCAGTGAGAAGAATGTTCCTTACATTGGTGATCAGTGAGAAGAATGTTCCTTACATTGGTGATCAGTGAGAAGAATGTTCCTTACATTGGTGATCAGTGAGAAGAATGTTCCTTACATTGGTGATCAGTGAGAAGAATGTTCCTTACATTGGTGATTAGTGAGAAGAATGTTCCTTACATTGGTGATCAGTGAGAAGAATGCTCCTTACATTGGTGATCAGTGAGAAGAATGTTCCTTACATTGGTGATCAGTGAGAAGAATGTTCCTTACATTGGTGATCAGTGAGAAGAATGTTCCTTACATTGGTGATTAGTGAGAAGAATGTTCCTTACATTGGTGATCAGTGAGAAGAATGCCCCTTACATTGGTGATCAGTGGGAAGAATGCTCCTTACATTGGTGATCAGTGAGAAGAATGTTCCTTACATTGGTGATCAGTGAGAAGAATGTTCCTTACATTGGTGATCAGTGAGAAGAATGTTCCTTACATTGGTGATCAGTGAGAAGAATGTTCCTTACATTGGTGGTCAGTGAGAAGAATGTTCCTTACATTGGTGATCAGTGGGAAGAATGTTCCTTACATTGGTGGTCAGTGGGAAGAATGTTCCTTACATTGGTGGTCAGTGGGAAGAATGTTCCTTACATTGGTGATCAGTGAGAAGAATGTCCCTTACATTGGTGGCCAGTGAGAAGAATGATCCTTACATTGGTGGTCAGTGGGAAGAATGTTCCTTACATTGGTGATCAGTGAGAAGAATGTTCCTTACATTGGTGATCAGTGGAAGAATGTCCCCTCAAATATAGCTAAAAGGTAATTGGCGTCCAGTGGTTACTTATCT
This sequence comes from Lithobates clamitans, assembly GCA_037952925.1. Lineage (NCBI taxonomy): Eukaryota > Metazoa > Chordata > Amphibia > Anura > Ranidae > Lithobates > Lithobates clamitans. The sequence goes on along the minus strand of JBBGZY010000726.1, from coordinate 842,702 downwards.
AAGCAGTAGAAATTGCTCATAATTCAAGGAACCCCTAGCAACATCTGGAGGAACCCTGGTATTTCACAGAACCCTGGTTTAGAAAGGAAGTCCTAGACATTTAACCCAAGGGATCTGGGGCCAGGTAAAAATTTTCTCCTTACTCCCTAAACCAGTGATGGCAAACCTTGGCACCCCAGATGTTTTGGAGCTACATTTCCCATGATGCTCTTGCACTCTGCAGTGTAGATAAGTATCATGGAAAATTTAGTTCCAAAACCACTGGGGTGCCAAGGTTCGCCATCACTGCCCTAGACCTTTAACCCAAGGGATCCGGGGGCAGGTAAAAATGTGCTCCTTACTCCCTAGACTTTTAACCCAAGGGGGGCAACAATGTTTAAAAGCTGATTAGAGTTTATTTTCAAAGGTCGGTTTCCTGGGTGCTGAACACCGAGGGCTGACTGATGCAGCGGAAGGTGTGAGCACATACCTGTACCCCTATCCTCAAGTTCAGGTTCTTCTTCTCCGTGGCTGCGATTAATTTGATTGGTCATCAATAGGTTTATAGCCAGAATTATTAATTCCTGAAGAGGAGGATTGCGTTTTTTTCCTGGGGAAGACGGCCTGGATCAATCGGTGTATGTGGAGCACATGTAGGCACATAAAAGATCAGAGCTCTGGCTGTGTTATTGTGGCATTGCTGGGCTTCTTGCTGACAGAGGGACGGTATTTGAAGTGGTTACACTCCAGCGATCTTTGCTTCCTAATAATGAACATGTGCAGGGAGAGGTTCTTTATAGGCAGAGCACAATTTGTTTGAGTCACTCTCCATGTATCTCAATTTCTGGAGCAGAATACGGCAATGATAAACAAACCATCCGGGCATCTCCATAGACATGGAATTTTCACTGGCAGCGGGAGAACCCTTGTTGTCAACTAAAGCGCATTTCTCATTACTTGTTGGGCTTTTGTTCTGCAGCAATTCTTCTTTCAATTACATTTTGACACACAGTTATTCATCGTCCATTACTGCAGAAATATTTGATTCTGCGGACACCTAATGTCTAACAAATGTGGAGCGGGCAACGCCGGGATGTTCCCACGTACGATTAGTGAACTCTGGATCAACTCAAGAGAAGCCGCATGGCTCCATCCAATAACTCCACAGGTTCTCGGCCCATTATCATCCTCTTATCTTGTCAGCGGGTTCTTTAATGAAAAAATTGTTCTATCTCCATCTAATCGACGTTTGCTTGCAGCTCAGTCAGCGGGGCCGAGGGATTCAGCAAAAATTTGCAGATCACAGGACCTTCTGATTGTTCCATTAACTACCTAACTAAATAACTCTACTAAATAAATCAAATCAAATCAAATAAAATAACTTTATTAATAATAATAATAAAAATAACAAATAATAAAAAAAACTAAATAAAAAGAATAAAAAAACGTAAAAAAAATATATATAAATGATAATATGATGATGATGATGGTAATAATATAACAAATATTTAATTATTTTAGTTATTTATCTTTAAATTCTTTATTTTATTATTTGTTATATTATTATTATTATCTTCATCATGTTATTATTTATATATATTTTTTTACGTTTTTTTATTCTTTTTATTTAGTTATTTTATTATTATTATTAATAAAGTTATTTTATTTGATTTATTTATTTAATAGAGTTATTTATTTCGTTTAGTTATTTATCTATTTTCGTTATTTTATTATTGTTTTCATTTTATTTTTATTTTATTAGTTAGTTACATGTTGCTATTGATTTTGTTATTTAATTATTTTAGTTATTTATTTTTAAATTCTTTATTTTATTAACAAAATCAATAGCAACATGTAACTAACTAATAAAATAAAAATAAAATGAAAAAAAAAATAAAATAACCAAAATAGATAAATAACTAAACTAAATAAATAACTAAACTAAATAAATAACTAAATGAATACAGTGAAAGAAAAAAGTATTTGATCTCCTGCTGATTTTGTACGTTTGCCCCACTGACAAAGAAACGATCGGTCTATAATTTTAATGGTTGGTTTATTTTAACAGGGAGAGGCAGAATAACAACAAAAATATCCAGAAAAACGTGTTTCAAAAAAGTTATAGATTGATTTACATTTTAATGAGTGAAATAAGAAGTATTTGACCCCTTCACAAAACATGGCTTGGTGGCCAAAACCCTTGTTGGTGATCACAGAGGTCAGACGTTTCTTGTAGTTGGCCACCAGGTTTGCACACATCTCAGGAGGGATTTTGTCCTCTTTGCAGATCCTCTCCAAGTCATTAAGGTTTCAAGGATGATGTTTGGTAACTTGAACCTTCAGCTCCCTCCACATATTTTCTAAGGTCTAGAGACTGGCCAGGCCACTCCAGGACCTTAATGTGCTTCTTCTTGAGCTACTCCTCTGTTGCCTTGGCCATATGTTTTGGGTCATTGTCATGCTGGAATACCCATTCACGACCCATTTTCAATGCCCTGGCTGAGGGAAGGAGGTTCTCAAGATTTGATGGTACATGGCGCCCCGTCCATCGTCCCTTTTGATGCGGTGAAGTTGTCCTGTCCCCTTATCAGAAAAACGCCCCCAAAGCATAATGTTTCCACCTCCATGTATGACGGTGGGGGATGGTGTTGTTGGGGTCATAGGCAGCATTCCTCCTCCTCCAAACACGGCGAGTTGAGTTGATGCCAAAGAGTTTGATTTTGGTCTCCTCTGACCACAACACTTTCCCCCAGTTCTCCTCTGAATCATACAGATGTTCATTAGTAATCTTCAGACGGACCTGTACATGTGATTTCTTGATCAGAGGGACCTTGCGGGGGCTGCAGGATTTCAGTCCTTCCCATGTAGTGTGTTACCGATTGTTTTCTTGGTGACTATGGTCCCAGCTGAGATCATTGACAAGATTCTCCTGTGTAGTTCTGGGCTGATTCCTCACCGTTCTCATGATCATTGAAACTCCACCAGGTGAGATCTTGTATGGAGCTCCAGACCGAGGGAGATCGACAGTTATTTTGTGTTTCTTCCATTTGTGAATAATCACACCAACTGTTGTCACCCTCTCACCAAGCTTCCTGCTAATGGTCTTGTAGCCCATTCCAGCCTTGTGTAGGTCTACAATCTTCTCCCCGACATCCTTGGACAGCTCTTTGGTGTTGGCCATGGTGGAGAGATTGGAATCTAATTGATTGCTTCTGTGGACAGGAGTCTTTTATACAGGTAACAAGCTGGGATTAGGAGCACTCCTTTTAAGAGAGTGCTTCTAATCTCAGCTCGTTACCTGTATAGAGGACACCCGGGAACCAGAAATCTTGCTGATTGATAGGGGATCAAATACTTATTTCACTCATTACAATGCAAATCAATTTATAACTTTTTTGAAATGCGTTTTCTGGATATTTTTGTTGTTATTCTGTCTCTCATTGTTATAATAAACCGACCAATAAAATTATAGACTGATTTCTTTGTCAGTGGGCAAACAGGCAAAATCAGCAGGGGATCAAATACTTTTTTCTCCTCACTGTACCCTTTAACTGGAAAACTATATGGAGGGAAGACATCTATCCTCATTTGCATCATTTTATATCCTGAGGTACATTGGTGGTTCCCCCCCCCCCCCCCCCCCCGATATGCAATGGTCGTGGGTCCACTCTTTTGGTTTGGACTTCATCTGTCCTCCTCTCTTCTGCCAACTGCTGAGATGGGGGGGGGGGGGGGGTGCAGAGACTAGCCTATCCCTGGTCAGCATGAAGAAGCGCAGGATCTGGTGGAGGGGTTCTGTCGTCCTCGTTGGTGCCAACTTGTGAGACAAGGGGGGTGCCGCAGCTGCAGGAGAGGTGCGAGGACCACATGAAATGGCCCGGCGGATCAGATTTGGCTTGAGGGCCTTGTGATTGACACGCATTATATGGTAATGTGCACATGAGCTCCCGAAGATTTTACCCCCTTTATGACCAGGCCATTTTTTTTTTTTGCGATTCGGCACTGTGTTACTTTAACTGAAATTGCTCTGTCATACAGCAGTGTACACAAATGAAATTTTATATCATTTTTTTCACACAAATAGAGCTTTTCTTTTAGTGGTATTTAATCACTGCTGTTTTTTTTTTCTGCTATAAATGAAAAAAGACAAGAAATTTGGAAAAAATAAAACACAATATTGTTTACTTTTTGCTATAAAACATTTTCCAAAAAAAAAATAAAATAAAATAAACTCCTGTTGCAGACCCTGGATAGTAAAGTTTAGGGATATCTCCCTAGCAGTAGACAGAAAATATATTCCATGGTGTGGGGGGTGTTATTACAAAATAAAATGTCTTCATAAATTTTGGCCAAAATTTATTCTGCTCCATGTCTTTGGTTAAAAAATCTCAATAAGTGGTTAAAAAATCCCAATAAGTGTATATTGATTGGTTTGCATGAAAGTTAGAATCATAATATAAATTATATTATAATTATATTATATTATACTATTATAAATATAATAGAACTTTTATTTATTTTTTTATTATACTAGTAATGGCGAATTATAACGCTCCTGTGATAGTACGGTGGACAATCTGACACTAACTGACCTCCCCAGTGACAGTAATACAGTGATCAGTGCTAATACTATACACTGCCACTGTACTAATGACACTGGCTGGGAAGGGGTTAACATCAGGGGCGATCAAAGAGTTAACTGTGTGCCTAACAATGTGTAAAGTATTTACTATTTGGTGCTTTTACTCAGGGATGTGATGGTCTTTATTCCCTGCTTTGCAGGGATACAAAAACCTGCACATCTCCGCTGTCAGTAGAGAGAGATCTGTGGTGTTTAACACCACAGATCTCTCTCTGCGCCACAGATTGGCGGGCCCAAGCAATGAATCATTGGCCCGCTGATCGGCATGTGCTGGAGCCAATGGCAGCACGGCCAGATCGGCGAGCGCCCCCTACCGAGAAATTTACATTGGCACATATACAGTATCTCACAAAAGTAAGTACACCCCTCACATTTTTGTAAATCTTTTTCTTCTATCTTTTCATGTGACAACACTGAAGAAATGACACTTGTCTACAATGTAAAGTAGTGAGTGTACAGCTTGTATAACAGTGTAAATTTGCTGTCCCCTCAAAATAACTCAACACACAGCCATTAATGTCTAAACCGCTGGCAACAAAAGTGAGTACACCCCTAAGTGATAATCTCCAAATTGGGCCCAAAGTGTCAATATTTTGTGTGGCCACCATTATTTTCCAGCACTGCCCTAACCCTCCTTGGGCATGGAGGTCACCAGAGCTTCACAGGTTGCCACTGGAGTCCTCTTCCCCTCCTCCATGAGGACATCACGGAGCTGGTGGATGTTAGAGACCTTGCGCTCCTCCACCATTAGTTTGAGGATGTCCCACAGATGATCAATAGGGTTTAGGTCTAGAGACATGCTTGGCCAGTCCATCACCTTTACCCTCAGCTTCTTTAGCAAGGCAGTGGTTGTCTTGGAGATGTGTTTGGGGTGGTTATCATGTTGGAATACTGCCCTGCGGTCCAGTCTCTGAAGGGAGGGGATCATGCTCTGCTTCAGTATGTCACAGTACATGTTGGCATTCATGGTTCCCTCAATGATCTGTAGCTCCCCAGTGCCGGCAGCTCTCATGCAGCCCCAGACCATGACACTCCCACCACCATGCTTGACTGTAGACAAGACACACTTGTCTTTGTCCTCCTCACCTGGTTGCCCCCACACACGCTTGTCACCATCTGAACCAAATAAGTTTATCTTGGTCTCATCAGACCACAGGACATGGTTCCAGTAATCCATGTCCTTAGTCTGCTTGTCTTCAGCAAACTGTTTGCAGTCTTTCTTGTGCATCCCCTTTAGAAGAGGCTTCCTTCTGGGGTGACAGCCATGCAGACCAATTTGATGCAGTGTGCGGCGTATGGTCTGAGCACTGACAGGCTGACCCCCCACCCTTTCAACCTCTGCAGAAATGCTGGCAGCACTCATACGTCTATTTCCCAAAGACAACCTCTGGTTTTGATGCTGAGCACGTGACCTCAACTTCTTTGGTGGACCATGACGAGGCCTGTTCTGAGTGGAACCTGTCCTGTTATACCGCTGTATGGTCTTGGCCACCGTGCTGCAGCTCTTTCAGTAGAGCAACAATTCTTTTTTTCAGATCCTCAGAGAGTTCTTTGCCATGAGGTGTCATGTTGAACTTCCAGTGACCAGTATGAGAGAGTGAGAGCGATAAAACCAAATTTAACACACCTGCTCCCCATTCACACCTGAGATCTTGTAACACTAACGAGTCACATGACACCAGGGAGGGAAAATGGCTAATTGGGCCCAATTTGGACATTTTCACTTAGGGGTGTACTCACTTTTGTTGCCAGCGGTTTAGACATTTATGGCTGTGTGTTGAGTTATTTTGAGGGGACAGCAAATTTACACTGTTATACAAGCTGTACACTCACTACTTTACATTGTAGACAAGTGTCATTTCTTCAGTGTTGTCACATGGAAAGATAGAAGAAAAGATTTACAAAAATGTGAGGGGTGTACTTACTTTTGTGAGCTACTGTATATATGATTCTGTGTGGCTGGCCCGTACTGTAGCAGTACAACTAAAGTGCGAGGTCGGCAGGTATTATTCTAGTGCAGTGCACAGGATTTTAGGCCGAGTGTGTGCAAGGCTCTGTCTATCAGGAAATTATGGGATGAAAGTAACTATAGAGGAGATCTACCGTACAAAAAAAAACAAAAGAGAGAATTTCCAGCCTGCACTGTCAGAGATGTCTATGTCTCTAATCAAAGTGTGTTTTATAGCGGCAGGCCGGGATTTGTACAGATTACGCGGCTTGTATAGTGTCAGCGGCTGATGGAGTGCGTCTTGTTAATAATGACAGTTGCCGCTACCGCACTTTTCCCGAGGATGGAGATGTTGTTGGCTTCTCTCCAGATGTGTCGGTTACAATGGAGTCTTCGGAAATATTTACATTCTGCCTTCTCCCATTTTGTCTATAAATGTTTACAAGACGCCATGTCTGTCTATAAATATTTACCGACTGCTGCGCCCCCCAACTATTAATAGTGACCAAATACCCGTCTCTCTCTGTAAATCCTTCACCGACGTATATCTCCATAAATCTTATTAAGTACCGACATCTGCTGCAATCCTCAATAAAATGTATACAAAGGCAAAACTGTCTTTTTTTTTCTTGAATAGAGTAGGGAAGGGTTAGAACCTTTGTCAGGTTTTTCTTTTTCATAATATTCATATAGTACAGCGCTGTTACTGTCCGATTTAAATTAATCAAATCCAATCGAAAATGTAAAAGAAGTCCAGCACGATCTCAAGAACTATGTGAAAAAATCCTTTCTAAAGATGCGTGATAATTACCGATACAGTGGAGAAAATATTTGATCCCTTGCAGATTGTGTAAGTTTGCCCACTTACAAAGAAATGAAGGGTCTATCATTTTTATCAAAGGTGTATTTTATACGATAGAGACAGAACATCAACCAAAAATTCAGAAAAAACACACGATACAAATGTTATAAATGGAGTTGCAGTTCAGTGAGTAAAATAAGTACTGTTATTTATTGGCGTATAACACTCACTTTTTCACCATGAAAATCGGGTGCAAATAGTGCGTGCGTGTTATACGCCAATACTTCAGTTTTAGCTGCCTCGGAGGGGACAGGGAGGAGGGCGGGACGAGCGTCGTCAGATTATATACAGTGAGAATCTCCTGTTTACTTGGCGGCCTCTGTAAAAGGAAGTTCCGTCTCCTGGGCCGCCATTGGACCACTGTTCTGTCTATCATAGGAGATTCTCACTTTCTGTCGGCGCTCGTCCCGCCCCCCTCCCTGTCCCCTCTGGGCTGCAGATGGGCGTCAATCAGGCTGCACTGATGGCAATGGTGAGGCTGCTGCATTGATGGCAATGGTGAGGCTTCACTGATGTGGACTGATGAGGCTGCATTGATGGCAATGGTGAGGCTGCAGATGGGCACTGACCCTTATTTTGCTTCAAAGTTCCTTATTTAAAATTTAAGTTTTTTTTCCTGAAACTTTCCCCTTAAAATGAATGTGCGTGTTGTACGCCGATAAATACAGGTATTTATTTGATCCCCCACCAACCAACAATAAGTCTGCTCCCCACAGACTGGCTACAGTAGGTGCTCATGTGGTACACAGATTAGTCCTGTCAATGTAAGAAGGTGTTCCTATAGACAACTTTATACATTATGTGTATAAAAGACGCCTGTCCACAGAATCTCTTTCTTCCAATCAAACCTCATCATCATGGGCAAGACCAAAGAGCTGTCAGAGGACGTCAGGGACAAGATTGTAGACCTGCACAAGGCTGGAATGGGCTACAAGACCATCAGCAAGAAGCTTGGTGAGAAGGAGACAACCGTTGGAGCGATTATTCCCAAAATGGAAGAAATACAAAATGACCACCAATCGCCCTCAGTCTGGAGCTCCATGCAAGTTTTGCCTCATGGGGTAAGGGTGATCAAGAGAAAAATGAGGGATCAGCCCAGAACTACACAGGAGGAGCTTGTGAATGATCTCAAGGCAGTTGGGACCACAGTCACCAAACAAACCGTTGGAAACACATTACGCCACCATGGATTGAACTCCTGCAGTGCCAACAAGGTCCCCCTCCTCAAGAAGACACATGTACAGGTCCGTCTGATGTTTGCCAATGAACATCTAAATGATTCAGAGAAGGATTGGGAGAAAATGCTGTGGTCAGGTGAGACCAAAATAGAGTTCTTTGGCACTACCTTGACTCGCCGTGTTTGGAGGAAGCAAAATGCTGACTATGACCCTAAGAACACCATCCCTACAGTCAAGCACCGAGGTGGAAACATGATGCTTTGGGGCTGTTTCTCTGCTAAAGGTACAGGCCAACTTTGCCGCATTGACAATTGCCAATGGACGGGGCCATGTATTGTAAAATGTTGGATGAGAACCTTCTTCCCTCAGCCAGAACACTGAAGATGGGTCGTGGATGGGTCTTACAGCATGACAATGACCCAAAACATATCACCAAGGCCACAAAGGAGTGGCTCAAGAAGAAGCATATTAAGGTCAAGGAGTGGCCTAGCAAGTCTCCAGACCTTAATCCTATAGGAAATTTATGGAGGGAGCTGAAACTTCGAGTTGGCAAGCGACAGCCAAGAAACCTTAAGGATTTAGAGAAGATCTGTAAAGAAGAGTGGACCAAAATCCCTCCTGAGATGTGTGCAAACCTGATCACCAACTACAAGAAACGTCTGACCTCTGTGATCGCCAACAAGGGTTTCTCCACCAAGTCATGTTTTGTTTGGGGATCAAATACTTATTTTACTCAATGAACTGCAACTCAATTTATAACATTTGTATTGTGTTTTTTTTCTGGATTTTTGGTTGATTTTCTGTCTCTATCATATAAATAACACCTATGATAAAAAATTATAGACCCTTCATTTCCACAAAATCTGCAGGGGATCAGATATTTTTTTCCCCACTGTACACAGGCCAATACTTGACTGATAAATCATATCACCGTATAGTGTCCATACAAAGTGGAGTGTTGCTTTAATCACACCGGTGTAGAAAGGAAAAAAAAGCAATGTTAGTGCACCAGAGAAAAGACACACTCCAGGCTCCTACTAAATCTTTTTGACCATTAGATGCCCAAATGGTCAATTGGTGCATAAAGCGGGCATTACTAAATGGCTGAACATGGTCTGAATGTGGACCGAGGCACTGTTCCATCCGGACTACCACAGTACTGCCATTGAAGAGCAGGTTCCTTCTATCTGCCTCCCCCACTGTCACTATCACAGCAGAGTGGAGAGCAGGAGGCAGAACAGTTCTGCACACAGATCGGGAGACACAGCAGCGCTGGATAGACGGTGGGAGCAGGAGCCAGCAGGTAAGTTAACCAGCAGGTAACTGGCTGCTAGGTGCAGAGGTGCAGGGGTTTGTGTAATGTGAAGTGGACCAGAGGTGCAGGGAGCTGTGTAATGTGAACTAGACCAGAGGTGCAGGGGGCTTTGTAATGTGAAGGGGGCCAGAGGTGCAGGGGGCTGTGTAATGTGAAAGGGCTCCAGTGGTACCAAGGGCTGTGATGTGAAGGGCAGCAGAATTGTGGGGGGCTGTGTAATGTGAAGGGCACCAGAGGTGTGGGGCCTGTGTAATGTGAAGGGAACCAGAGGTGCGGGAGGCTATGTAATGTGAAGGGGGGTCAGCGGTGCCAGGGGCTTTGATGTGAAGGGGACCAGAGGTACAGGGGTTGTGTAATGTGAGGGCACTAGAGGTACAGGGGCTGTGTAATGTGAAGGGCACTAGAGGTGCATGAGACTGTGTAATGTGAAGGTGAGTCAGAGATGCAGGGGTCTGTAATGTGAAGGGGGGCCAGCGGTGACAGGGGCTGTGATGTGCAGGGAGGCAGAACTGTGGGGGGTTGAGATGTGAAGGGGGGGCAGAGGATACCACTGTGGGGAGATTCTGTGGAGGGGGACAGAGGATACCGTTGTGAAGGGGGGATTGTGTTATGCAGGGGGACTGAGGAAACTGATGTAAGTCATAGCACAAACATGCAATTCGGACCTTCGCTGGATTAAAATTTTACTGATCGTCATAAAAGGGTTAACATATCCGGATTGAATCTCACCTCCCGGGATCCGTTGTCAGGGAAAGAAACCTCAGAATCGCCTCTCATTGAAAACAGAGAAAGGAGACAGAGGGCAATCCCATAGCGTGATATTGTAAATACTATATTCATTTAAAAAAGTGCACACTAGCATAAGTAGAAACATCTGAGCATGTATCTCTCTACGTGAATCTCATTGGCAAACAATTTGGTCCCTGCTGGCTTCTGGCTAGCATACGTGATGACGTCACTCTCGTAGGCCTCACCTTAAGCGTTTCGTCACTGTGCTGGAAAGTGACGAATAATCCAAACATTTCATAGTAGTCCTCCAATGGGGACACCTGTAATGTCGCAGCTAAGGGCCCATTTAGACGTGCTTTGAAATTTAGATACCAGGGACGCGGTAATGGTCTAGTTAAAATGCCTTATTGACGTGTTTTGCACATGTTTTTGATGAATTTGCTTCTTGTTTAGTAACACTTTCCAGATGCCTCCTCTGTGTTGGTTTTTACTGTATGGATTCTTATACTATATTCTTCTCTAGTGGCACTTACTAAACGCATCTCAGACTCATTGTAATTGCCAAAGGGATGTTTGTGGCATGTTTGCAGCACTTTCACTTTAACATGAATCGAGGCTTTTGGGGAGCGGTAATGGTTTGTTCACACTTGAGGTTGGGGGGTGGTAAAACCCCACGGTTTTACCACTATTTCATTTAGCTGCAAAGGCTAGCTCATGGGGCTCAAGTGAATAGGGCTGCTCTGCAATGCACGCGGTTGTGTTATCCTAGTGCAGTGATCAAAGCAGGTGGTGAGAAGGCAATACAACTCCTCACTGCCTGTCAAATGCTCTCTGAATAAAAACATTAGCGCATGTATCTCTTTATGTGAATCCTATGGGCAAACGGTTTGGTTCCAGCCAGCTGTTAGTGTTAGTGTGTGTGTGACGACGTCACTCTCGTAGGCTCCACCCTACGCGTTTTGTCACAATGATGCTGAAAAAGCCAAACATTTCATAGTTGTCTTCCAATGGGGGACTGAGATTGTTTTTGAAACCAAGGCTCATGCCGAATGTTGCACATTGGATACATTTTGGCACGACACAACCATGTGAACAACTTCCGCTAATACTCACAGAGCATTGCAGGACTTTGAGAGATTTCTTCCAACTTCCTGTTGCACACCCTGGATAGTCTAACTTAGGGATATCTCCCCAGCAGTAGACAACAAAATATAACCCATGGTGTGGGGGGGGGGTGTTATTACATTCCTACTACTGTATCCAAGACTAAAAAAAAAGGTAGGCTGTAGGTCACGTGTCGACCACAAAGTCCACGGGCCGAATGCGGCCTGCCAGGCCATTTCATATGGGCCTTGCACCTCTCCTGCAGCTTCAGCACCCCCCCCCCCCCCCACTGTCTCTGCCCCCACCTTGCCTCAGCAGTCTGCAGCAGAGAGGAGGACAGAACTCCTCCACCACATCCGGTGCTTCTCTGTGCCCCCACCCCTTATTTCAACAGCCACAGCACCCCTCGTCTTTGCCTCCCCTGGTCTTAGCGTTCAGCAGACTCTGGCAGCTGACTCCAGCCCTCCTCTGGTCCTCCTTCAGATCCTGCACTTTCTGCTTCCAGCTTCTTCCCAGCAGCAGCAGAAGGTAAGGGAGGGTGCACTGTGATGTAAGGGAGAGTTGAAAAGTGCATTGGTGGCCAAAGGGATAGGTTCTCCCATATATTGGTGGTCATAAAATGAATAAAAAAGACGGCTTCTGCTGAAATAACTCTTCTTCAATCTGGAGTTGTCCCAATTTGTAGTACTTCTTTTCCCCCACTAGATGTCATCAATCTGATGGCCAACTTCATTCAACCCACTTCCTCCAAGCTTAGGGCCCAACCCCCAACCGTGACTGGACCGTAAAAGGAGAAGCAGCACAGTAATGATATAATCTCTCTGTCACTTTGCCCTCTCCTCCTGCCAACATGCTTCCTGTAAGCACATGAATGGATTGGCTTTTTGTGCTGTTTCTTCTTCTCACTCTTCAGCCTTGCTGTACAAGAGACTGCTACTGAGTCACATTCAGGTACTTTATACTGCTTGTATTTACATTGAATGATATAATATTAATTAAAGGTCTGCATTCATTTGTGTCTTTTATATCTGGAGATTTATTGATATACAGGAGACACGGCTCAGACCACGGCTCCGAATTCCTCCTTGTCTGCTAAATCTTGTCAAATTCCGGCACCAAATGCGTTTCGTCTTTTTTTTGTTGTTGTCAGACTCCGATGAATCAGGCCTCCACCCGCTCTCACTGCATCTTCACCATGCATCTCTCCAGCAAGGAGCCCGGCTCCGCCACCGTCCGCCGCTCCAAGCTGCACCTGGTAGATCTGGCTGGATCCGAGAGAGTGGCCAAGACAGGAGTGGGGGGGCAGCTTCTAACGGAGGCCAAGTACATCAACTTATCTCTGCACTACTTGGAGCAGGTAAGTACCCCGTCTAAGGGGTGGATTTATAAAGAATTCCCCCGGTGAAAACGCATTGTTTGTTTGTCCTGTGTGAAAAAGCAAGAAAATCAATGTTATTCAGCCTTTTCCTGTGCTAGAGCCGGGGGGGGAGTCTCCAAACTACGGCCCCATCTCGCCCTCTTGGCAGCAACCCTGATGTAGGAGGGGACTCCTAAGGTGGACTCTGATGGTGGCCCCCCTATAATGGGAGACTCTAATGGGGGACCCTTATGTAAGGGGGGACTCTTAATAGGGGCCCTAATGTAGGTGGGAGGGGCTCCTAAGGCAGACTCTTTTGTATAAGGGGGCTCTGATGGGGACCTGGGAACCCTGATGTAAAGGAGGACTCTGATGGGGACCCTGTTGTAAAGGAGGACTTTGATGGGGACCTTGATGTAAAGAAGGACTCTGATGGGGACACCTGATGTAAGGGGGAACTCTGATGGGGATCCTGATGTAAGGGGGAACTCTGATGGGGATCCTGATGTAAAGGAGGACTCTGATGGGGACTCTGATGTGAAGGAGGACTCTGATGGGGACCCTGATGTAAAGGAGGACTCTGATGGGGACTCTGATGTAAGGGAGGACTCTGATGGGGACCCTAATGTAAAGGAGGACTCTGATGGGGACCCTAATGTAAAGGAGGACTCTGATGGGGACCCTGATGTAAAGGAGGACTCTGATGGGGACCCTTATGTAAAGAAGGACTCTGATGGGGACCCTGATGTAGGAGGGGACTCCTAAGGTGGACTCTGATGGGGACCCCCCTATAATGGGAGACTGTAATGGGGACCCTGATCTAAGGGGGGACTCTAATAGGGGCCCTAATGTAGGTGGGGGGCTCCTAAGGCAGACTCTGATGTATAAGGGGACTCTGATGGGGACCCGGGGACCTTGATGTAAAGGAGGGCTCTGATGGGGACCCTGATGTAAAGGAGGACTCTGATGGGGACCCTCATGTAAAGTGGGACTGGAGAAAGAACCCTAAGGGTTGACTGTAAAGGGTTCCCTAATGTAAGATGGGACTCTGATGGGGGCCCTAATGTAGGGACGGACTCGGTTTGGGACACTGATGTATAGGTGGGGACTCTGATGGGAACCCTAATGCATAGGGGCATTCTGATGGGGACCCTAATGTACGGACAGACTCTGTTTGGGACCCTGATGTATAGAAGGGGGGTACTCTGATGGGGACCCAAATGCATGGGGGAACTCTGATATAAAGCAGAACTCTGATGGGGACCCTGATATGGGGGGGACTCTAATTTAAGGCAGGATTGTTGTGGGAACCCTGAAGTAAGGGGGGAGTCTAAAGGGGACTTTGATGTACGGGAGGCTCTAATTGGGACCCTAATATAAGGGGGGTTACTAAAAGAGAACCTGATGTAAGCGGGGGACTGTAATGGACTGTAATGGGAACCCTGATGTAAGGGAGAACTGTAATGGGGACTCTGATAGGGACCCAGATGTAAGGGGGACCCTGTTGCCCGTGATTATTTGTAAAATATACAATTTGGCCCTCATACTGAAAAGTTTGGAGACCCCCCGGTGCTAGAGGAATGTTTTTCATTGCTTTAGTTAAAATACTGCATTTAGCCACTAGAAGGCGCTGAGTATCATCAGAATTTCCTGTGATACTTTTTGCCATCTAGTGGCCAGAGATGTTTTTTTAAATGTATTTTATTTTTTATAATGACCGGCTCAGGAATATATTTTTTGCCCATTATTGTGTTGTTTAGGAACATCTCTAGCATCTGTAAACGCTTTTAGGTGTCTAAAGACAATTTTTGGATAGAGTGTGGGATGATTACATGATTAAAATTTCTGTAAGGTTTTTAATTTTCTAGAAGCCTAAATAGAATTAGGGAGATTTCCCTTCTTCCTGGCCTGGAATTAGAAAATAAACAGAATAATATAGAATAGAAAATAAAGAAAGTTGAAAAGAATAGAACACTATAGAAAGAATATAACCATCTTCCGAAAATCGAATATTGAATAGAGCAGAAAATAAAAGAATAGAACACTATAGAAAGAATATAACCGTTTTCTGAACATTTTATATTGAATAGAATCAATTAGAAAAGAATAAAGTAGAAAATAAAAGAATAGAATACAAAAAATAGTGTAGAATAGAATAAAATAGACTATAACTATCTTCCCAAATTGGAATTCCGAATAGAATAAATTCAAATAGAATAGAAAAGAATAGAGTAGAATATAATAAATTATTTGAAATTTAAATTTTGGAAGATGGTTATATTCCATTCTATTGTTTTTTTTTTTCTATCCTTTTATTTTCTACTTTATTCTTTTCGAAATTCCAATTTTGGGAAGACAGTTATAGTTTTTCTATTTTATTCTATTCTATTATAATCTATTGTTTTTTTCTAATCTATTCTTTTCTTTTCTATTCTTTTTTTCTATTCTAATCTAGTCTATTCGAAATTAGAATTTTGGAGGATGGGTTCAGACTAGATTAGAGTAGAATAGAAAAAAAAATAGAATAGAAAATAAAAGAATACATTAGAAAAAAAAAAAACAATAGAATAGAATAAAATCGATTTTAACTGTCTTCCAAAATGTGAATTTTGAATAGAATAAATTAAAAATAGGAAAAAAAACAATAGAATAAAATAGACTATAACAATCTCCCGAAATTCAAATGTGGAATAGAATAGAACAGAAAAGAATAGAATAGAAAAAAACATCAGATTAGAATAAAATAGACTTTTAACTGTCTTTCGAAATGCGAATTTCGAATAGAATAAATTACAATAGAATAGAAAATAATAGAATAGAAAAAACAATAGAATCAAATAGAAAACCTGTATAACCATCTTCCGAAATGTGAATTTCGAATAGAATAAATTAGAAAAGAAAAGAATAGAATAGAGAAAAACTATAGAATAAAATAGAATACCTGTATAACCATCTTCCGAAATTCAAATTTTGAATAGAAAATAAAATAAAAGAATAGAATAGAAAAAAAATAGGTAAGAAAAGAAGAGAATAAAGTAGGAAGAACAAAATAGAATATAACCGTCTTCCGAAATTCAAATTTCGAATAGAATAAATTGGAATTTGGTGAAATTGAATTAAATTCAACTGAATTCAGGAAAATTCTAATCAAATTCGGAAACTAATAAACAAAACGTAACTAAATTCATTCTGAAAACAAATGTAACTATACAAAATTAATAAAATAATGAATCAAAATTAAACACATTTTTTGGTTGTGCACATGACAAGTAACAGTGCTCTCTGAAGAGTGATGGTCATTCTGATCACTCTTCAGAGAAACATTTGACAGGCGGTGAGGAGGAGTTGTCACCTATTTGTACCCCGTTGTTCACCACACTAGTTCAGAGAGGCCCCAGTCACTTGATTGGGTCGTGTATGGGGCCGAACCGACATGGAGGATGATGATTCTAGCTGTAGCTCCATAGGAAGGCATTGCAGACACAACATATGTACACTCCCAGCCACTGTCTCTGGGGGTAGTGGTTGGAGGCGGTAGAAAACGCTGTGGGGTATTACACCCCCCCCCACCACCACCACCTCACGTGTGAACAAGCCCTAACCCAAATATGTCGGACTCTGTGATCCCAGTACACGGCCTCATTGGGACGGAGGTCCAAGATCTGACATTATTCCAGCAAATCCGAGAAGGTTGACACCCATATCATCCCGGTCTGGTGTTACATTTTGGATTCCTCATCATTCTCGATGGCAGTGACAGCGGTCACCAGGACAAATAAAGATGGGTGAATCTCTCTACTGGGGACACAGACAGCAATAAAAACCTGACAGGGGTTCTAATCCCCCTCCACTCTATCCAAGATTAAAAGCAACCTTTTGGGCTTTACACTTCAGGCAGCAGGAGGTCCACATAGAGGGGATTTGGCGGCCCTTCATATCGATCCCCACTGTCTGATGTCTCCACACCTTGTAGATTACTGACTCTTTAAGATTCAGTTGCCCTTTCCCTGGATTGGTGGGAATACCTACAGATGGCGATTGTATGACAGAGCGCCGATCACAATCCGTCCATTGAGGAGGGCTGTGGGTGGTTGGACCTCACAATGTACAGATTGTTGTCTTTGGTCCTGGTTGTAGAGGAGGAAGAGCCATGAATGGTCTTTGTCTGGATGGGGGTCACAATAGATATTGTTCCTCCCGGAGGGAAGCCATACCTTGGAGGACTGACACCTGTGTGTGCTCTGATTTCTTCATTGTAAGATCAAATACTGAGCCATGTGTCCTCCTCCTATTACTATTCAGCTGTATACAGCATGCAGTATACAGAGCTCTATAATCCTCCACCAGTGCCTCCCGCACCTCCAACTGCACTGGACAGAAGGTAAGAGCACCATCTTCTCCATGTAATGGGTCTCTCCTCTCAGAAGTACTATTGCAGTTTTTACACTCTTACTGTGACCATTATGCGGGGCCCCCCCCATTTCTTTACTGAGTTCCCGGGTCTGTACACCTGCTGTGTCTATTATAAGGGTTCCCACCATCCCTGTGCTGGGTTCCTGGGTCTATAAATCTGCTATGTCCATTATGTCAGGTTCCCTCCATCCCTGTGCTGAGTTCCCGGGTCTATAAATCTGGTATGTCCATTATGAGGGTTTCCCACCATCTCTGTGCTGAGTTCCCGGGTCTGTACACCCGCTGTGCCCATTATGAGGGGTTCCCACCATCCCTGTGCTGAGTTCCCGAGTCTGTACACCCGCTGTGCCCATTATGAGGGGTTCCCACCATCCCTGTGCTGAGTTCCCGGGTCTGTACACCTGCTGTGCCCATTATGAGGGGTTCCCACCATCCCTGTGCTGAGTTCCCAGGTCTGTACACCCGCTGTGCCCATTATGAGGGGTTTCCACCATCCTTGTGCTGAGTTCCCGGGTCTGTACACCTGCTGTGCCCATTATGAGGGGTTCCCACCATCACTGTGTTGAGTTCCCGGGTCTGTACACCTGCTGTGCCCATTATGAGGGGTTCCCACCATCCCTGTGCTGAGTTCCCGGGTCTGTACACCCGCTGTGCCCATTATGAGGGGTTCCCACCCTCCTTGTGCTGAGTTCCCGGGTCTGTACACCTGCTGTGCCCATTATGAGGGGTTCCCACCATCCCTGTGCTGAGTTCCCGGGTCTGTACACCTGCTGTGCCCATTATGAGGAGTTCCCTCCATCCTTGTGCTGAGTTCCTGGGTCTGAACACCCGCTGTGCCCATTATGAGGGGTTCCCACCCTCCTTGTGCCGAGTTCCCAGGTCTGTACACCCGCTGTGCCCATTATGAGGGGTTCCCACCATCCCTGTGCTGACTTCCCGGGTCTGTACACCCGCTGTGCCCATTATGAGGGGTTCCCACCATCCCTGTGCTGACTTCCCGGGTCTGTACACCCGCTGTGCCCATTATGAGGGGTCCCCACCATCCCTGTGCTGAGTTCCCGGGTCTGTACACCCGCTGTGCCCATTATGAGGGGTTCCCACCATCCCTGTGCTGGGTTCCCGGGTCTGTACACCCGCTGTGCCTATTATGAGGGGTTCTCATCATCCCTGTGAGGAGTTCCAAACCCCTCCTTTGAATGACACTGGTGCCATCTACTCATGGCCTCTGATCGCCGTAATGAATGACTTATTAATTTATAGCCCAGTAACTATAATAAGGAGGACACTGTAACCCCAGGACACTGCAGGTGATGTTTGAATCCCAAAATGTAAATGGGATCACCTGAAATTCACAGGCAGGGGGAGTCCCAATAAGACCTAAGAAAGGAACGGGGTTCCTCAGCCCAATATATCATGTAGGGCAATTAAGATGCTATTTCTGCTTCGAGAGCCAAACTCTGTCCGGGTCTAATTCATCCCACAGCCAAAGGTTCCTCAAATCAAAAGTCTCCAAATATTCTGATAAAACTGAAACGAAAGGTATAAAATTTATACTCACAAGTAAAAAAAACAAAAACTGCTGAACACCTCTATACCTCGGAACCTGACCCCGCTAGTAATGGAATTAAATCCTGGTGCACTTTATGGAGGAGAACATCCTTCGGCATGTCTTGGGTTAGCCAGTTGTTGTCTGTTGGGGGTTGTTGTATTCTAGATGGGAGTCCTCGGTTCTCAATAGATATGATTGGCTGTTTTCTTTGCAGGTGATCATTTCCCTGGCGGAGAGGAATCGATCACACATCCCGTATAGGAACTCCATGATGACCTCAGTCCTGCGGGACAGTCTGGGAGGCAACTGCATGACCACCATGATTGCCACGCTGTCTATGGAGAAGAGGAACATTGACGTATGTAGACAGGTCCTCATTCTAACACATATATAGTCGGTGGGCTGCCCTTATCCTATCCTATCCTATCCTTTCCTATCCTTCTCGTGTGTCCTCAGAGATTGTTCTTCTATCCTCACTGGTGGGAGATCCTGCCAGTAACAGCATTTCCTGTTTTGTGCTGAGAACATTAACATTCTGCCTTGAATATATCAGCAGCGTGTCAGCCTGCCGGATGTGCTTCCTCAGTCGTACATTGGACTGCCAATCAGATGTGCAGCAAAGAGCCAAGTTAAGGAGCTGGCAGGAAAGGCTGACAACACTGCCGCTAATTTCTTATTGCTGAGATGTCAGATCCATTTACATGACACATCCAGAGCTACAAGGATCACGGGATATACTAAACTCGTCTTTAAATAATTTAATGGAAATACACGGGACATGTAAAATACACGTTCTCCTTCTGCCACCCCCTCCCACCCACCTGCCCACATTTCCCAACTGTCAGAATGACAGCCGGGAGTTTCTGTGCAAATACAGCAAGCTGAACCTGTGTTTATAAACCTTGAGACATGATGGAGAGAAACAAAGTAACATTGTTTATAAACTTTGTTCAGACAGGAGATAGAGAGCTACAAAGTAACATTGTTGCTTGTCTGAACAATGTTTATAAAACAGAGAGATACAAAGTAACATTGTTTATAAACCTTGAGACACGATAGAGAGATACAAAGTAACATTGTTTATAAACATTGATCAGACAGGAGATAGAGGGATACAAAATAACATTGTTTATAAACCTTGAAACACTATAGAGAGATACAAAGTAACATTATTTATAAACATTGTTCAGACAGCTGGAAGAGAGATACAAACTACCATTGTTTATAAACATTGTTCAGACAGGAGATAGAGAGATACAAAGTAACATTGTAGCTCTCTATCAAGTCTCAATGTTTATAAACAATGTTACTTTGTATCTCTCTGTCGTCTGAACAATGTTTATAAACAATGTTACTTTGTAGCTCTCTATCATGTCTCAATGTTTATAAACAAAGTAACATTGTTTATAAACATTGTTCAGACTGGCGACAGGGAGATACAAAGTAACATTGTTTTTAAACATTGATCAGACAGGAGATAGAGATATACAAAGTAACATTGTTTATAAACCTTGAGACATGATAGAGAGATACAAAGTAACATTGTTTCTAAACTTTGTTCAGACCGGTAGCAGAGAGATACAAATTAACATTGTTGATAAACATTGTTCAGATGAAAGTGTGCGGTGAAATCAGAGTAAGGCCCCTTTCACACTGGGGCGGTGGGAGCGTCGGCGGTACAACAGCGCTATTTTTAGCGCTGCTGTACCGTCGTTCTTGCAGCGGTATTCGGCCGCTAGCGGTGTGGTTTTACCCCCCGCTGGCGGCCGAAAAAGGGTTAAAATCCCTCGTACAGCGCGGCTATAGCTGCAGGATTGCCGCGGTATAGCCGCGCTGTCCCATTGATTTCAATGGGCAGGAGCGGTGAAGGAGCGGTGAATACACCGCTCCTTCCCCGCTCCAAAAAAGCGGTTTGCAGGACTTTTTTCACCGCCCTGCTTGCGCACCGCTTCAGTGTGAAAGCCCTCGGGCTTTCACACTGAACAAACAGCGGAGGCTGTTTAGGGGCGGTTTTCAGGCGGTATTTTTAGCGCAATACCGCCTGCAAACCGCCTCAGTGTGAAAGGGGCCTAAGCCATTTCAGTCCAAGAGAGGAGCCTGCGCAAGACTGAAGGGAAGGCTGGAGGGAGGATTTATAGACAATCGGTCACTGTGTCCATTGTATCCAAAAAATAACTAAATAAGAAATCCCTAAAAATTACTATGTGGCTGGGCGGTCCTCAATGTGATACAGCACCTCATCCCAAAAATCTAATGATAAAGTCAGAGGAGGGGAATGTAGGGATTATGACGGTGCCAGGAAAAACACAGTATATTTTTTAAAATAAGTAATTTTTATTAAGACATATCATATATAAAAAATATAAACAAAGATTACAAGATCAAGGTGTGCATAAATGCTAAAAACATATCTGTAGTAAACTTCACAGGGCTTGGCCTCATGGGTGTGACGGCCAATGCGAAGGGTAGGTATTTTAATTATCCGACATGTTTCGCCAGTGTTGGCTTCTTCAGGGATAGGTTGTTAATACCTAGAACGCTACAGTAATTCTGTGAAAATGACATAACAATCAGTAGATGTAATCGAATAAATAATACAATAGAAAAAATATCATTTAAATATATATATATATATATATGTTTGCGAGCTGACAGTATAGACTGACCTCCACCACCACCCAAAGGGCACCAAGAGAAAATCCCCACACAGCATCGGGCAGCCCAGAGGTCCCCATCCCGAAACAATCACCCAGCCAGACATTCTATAGATGGAAATGAGATACCTGCAAGTCACCAGGGGGGGCCCCACACACCTCCAGCACTAAACCTCCAGCCAAGATCACAATAGGTAGCTGCAGGGGGCAGTAAAAAGGACCTGGCCAAGTATGTATCTAAAGAGGTATAAATTATTTAGAATAAGATCATTTATCATAATGTCATATTTTTCTAAAGAAGTCATATAAGTTCCAATAGTTGGTGGAGAAAATTCATTGTATGGGACTAAAGAGTCTCCAATTAATGTACTTACAAAATAGTGCTCTTTAAAGTGAATGGCAGGACACCGATAAGTCCTTCAGCTTAGAGAGAGACTTTAAACAACAACAGGAGACGTATCTCTATGATTTGCATAAACAGGAGAAGAGTTTATGTGTCACTTGTAAGATTATCTGGGGGGGAGAAGGTATAATCACAAAATGCACTTTAGTTGATCCATAAGTAGATTGCACCAGCGAAAAACAAGGTAAGTTCACACTTACCATTGAGTAGATATATAGCGAAATGCTGGGCTAAGTAAAGCCTGCAGCCAGTAACAACACTAGATAAGAAAAACCAGAAAGCAAAAGATAGTAAGAACAAGAAATAAGTCTATTAAGACCCCAAGCATTAAAGGTCCATACTAGTACCTACCCAGTCAAGTGGTGGTTGGTACGTCGGTGTCCTGTAACATCCCTGGCGAGTGTGCTGGCCTGGGATGCCGGCGTTCTTATGCCCCCCACACACGCGCGGCGTCTGACGTCACCGCACGTGTGAGCGGACGAAGGAAGCCACGGCGCATGCGCCCACCGCAAAACCGTCCCGGCCTACAAGATCCAGAGGGCATTGCGGTGGTGTCCATGGTGATGTGATTAGCATCACAGACAGGACGCGGTGTCAGACGCCGCATAGAGCGGAATGATACCTGGAGAAGAAACATATAAACTCACTGACACATAAACTCTTCTCCTGTTTATGCAAATCATAGAGATACGTCTCCTGTTGTTGTTTAAAGTCTCTCTCTAAGCTGAAGGACTTATCGGTGTCCTGCCATTCACTTTAAAGAGCACTATTTTGTAAGTACATTAATTGGAGACTCTTTAGTCCCATACAATGAATTTTCTCCACCAACTATTGGAACTTATATGACTTCTTTAGAAAAATATGACATTATGATAAATGATCTTATTCTAAATAATTTATACCTCTTTAGATACATACTTGGCCAGGTCCTTTTTACTGCCCCCTGCAGCTACCTATTGTGATCTTGGCTGGAGGTTTAGTGCTGGAGGTGTGTGGGGCCCCCCCTGGTGACTTGCAGGTATCTCATTTCCATCTATAGAATGTCTGGCTGGGTGATTGTTTCGGGATGGGGACCTCTGGGCTGCCCGATGCTGTGTGGGGATTTTCTCTTGGTGCCCTTTGGGTGGTGGTGGAGGTCAGTCTATACTGTCAGCTCGCAAACATATATATATATATATATATATATATTTAAATGATATTTTTTCTATTGTATTATTTATTCGATTACATCTACTGATTGTTATGTCATTTTCACAGAATTACTGTAGCGTTCTAGGTATTAACAACCTATCCCTGAAGAAGCCAACACTGGCGAAACATGTCGGATAATTAAAATACCTACCCTTCGCATTGGCCGTCACACCCATGAGGCCAAGCCCTGTGAAGTTTACTACAGATATGTTTTTAGCATTTATGCACACCTTGATCTTGTAATCTTTGTTTATATTTTTTATATATGATATGTCTTAATAAAAATTACTTATTTTAAAAAATATACTGTGTTTTTCCTGGCACCGTCATAATCCCTACATTCCCCTCCTCTGACTTTATCATTAAATAAGAAATCCATTTAGTGTGGAGTTCCATGTTCCTTCCTTGCCATTGATCAGCCTTCATATTACTAATGCTCCCCCTCCAGGGATGTCCCTAAACCTGGATATTATATACTAGTAGGATTTCAAACCAACAATTGTACTTAAACTTTCAGAACAGTCAAAAATAATTCAAGATGTTGTTTGCTTTTAGGCCCCTTTCACACTGGGGCGGGTTGTGCGTCGGCGGTAAAGCTCTGCTATTTTTAGCGGCGCTTTACCGGCGGATTTGCGGCGCTATTCTGCCGCTAGTGGGGCGGTTTTACCCCCCGCTAGCGGCCGAGAAAGGGTTAAAAACCACCACAAAGCGCCTCTGCAGAGGTATAGCCGCGGTGCCCCATTGATCTCATTGGGCAGGAGCGGTGGAGGAGCGATGTACACACCGCTCCTCCACCACTCAGAAGATGCTGCTAGCAGGACTTTTTTTAGCATCCTGCCAGCGCACCGCTCCTCGGGGCTTTCACATTGGAGACACAGCAGTGGCTCTTTCAGGTCGGTTTGCAGGCGCTATTTTCAGCGCAATAGCTCCCGCAGAACGACCCAGCGTGAAAGGGGTCTTAGTCATTCGATTGGGGAATAATTGGACTTTACCGAACAAAAACCACATACATTGCTAGAAATTTGTACATTCCAGAAAAAAATTTCCATCCTGCCCCTTCGAATTTCTTATCACTGAGGTCGAAAAACTAACAGCGATCTGACCCCACCAATGATTAGAAGAATGAAGGAACGTTCTTACTAGTGTATATCCAGCTATTCCTTACCCCCTATGTGAGGATATATAGGTGCTGCTGATAGATACACAATATATAATCAATGTGTTTTCCAGGAATCAATCTCTACGTGTCGATTCGCCCAGCGAGTGGCCCTGATAAAGAACGAAGCCCTTCTGAACGAGGAGATCGACCCTCAACTGGTGAGCGCGCTCCTGTGTTCACTATGAGCACCAACATACAGTGAGGGGGAAAAAGTATTTGACCCCCCTGCTGATTTTGTACGTTTGCCCCACTGACTAAGAAACGATCAGTCTATAATTTTATTGGTCGGTTTATTATAACAGTGAGAGACAGAATAACAACAAAATATCCAGAAAAACGCATTTCAAAAAAAGTTATAAATTGATTTGCATTTTAATGAGTGAAATAAATATTTGATCCCTTCACAAAACATGACTTAGTAGTTGGTGGAGAAACCCTTGTTGGCGATCACAGAGGTCAGATGTTTCTTGGAGTTGGCCTCCAGGTTTGCACACATCTCAGGAGGGATTTTGTCCTCTTTGCAGATCTTCTCCAAGCCATTAAGGTTTCGAGGATGACGTTTGGTAACTCCAACCTTCAGCTCCCTCCACATATTTTCTATGGGATTAAGGTCTGAAGACTGGCTAGGCCACTCTAGGACCTTAATGTACTTCTTCTTGAGCCACTCCTTTGTTGTCTTAGCCGTGTGTTTTGGGTCATTGTCATGCTGGAAGACCCATCTACAAACCATCTTCAATCCCCTGGCTGAGGGAAGGAGGTTCTCAAGATTTGGCGGTACATGGGGCCCCGTTCATCGTCCCTTAGATGCGGTGAAGTTGTTCTGTCCCCTTATCAGAAGTACATCCCCCAAAGCATAATGTTTCCACCTCCATGTATGATAGTGGGGGATGGTGTTCTTGGGGTCATAGGCAGCATTCCTCCTCCTCCTCCAAACATGGCGAGTTGAGTTGATGCCAAAGAGTTTGATTTTGGTCTCATCTGATCACCACACTTCCCCCAGTTCTCCTCTGAACCATTCAGATGTTTTTTAGTAATCTTCAGACAGACCTGTACATGTGATTTCCTGAGCAGAGGGACCTTGCGGGGGCTGCAGGATTTCAGTCCTTCCCATGTAGTGTGTTACCGATTGTTTTCTTGGTGACTATGGTCCCAGCTGAGATCATTGACAAGATTCTCCTGTGTAGTTCTGGGCTGATTCCTCACCGTTCTCATGATCTTTGAAACTCCACGAGGTGAGATCTTGTATGGAGCCCCAGACTGAGGGAGATCGACAGTTATTTTGTGTTTCTTCCATTTGGGAATAATCACACCAACTGTTGTCACCCTCTCACCAAGCTGCTTGCCGAGGATCTTGTAGCCCATTCCAGCCTTGTGTAGGTCTACAATCTTGTCCCCGACATCCTTGGACAGCTCTTTGGTCTTGGCCATGGTGGAGAGATTGGAATCTGATGGATTGCTTCTGTGGACAGGTGTCTTTTATACAGGCTGAGCTTAGGAGCACTCCCTTTTAGAGTGCTCCTAATCTCAGCTTGTTATCTGTATAGAAGACACCCGGGAGATAGAAATCTTGCTGATAGGGGATCAAATACTTATTTCACTCATTAAAATGCAAATCAATTTATAACTTTTTTCAAATGCGTTTTTCTGGATATTTTTGTTGTTATTCTGTCTCTCACTGGTATAATAAACCGACCAATAAAATTATAGACTGATCGTTTCTTTGTCAGTGGGGCAAACATACAAAATCAGCAGGGGGTCAAATACTTTTTTCCGTCACTGTATACAGACTCTTCTTACTCTCTGCGCACAGATTTATAGATAGAAGTCCTCTTCTATTTCATACAGGTGGAGAGGGAAAATGTTTACAAGACCAAGGAATATATCAAAGAGTTCTCTGGCAGTGCAGAGTATTTCAGGAGAGGAGAGTTATAGAGGAAGGAGCAGAGTCCTCCAGCAGTGCAGAGTATTTCAGGAGAGGAGAGTTATAGAGGAAGGAGCAGAGTCATCCAGTAGTGCAGAGTATTTCAGGAGAGGAGAGTTATAGAGGAAGGAGAAGAATCCTCCAGCAGTGCAGAGTATTTCAGGAGAGGAGAGTTATAGAGGAAGGAGCAGAGCCCCCCAGCAGAGCAGAGTATTTCAGGAGAGGAGAGTTATAGAGGAAGGAGCAGAGTCCTCCAGCAGTGCAGAGTATTTCAGGAGAGGAGAGTTATAGAGGAAGGAGCAGAGTCCTCCAGCAGTGCAGAGTATTTCAGGAGAGGAGAGTTATAGAGGGAGGAGCAGAGTCCTCCAGCAGTATTTCAGGAGAGGAGAGTTATAGAGGAAGGAGCAGAGTCCTCCGGCAGAGCAGAGTATTTCAGGAGAGGAGAGTTATAGAGGGAGGAGCAGAGTCCTCCTGCAGTGCAGAGTATTTCAGGAGAGGAGAGTGAGATAGAGAAAGGAGCAGAGTCCTCCAGCAGTGCAGAGTATTTCAGGAGAGGAGAGTTATAGAGGAAGGAGCAGAGTCCTCCAGCAGAGCAGAGTATTTCAGGAGAGGAGAGTTATAGAGGAAGGAGCAGAGTCCTCTAGCAGTGCAGAGTATTTCAGGAGAGGAGAGTTATAGAGGAAGGAGTGGAGTCCTCCAGCAGTGCAGAGTATTTCAGGAGAGGAGAGTTATAGAGGAAGGAGCAGAGTCCTCCAGCAGAGCAGAGTATTTCAGGAGAGGAGAGTTATAGAGGAAGGAGCAGAGTCCTCCAGCAGTGCAGAGTATTTCAGGAGAGGAGAGTTATAGAGGAAGGAGCAGAGTCCTCCAGCAGTGCAGAGTATTTCAGGAGAGGAGAGTTATAGAGGAAGGAGAAGAGTCCTCCATCAGTGCAGAGTATTTCAGGAGAGGAGAGTTATAGAGGAAGGAGCAGAGTCCTCCAGTAGTGCAGAGTATTTCAGGAGAGGAGAGTTATAGAGGAAGGAGCAGAGTCCTCCAGCAGAGTATTTCAGGAGAGGAGAGTTATAGAGGAAGGAGCAGAGTATTTCAGGAGAGGAGAGTTATAGAGGAAGGAGCAGAGTCCTCCAGTAGTGCAGAGTATTTCAGGAGAGGAGAGTTATAGAGGAAGGAGCAGAGTCCTCCAGCAGTGCAGAGTATCTCAGGAGATGAGAGTTATAGAGGAAGGAGCAGAGTATTTCAGGAGAGGAGGGTTATAGAGGAAGGAGCAGAGACCTCCAGCAGAGCAGAGTATTTCAGGAGAGGAGAGTTATAGAGGAAGAAGCAGAGTCCTCCAGCACTGCAGAGTATTTCAGGAGAGGAGAGTTATAGAGGAAGGAGCAGAGTCCTCCAGCAGAGCAGAGTATTTCAGGAGAGGAGAGTTATAGAGGAAGGAGCAGAGTCCTCCAGCAGTGCAGAGTATTTCAGGAGAGGAGAGTTATAGAGGAAGGAGCAGAGTCCTCCAGCAGTGCAGAGTATTTCAGGAGAGGAGAGTTATAGAGGAAGGAGAGGAGTCCTCCAGCAGAGCAGAGTATTTCAGGAGAGGAGAGTTATAGAGGAAGGAGAGGAGTCCTCCAGCAGTGCATAGTATTTCAGGAGAGGAGAGTTATAGAGGAAGGAGCAGAGTCCTCCAGCAGTGCAGAGTATTTCAGGAGAGGAGAGTTATAGAGGAAGGAGCAGAGTCCTCCAGCAGTGGAGAGTATTTCAGGAGAGGAGAGTTATAGAGGAAGGAGCGGAGTTCTCCAGCAGTGCAGAGTATTTCAGGAGAGGAGAGTTATAGAGGAAGGAGCAGAGTCCTCCAGCAGAGCAGAGTATTTCAGGAGAGGAGAGTTATAGAGGAAGGAGCAGAGTCCTCCAGCAGTGCAGAGTATTTCAGGAGAGGAGAGTTATAGAGGAAGGAGCAGAGTCCTCCAGCAGAGCAGAGTATTTCAGGAGAGGAGAGTTGGATTGATCCACCAATTTTGTTGATGGTTCGATGTCTCCTTTGAGAGATGAGGATGGAGCTGTGTGATTTATGATGATGTGATAACTGAGGCGGGTGGTTATTGGCGGTTATCAGGATGGATCTTGTATCGGGAGACTCCGGTCTTTGAATCCTCCATGTTCCTAGCTGTGTATATAATGACATTCGATGTCCACAGATGATTGTTCGTCTGAAGAAAGAGATCCGGGCCCTGAAGGATGAGCTGGCTCTGGTTACCGGGGAGCGGCGGACGGATGACCTGACTCAGGAAGAGACACTAAGGTGAGCCTCACATTGTCCTCTCCTTGGGATCTCCTTCACCTCTACATGGGGGAGGGGGAGAACAGCTTCCATCAGAGGCTTTCTAATGTTGAGGCAGAATCTTATAAAATAATTGTCTTGTCAGATCTATTTCTAAAAATGTAAATGTAACACTTCCAGGTTTTTATTACCACTCAGAGATCAGAGCACCGCTCCTGGCAATCAATGAATCAGTTTTTCCATTTTTCTGTCCGGATGACCAACGCCATCTTTGTTTAGACATCACCCAGGATCACCATTTACTTCCTGGACGGATCTGATTTGCTGTGTTCTGTGTAATGGTTAATGTGGTTATATAAATGTTTATGTTCTGTACTCTGAGGAAGGAGCCATCTTATCGCAAATAGATTAGCGCACCACCAACGCTCTCTCTATATGAGGAGAGCGATAATTCCAGCTCTAGATCTCCTCTGTAATACTAAACATGTAACCTGTAAAAAAAATTGAAAGCGTCGCCTATGGAGATTTTCAAGTATCGTAGTTTTGTCCCTATTCCACGAGCGCGCAATTTTAAAGTATGACAAGTTCATTATCTTTTTACTCGGCATAACATCATCTTTTTTTATTGTAACCAAAAAATTGGGTTATATATTTTGGGGTTTTTTTGCATTAAAATTCCTGCATTCTTTCCTTCAAATTATTAATTTTTTAACCACTTGCTGTCCGCCATATAGCAAAATGACGTCGGCAAAGTGGTTGTGTTATCCTGACCGGACGTCCGATGACGTCGCCAGGATATCAAGCCACTGCGCGCCCCCCGGGGCGATTGTTGTTGCGGGGTGTCAGTTTGATACACCACAACTCCAATCTAGGTAAAGAGTCTCTGACGGAGGCTCTTTACCACATGATCAGCCGTGTCCAATCACAGCTGATCACAGTGTAAACAGGAAGAGCCGGTGATCGGCTTTTTCTCACTCGCGTCTGACATCTCCTGATGGGGGGTCTGTGCTGATTTTTTTTTATCAGCTCAGCCCCCCCTCGGATGCCCACCCAGGACCACCAAGGATGGCCACCACACTGGACCACCAGGTATGCCATTCTAGACCACCAGGAAAATGCCAATCAGTGCCCAGGCAGCCGCCAGTCAGTGCCCATGAAAAATGCCTGCCAGTGATGCCTATCAGTAAAATCCAGTGCCAGCCATCAGTGCCCATCAATGCCTATCAGTGCCAGCTTTCAGTGCCCATCAGTGCCGTATATCAGTGCCACCCATAACTACCCATCAATGCCTTTCAGTGCTCACCAGTGCCACCTATGAGTGCCCATCAGTGGCACATATCAGTGCCGCCTATCAGTGCCCATTGTCAGTGCCATCTCATCGGTGCCACCTTAACAGTGACCAGCAGTGCCGTATATCAGTCCCACCCATAAGTACCCATCAGTGCAGCCTTTCAGTGCCCACCAGTGCCACCTATGAGTGCCCGTCAGTGGCACATATCAGTGCCGCCTATCAGTGCCCATCAATGCCTATCAGTGCCAGCTTTCAGTGTCGTATATAAGTGCCACCCATAAGTACCCATCAGTGCATATCAGTGCCCATCAGTGCCCACCATTGCCACCTATGAGTGCCCATCAGTGGCACATATCAGTGCCGCCTATCAGTGCCCATCGTCAGTGCCATCTCATCGATGCTGCCTTATCAGTGCCCAGCAGTGCCGTATATCAGAGCCACCCATAAGTACACAACCTTTCAGTGCCCACCAGTGGCACATATCGGTGCCGCCTTTCAGTGGCCATCGTCAGTGCCCATCAGTGCCATCTCATCGGTGCCGCCTTATCAGTGCCCATCAGTGAAGGAGAAAATTGACTTATTTACAAAATTTTATATCAAAAACAAAGAAAAACTTCTTTATTTTTTTTTTGTCAAAATTTTCGTTCTTTTTTTATTCGTCTAGCAAAAAATAAAAACCGCAGAGGTGATCAAATACCACCAAAAGAAAGCTCTATTTGTGGGAACAAAATGATAAAAATTTAGTTTGGGTACAGTGTAGCATGACCGCGCAATTGTCATTCAAAATGTGAGAGCGCTGAAAGCTGAAAATTGGTCTAGGCAGGAAGGGGGCGAAAGTGCCCAGTATTGAAGTGGTTAAAAACCGCTGTTAAAATACCGCGTGACATAAAATAATGCAACTATTGCCATTTTATTCTCTAGGATCTCTGTTCAAAAAAAATAAATGAATGTTTTGGAGTTCTAAGTAATTTTCTAGCAAAAAATACTATTTTAAACTTAGTGATACAAACCAACCAGAAACCAACAGACCGCTACCACCAGGTGTGTCCATAAAGACATGGATGAGCGCATTTGGGGTGGAGGAACTTGACTGGCCTGCACAGAGTCCTGACCCTCAACCCGACAGAACACCTTTGGGATGAATTATAATGGAGACTGCGAGCCAGGCCTTCTCATCCAACTCCCTGACCTCACAAATGCGCTTATGAAAGAATGGTCAAACATTCCCATAGACACACTCCTAAACCTTGTGGACAGCCTTCCCAGAAGAGTTGAAGCTGTTATAGCTGCAAAGGGTGGAGCCAACTCAATATTGAACCCTACGGACTAAGACTGGGAGGCCATTAAAGTTCATGTGTGTGTAAAGGCAGGCGTCCCAATACTTTTGACAATATAATATATATGCAGATATAACCTGAGGAATACAAGAAACTACAGGAATTCAGTATAAGTAAAAGAAAAGTAATGCGGTGAGATGATGGAGGGAGAGTTGGTCTGAGCTGTGCCATAAAAGTCACAAGCCGGGCCGCAGAGTTTAATATTCGATGCGTTGGGCGAATTAAGCCGGCCAATTAGAAGTCACGCTCGGGTTTTCCAGCGGCGTGTAGGAAGTTCCATAAACCCTCAATCAGCGTCTTAATGAAAAATCCAGGAGAGGAGCAGCAGGCGGGGGGCGTCCTTCGATCGCTGGAAGAGGCCGCGTACCTGACAACACCGGCTGATCTCCATCATAAAACAAAGTGCTAAGCCCCCAGCTCCGGCCGGACGGCTCGGCGGCTGAAGGAGACAACGACCGGCTACAATCCCCAATCCAGGGGCTGCGCTCAGACGCCGGTGACCTCATACACACAACATACATGGAAATCGACCATTAAAGGTTTTGTTTTTCAGGAAATGTCACTTTCTGTTTCCCGCTGAAACGACTTTTACCATCAGAAATAGCCGCAGCGAGGAATTAATGCTGAACGCCCGGCGGATGGAAGACAATGAATGCAGCTCTGTGATCATTAATACATATTAAAGCTGAACTCCCAGCAAAAACTCCTCAGCTAAATAAATTCCTCAGTGGCCACTTTGTGTGTCTTTGCAAACCAAGATAATACCTTGTAAAAGTAGCTGTGACATCATCACTGGGCCTGTGCAGAGGGAAGAGCTGTGGGAGGGGCCCAGCAGGCTCCACCTACTACAGAAAATTACATGAGGGGGTGGAGACAAGACCGGCACAAGGAGAGAGAGCAGAGCTGTGGAAGGGGACAGCAGGCTCCACCCACTACAGGCTGCCTGTAGAAAACTACAGGAGGGGGCGGAGACCAGATCATTCTCCACCCACTAGAGCCTGCCTTTAGAAAACTACAGGAGGGGCGGAGACCAGATCATTTTCCACCCACTAGAGCCTGCCTTTAGAAAACTACAGGAGGGGGCGGAGACCAGATCATTCTCCACCCACTAGAGCCTGCCTTTTAGAAAACTACAGGAGGGGGCGGAGACCAGATCATTCTCCACCCACTAGAGCCTGCCTTTAGAAAACTACAGGAGGGGCGGAGACCAGATCATTCTCCACCCACTAGAGCCTGCCTTTAGAAAACTACAGGAGGGGCGGAGACAAGACCAGCCTACTGTACAAGGAGAGAAAGCAGAGCTGTGGGAGGATTCCAGCAGGCTCCACCCACTAGAGACTGGCTGTAGAAAACTATAGAAGGGGTGGAGACTAGACCAGTCCTCCAGTACAAGGAGACAAAGCAGAGCTGTGGGAGGGGGCAGCAGGCTCCACCCACTACAGAAAATTACATGAGGGGGCGGAGACAAGACCAGGTGCCCTGCACAAGGAGAGAGAGCAGAGCTGTGGGAGGGCCCCAGCAGGCTCCACCCACTACAGGCTGCCTGCAGAAAACTACAGGAGGGGGCGGAGACCAGATCATTCTCCACCCACTAGAGCATGCCTTTAGAAAACTATAGGAGGGGGCGGAGACAAAACCAGCCTCCTGTACAAGGAGAGAAAGCAGAGCTGTGGGAGGAACCCAGCAGGCTCCACCCACCAGAGGCCTGTAGAAAACTATAGAAGGGGTGGAGACAAGACCAGTCACCCTGTACAAGGAGAGAGAGCAGAGCTGTGGGAGGGGGCAGCAGGCTCCACCCACTACAAACTGCCTGTTAATAAACTGCAGTAGGGGGCGTAGACAAGACCAGTCCCCCTGCACAAGGAGAGAGAGCAGAGCTGTGGGAGGGGCCTAGCAATTCCACCTACTACAGGCTGCCTGCAGAAAACTACAGGAGGGGGCGGGGACAAGACCAGTCACCCTGCTTAAAGCGATAATAAAGTCTTGTTTTTTTTTTCTTCAAATAACAAACATGTTATACTTAACCTGCTCTGTAATGATTTTGCACAGAGCAGCCCGGATCCTCCTCTTCTTGGGTCTCCTGCCGGTGTTCCTGGATCCTCCCTCTAGCTGGGTGCTCCCGCAGCAAACAGCTTTCTATGGGGCCATCCAAGCAGGTGTGCTCCCGTCCTACGGCACTGTGTGTCCATTCTTACAGAGTTGTGGCTTGCCCCCACCCCCTCCATCGCCTGATTGGCTTACTGGCTGTGATTGACAGAGGCGAGAGCCAATGGCTCCTTCTCCTGCCAAAAGCCAATCAGGAGTGCGAGTCCCTAGAGAGGCGAGGTTCTCCTGGATATTGCTGGATTGAGAGGAGGCTCAGGTAAGTATTAGGGGGGCTGCGGCACACAGGAGGTTTTTTACCTTCATGCATGTAAAGGCACCATGTGCCTTTACATCCACTTTAGGGAGAGAGAGCAGAGCTGTGGGAGGGGCTAATCAGGCTCCACCCACTACAGGCTGCCTGTAAAATACTACAGGAGGGGGCGGAGACAAGACCGGTCCCCCTGCACAAGGAGAGAGAGAGAGCAGAGCTGTGGGAGGGGCCAATCAGGCTCCACCCACTACAGGCTGCCTGTAAAATACTACAGGAGGGGGCGGAGACAAGACCGGTCCCCCTGCACTAGGAGAGAGAGAGCAGAGCTGTGGGAGGGGCCAATCAGGCTCCACCAACTACAGGCTGCCTGTAAAATACTACAGGAGGGGGCGGAGACAAGACCGGTATCCCCGCACAAGGAGAGAGAGCAGCAGTGGGCGGTCTTTATTACAGGAAGTCTCACACTGGATTACTGCACAAAATACACAAAACTCACCGAGATTCACAAAGAATACTCACAATGGATGGATTCAGACAATATTTACTCATTCCGGAGTTCAACTTTAAATTATTTATTTTAATACAAGCAGTGCAAGTACCTGAATATGACCTGGTATCAGCCGCTTGCAATGCTCGTACAGCAGAGCTTATACTTGGAAAGGAAGAGGCAGCACATTGGCCATTGCCAATATGCTGCCTCAGCCATTGGCTCCCGCTGCTGTCAATCAAATCCAATGACGCAGGCGACGGGGGTGGGCGGGGCCGAGTCATACATTCGGTGGCTATGGACACTGAATGCTGGACTTGGGAGCGCGCCTGCAAGGTAACCCCGAAGTGCTTCCCCCGAGGGGGTTATCAGATGTGGGGAGGAGCCGTGAGAGCCGCCGGGGGACCCCAGAAGAGGATGTTCAGGGGCCACTCTGTGCAAAACGAGCCACACAGTGGAGGTAAGTATGATATGTATGTTATTTTAAATAAAATAAAAAAAAAACGAAACTCTTACAATCACTTTACCAACCGATAATTGCTGCCTTTTCCTTTTTTTTTAAATTTTTATTTATTTATTAAAGAACCTGAGCCTGAAAGTATCAGTTTCAGATATCGGAGCATTTTCACAAGTACCGATACTCATGTAAATGCTTATTATCGGCACCAATACCAGAATCGTTGCAACACTGCATTCCCTGCACCCGGAGCGGTGACATACGGAACCTCTTCTCCTCCTCGGCCTCCATAGCGGGAAAGACTCGGCACAGATGTTTCCAATTCTCCTTCCACTTACATAACTTGAGATGTAACAGCTTCAAAAATAGAAGGCGAGTTTCCTTAGCGATTAATTGGACGGAATGAAGCGGACTTAGCACCTCCCTGGCTTGGTGACGTGAGCTCTTGTGTAGCGTGATTTAAGTCGGTGCGTTCTTCCTGTGCCGGATCCCATTATTCCCGGTGCCCATCTGCTCTCTAATCCGGCTGCCAGTTTAGTAGCTGAGTGAATCGTAATTGTGGCAGCAGGAGGAGGCAGAACACACCTCATACCTCGTGCCGGTGCCCTCTGTGATGTTTCCTAATTAGCTTTTTATCTATAAGAAGATGAAGTGAAGACAGAAAAATGTTCTCCATTCAAATGTGTATCTAAAAAAAACAAAAAAAATGTCTTTTTAGTTTTGGATTGAGAGCCAAGATAGATAAGAGGTACTAAATAGTCTGGGATTTAAAGTGATTGTAAACCCTCACCTTGTAAAACAACCCATTCAGTTTAAAATAGAAACAAAAGGAAAAACATTTTTGTATAGATGGAAAAAGGTATTTATAATGTATTTTTTAGGGCTGTTACTGATTAAAATTATCGTGTTTGATTAATCATTTTATTTTTTTTAATCGATGAATCGACTAATTTCGATGAATTATAACGCACATACAGATTCAACTTCTTTTAGCTGATTTAGCACCGTTGTTATGGCAACGGCCGAAGCCGGACATAGCAGGGCATGGCTAGGACGTCACACGTCATAAACTCAGCCTCACCGTGCAAATAATCGCAGCCTCACCGTTCCCATAATCGCAGCCTCACCATTCCCATAATCGCAGCCTCACCATGCCCATAATCGCAGCCTCACCGTTCCCATAATGCAGTCTCACCGTTCCCATAATCGCAGTCTCACCGTGCCCATAATCGCAGCCTCACCATGCCCATAATCGCAGCCTCACCACTCCCATAATCGCAGTCTCACCGTGCCCATAATCGCAGTCTCACCATGCCCATAATCGCAGCCTCACAGTTCCCATAATGCAGTCTCATCGTGCCCATAATCTCAGCCTCATCGTGCCCAAAATCGCAGCCTCACCATGCCCATAATCGCAGCCTCACAGTTCCCATAATGCAGTCTCACTGTGCCCATAATCGCAGTCTCACCATTCCCATAATCGCAGCCTCACCTAGCCCATAATCGCAGCCTCACCGTGCCTATAATCGCAGCCTCACCGTTCCCATAATGCAGCTTCACCGTTCCCATAATGCAGTCTCACCGTGCCCATAATTGCAGCCTCACCGTGCCCATAATGCTGTCTCACCGTGCCCATAATCGCAGCCTCACCGTGCCTATAATCGCAGCCTCGGCGTGCCTATAATGGCAGCCTCACCGTGCCCATAATGCAGTCTCAACGTGCTCATAATGGAGTCTTACTGTGCCCATAATGGAGTCTCACCGTGCCCATAATGGAGTCTCACCGTGCCCATAATGGAGTCTCACCGTGCCCATAATGGAGTCTCACCGTGCCCATAATCGCAGCCTCACTGTAGTCAGTGCCTGGATTACACAGTCTGGGGGCACCTCCCGCTGTGTGTCTTGGAGCTGAGTGTGAAAAATTGGGCCGCGCTGTGAGAAAAGTCCCGCCCTCCTCCTGCGCCTATCACACGAGCTGATCTAGGAGGAGGGCGGGACTTTTCTCACAGCGCCGCCAAAGTTTTCACACTCCGCTCCGAGACACACAGCGGGAGATGCCCGCAGACTGTGTATGACATATAGTGGAGGAGGAGGGAGCGGAGCGCTTCGCTGTAGCCACAGCTTGGCCCAAAGCGGCCCTAGGACAGGCAGCCTACCGATCAAAAACATTTTGATCGATCAAAAAAATTAACGATTAATCGAGGAATTAATCGGTAATTTCCGCAGCCCTAGTACTTTTTTTTTCTTCTGGGACACATTGCAGGTTTCAGACTGTGGGGACCATTCACAATGCACAGTGCGGCTCAAGCATGGGCAGCGGGCACCCGCTGAAGGCGGTCCCCGTCGGGTGAGCACAGGGATGGATCCTGGGACAAAAGTCAGAAGCTGTAGTTTTTGTAGCTGCTGCCTTTTTTAATTTTCAGAAAAATGACAGGAGCTCCTCTTTAAGGTTTGACATGTTGGGTATCTGCACTATATTGTCGAAAGTATTGGGACGCCTGCTTTTACACACACATGGACTTTAATGGCTTCCCAGTCTTCAATATTGAGTTGGCCCACCCTTTGCAGCCCTAAATTAACTTTAGTGTATTGTGTACTGACACATTTTTTGGAGGTTTATGCAATCTTCAGGCCTAAAATGTGTAAAAAAAAAAAAAAAAAAAAAAAGCAAAAATTGCTGTGACAGCGGAAGGGTTAAGCCAAGCCTTCCACTCCACTACACCAAAAACACAGCACCAGAAAATTTCCACAGAGGCCTCCAAATTGCATGATCTTAGGCAAAAAGTCCATTGCTGGATTTTTTTCGGGGAGATCTCTATTGTTCCGCCAACATAAATGTACACTGCCTCCAGAAAACGATCCCCCATGTCACTTGGTGCTTCGAAGTGTCTCCAAAGCCTCCATAGAAGTCTTTGACAACGCTCGCTTGCAGTTCCTGCAGCTGTTGAGAGCCTTTTTGTCAGCGTTAGCTTTGCATTGTTTTGGAGGATTGCAGGTGTGAGATATCCCAGGATGCACTGGGAAACCAACAAGCCAACTGGAAAGACATCATCAGCAATCACTTCCGGTTCATGTGTATATATTCTGGGAGTGTCCGGTGCAGACGTCACATCTGGTGTGCAGCGTGGAGCAGCAGGCAGGTGAGCGGGGTCCAGGCAACTAGCAGACGGCACATGTGGTGTGCAACATGGGAACGCTCTGGTGGAATGTGAGCAAGGACCAGAGAGAGAGGACTGAATGTCAAAGGATCAGCAGAGCTGGGGAGCCGTAGCAGGAGAAACTACTAATATCAAATGTGGTGAGCAGCGTGGGAGTTTAGTAGGGACCGGAGAGATAGGAGGTTTAGGCAAATCAGGGGGTCAGCTGAGCTGGAGGTTACTACTGAGTGGGGGGATTTGAAAAGCTGGGGGTTACTACTGAACAGGAGAATCAGCAAAGCTGGGGGAACTACTGAGCAGGGGATCTGCTGAACGAGGGTACTAATATGCTGGGGATCTGCTGAATGAGGGTACTAATAAGCTGGGGATCTGCTGAACGAGGGTACTAATTGTTAGAAACCATGAAATCAGACCGAGAGAGAAGTACAGTTAAATCACACTTGTTTAATAATAAAAGTAAAAAATATAAAGAGAACAAACGTAGTCAAAATATAGCCAAAGTTCAGTAATCGGAAAAGAGAGTCAGACAAGCCAAACATTAGGGAGCCGGAGATGAGTGTAATAAAACAGCAAGCAGGGGGCGTGGCCTGGACATGGCTGAGTGAAGCTGCTTTTTCTTGGAGCTCCCGGCCTGTCCCGAAAACTCCAGCTATATACACTTTGCCAGAGGCATGCTACCAACCAAAAGGCACAGGACAAGAGCAACTACCCAGGGGAAACCCGTTGGAAGGAGCCCAGGAGAGATCCGCCACTATTTCCAGCAGCTGCAAGGCCCATCTCCGGGAGCCACAGTAGCAGCCCTGCGAGGCCTCCCACGTGGTGAGAAGCAGAAGGCCTCTAGACAGAGCGGTCATCCCGCCTCTTCCTACTCCCGGGGTGTCATTAACAACTCCCCAGGTACCAACGGGGGTCCTACGAGGGGCACGATGGCATCCCCACAATCTCCTGAACCCATTATGCTTGACCAGGACATTCAGGCTTTACTTCAGGCCCTCCCCACTCGATCAGACATTGAAGCGCTCATTCTCAGGTTGGAAGAGACCCACTGACACGATATGC
This sequence comes from Lithobates clamitans, assembly GCA_037952925.1. Lineage (NCBI taxonomy): Eukaryota > Metazoa > Chordata > Amphibia > Anura > Ranidae > Lithobates > Lithobates clamitans. Next base: position 803,896 of record JBBGZY010000726.1, on the reverse strand, counting down.
AAGAGGTACGAGGAGAGGTAGCTCGCTGGCGGAACGCATGACCACAGGCGAAGCCTCGGTGTCCTCTCTGGAGGGGAGAGTAGCAGCGCTTGTGCAAGCTAGAGATCTACACCGAGATTCCACCATTGCCTTGCAGTTACACCTGGAAGATAACGCGGACCGGAGTCGCAGGAACAATCTGCGGCTCCGAGGAATCCCGGAGGAAACAGCAACGGAGATCCTATGGGAGACGGTGAAAGAGATATTCCGCACCGTGCTGGAGGACCCCGACCTCAATATCGAGCTAGACAGAGTGCACAGAGCTCTTGGCCCCAGATCTGAAGACCCAAGCAGACCGCGGGATGTAGTATGCAGATTGCACCGCTACACTCAAAAAGAAAATATCCTCCGCCGAGCCAGGGAATATGGTGATGTGGAAAGGAGGGGCAAACAGGCCAGAATACTGCCGGATTTATCGAAGGCCACACTGAGACGCAGAGCCTTCCTTCGTCCTCTCCTGGAACTTGCCAAGCAGAAAGGCTTAACATACCTATGGGGGTACCCGCTATCAGTAACGTTCCGCAACGACACAGGCTCTTTCTCCCTGCAAAGAACAGAAGACCTCCCAGCGCTCTTCAGGTTCATGGATACAGAACCAATACAGGTCCCTGACTGTCTCCAGTTCCTACCATGTCCACAAGGACGATCGGGACCACTGAGGCTGCACGGACCCCTCCCTCCTCGCCACCTAAGGAACAGAAGGAGACGCAGGACAGCCTCAGGGGGAGAACCACGTGAGTAGGCCTTTGGCCACCCATCCCTATCCAGTCTCACTTGTCCAGGACAGAACGAGAGGTTGTTAGTCCCCGCACACAGGGAAGTGAAACATGGCCACTTTTGCCCATTAGAGGAGGGGAAGATTAGACAAACTCTAGCCCTACTTCCCCCTCCCCAACCTCCCCCCCCCTCCTCCACTCCTCAGTACGTATGCTGGGCCTGCTGACGGACGGTGTTGAGAGTTGGAGGATCCCCTGGAGTACTAGAGGAAACCCAAAGGTCTAGTACCTAACAGTACCCGCCCCAGTCCTGGACATAAGTTACAGCAGATTTAGTGGAATCAGGGTTACGGAACTTGCCCTCTCCTGTCCACCAGTACAGGCCTATCTAAGGTGCCCAGAGACATCTCCTCTTTAACTGCAGGAAATCATGCATACAATGCGGACGCAGGAGGCTGAGTGACAGGAACGACATGGGACGTGAACCAAACGGCATTCACCATTCCATGCCTTGCACTTCAGGGAAAGCACACCATGGAACTACAAATGAGACAGGAGACATGCACGGTGGTATGACCCGGTTACTATCAGCGGCTACTGATACTTACCATACCGCTAGTGCACAAGCCGGTATTTAAACGCTGACGCTTTATGTTGTGGTGGGAGGGGGGGATTCCCGTTTGTTTAACACTTAAAGTTAATGGCCACGATAGAGTTTGAACAGTTCATCATATCCTTGTGCGGGACTGAATACCCACGAACCTGATGTTTTGTCCTGCGCAGAGAAATGCTAAGTTCAGGCTGGATATGCGCCTTACCATACAGTTCACTTTTTGGCCATTCCATTTGGCTTGACTATTATATACATGATGGGGATAGAAATGTGATTTACTTTATTGCACTCGCTGAGTTATTATGTTTATGTTTATGCAACTGTGCTCTTTGGGCTCTAGTTATGTGAGCTCCATTTTATTTCATTTCATTTTATGTGATTCTATGCCTCTTTTATTGGTTATGTTTAGACCGGTAGCACACTTGTAATGTTACAACCCACTAGTCTGTTATATCACTGCTAATGGCACACCGCATGCACATATAAAAATCATCGATAGCCTTGGGTGGAGGGGGAGGCTCGGGAGCTCACTTCCCGGCCCTGTCTATCCACCGACCCACATAGGACAGCGCTCCATTCCCGGTATAGTGTCTGGGGAGCGTAATAGCCCATTTGGCTAATTTAGTATTTGCACTAAGCTGCACTCTCTAGTGACAGCTTCTAAATTTTCTCTTCCACTCTTTCCTAAGTTTACCCACTTTCTCTTACGGAACCTGCTCTACACCCCCTTCACTCCCCCTTACTCTTCCCTCCCCTTCCCTCAACTCCCCACCCCCTCCTGTTCATCTACCCCTTGAATATCAACATACCCACCACCCACAATCATGGCCTCCATAAAAATAGTCTCTCTTAACGTGAAGGGCCTAAACACGCCAGAGAAAAGACGTATGTTGACTAATGACATGAGACGCATGGGCGCTGACATTGTTTTCTTGCAGGAAAACCACTTTAGGGAAGGTTCTCTGCCGACACTTCAGAACAGATTTTTCCCGGTGGTATATCACTCAAGGTACACAGAAGCTAAATCCAGAGGGGTCTCCATTCTAATTTCGTCCAAAATCCCATGGTCACCTACAGAAGTAAAGTATGACAAGGAAGGTAGATTCCTCTTTCTAAAGGGGAAGATAGGGGATTCAAAAGTAACTCTAGCTAACCTGTACGTTCCCAACGCACACCAAGACACATTCCTCAAACGACACCTGGACCTACTATCGCAATTCTCAGACGGACATTTGATCTTGGGAGGAGACCTTAATATTCCCCTTACCCCTACGGAGGATACTTCCACTGGAACATCCTCAACCTCGCGAGATTTGCGTAAACGTATCGGTACGACGTTACACAATTCAAAACTCATAGATGCTTGGCGTCTTTTTCACCCGGGGGAAAAGGACTATACTTTCTTTTCTAAACCACACCAGACGTATTCCAGAATCGATTACTTCCTGATCCCCCACAGGGACTTGAAAGCGATTAAAGAAGCCACTATAGGTTCAATTACATGGTCGGACCATGTCCCGATTACACTGCGGTACGTCCTCCCAGACCTGAGGTCGACACAGAAACCACCGTGGCGACTAAACGAGGGACTTCTGAAAGACCCAGAAATTCTAGCTGAGGTAACCAAGGAAATACGTCACTATTTTACCTCTAATACCACCCCTGACTGTGACATCGGGCTAGTGTGGGAGGCGCACAAAACCATTATTAGGGGGATACTCATCAAACATGGCTCACGACTCAAACAGCAAAGGATTGCACAATTGAATACTTTGCTAAAGAAATTAGAAACATTAGAAGAGCGTCATAAACAGACACCCACCAAACAACTGGAAATAGAACTAGACTCAGTCTGTACGCAGATCATTGACCTCTTACGATATAAAGCGAAAGCGGCAATACAAATTAGCAAAAGGAAACATTATGAATCTGGTAACAAATGCAGGAGACTATTAGCCCAATCATTACGAGAACAAAGAATGGCCTCATATATACCCCACATTATGTCCCCTACGGGTAGGAAGGCCTCTCTACCCCAGCATATCGTGCAGGAGTTTAGTTCCTTCTATTCCTCTCTATACAATTTAAAGGAGACACATACTCCCCCCGAAAAAACGACAGAATACATATCATCCTCCCACCCTCCGACCCTCCCAGAGGACGCAAAATCCCTATTAGAAGATCCCATCACGTTGAACGAACTGCAAATTGCATTAAAAAATACTAAACCGGGTAAAGCGCCAGGTCGGGACGGGCTTACAATCCCTTATTATAAGACCCTACTCCCCTCTCTAGGTCAACATCTGGTCAGACTCTATAACAACCTAGGCTCAGGGGGAAAGTTTCACAAATCCACATTACAGGCACAAATCTCCGTCATACCAAAAGAGGGTAAAGATCCAGGCCAATGCGGGTCCTACCGCCCGATTTCTCTTTTGAATACGAATCTAAAACTTTTCACAAAGATCATCTCCACCAGATTACAACAACACCTCACCTCACTTATACACCTAGACCAAGTAGGTTTCGTCCCAACTAGGGAAGCTAGGGACAACACGATAAAAGTCCTTAACCTACTGCATATAGCTAATAGTCCCAAATCCCCATTCATCCTACTCGGAACAGATGCCGAAAAAGCGTTCGACCGGGTCAGCTGGAGGTTCATGTTTGCAACGCTGAAACACATAGGACTAGGAGACAAAATGATACATTGGATTTCCGCAAATTATTCAGACCCAACGGCCAGAGTAAGAGCGAACGGGGTAATCTCGGAAGTTTCCCCAATTACTAATGGGGCCCGTCAAGGCTGCCCTTTATCGCCCCTGCTCTTCGCACTATCCCTGGAACCTTTCCTATGCCACATTAGATTGAACCCAGACATTACAGGAGTAGAAGTAAATAAAAAACAATTTAAAGTTTCTACATATGCTGACGACTTGATGTTCTCCCTCACAAACCCAACCATCTCTCTCCCCAACCTTATAAAAATGTATTTCACATCTATGGTCAACTAGCCAATCTGAAAATTAACCTTAGTAAGTCTGAAGCGATGGGACTGGGAATTCCACAACCACAACTCACACAACTTCAGAATAGTTTCCACCTGAAATGGACCACTACAGCCCTGAAATACCTGGGTACACACATACCTCCGACATTCTCGCAATTATTCAAGCTTAACTTCCCACCCCTACTAAAAAAAGTCCCGCAAATGCTAGATAAATGGAATGGAGGGCTCCAGTCCTGGTTTGGACGTTGCAACATCCTCAAGATGACAATCCTACCCAAATTTCTGTATCTCCTACAGACTATTCCAATACATATACCTGCAGGCTACTTTAACTAAATACGATCAATATTCATTAAATTCCTTTGGGCAGGGAAAAAACTGCGACTACACAGGAAGATCCTTTCGTTGCCCAAACGATACGGAGGACTGGCAATGCCTGAACTCCAGACCTACTATAGAGCAACACATCTAGGAAGGCTCATCGACTGGTGCCGACATACAACCACCAAACTGTGGACGCAACTTGAACAAGCACAAAGCGCGATTCCTATACACAGAACCCCCTGCTGTTATATTGCCCTCCCAACAGATCTCAAGCGCCACCCGTTCATAGGTAACACGTCACGTGTCTGTGCTCATCTGATTGACTCATCTTCCGTCTTTTCTTGTAATTCACCACTTAAACCCATATTAGGAAACCCTTTATTTGAACCAGGAATGGGCGATGGGAGGTTTCGGGAACTGAGGGAGGAGGGACTATACCAAGCCCCACATTTCAGAACTAGGGGTAGGTGGAAGACTATCGCAGAGTTGTCCGGTCCAGAAGGACAGTTCCGTCTGGATTTTTTGAGAGCACTACAACGCCATCACTTCCTCAGCAGCATGTCACCACCTAATGACACTGATCAAACCCTCACACCTATGGAAGACCTATGCTCGGGAACGGGGTCCTTACTACATTCACTCTCTCTAACCTATAGTATGTTAATCACTCCAGCAGAGGAATATAAATTACAGGGCCTCACCAAATGGCAAAAAGAACTAAAATGTCAGTTTACCACCAGCAAAAAACAACACATCCTGCAGTTTACCCACAAATCCTCTTTATGTACCAAGATCCAAGAAACAAATTTATAAAATCCTTACTCATTGGTACAGAACCCCAGCATTGCTTAACACAATATTCCCCTAGTCATCAGATGTGTGTTGGAGATGTCAAGAAAAAAAAGGCACACTCCTCCATATTTTCTGGTCCTGTTCTCGGATCCAGAACTTCTGGAAAGAAGTCCGCCAGTTAACGCAAAAATTCACAGACCGAGTTGTACCAGATGACCCGGCATACTTCCTTTTACATGCTAACGACACCCCCACATGGATTTACAAGAAATCAGTTGTACGTCATTTGCTAGACGCAGCAAAAACTTGCATCCCACTCTTTTGGAAGTCCACTCAAACACCAACCATAGCCCTCTGGCTCCAAAAAGTGGAGGAAATAAATCAGATGGAGGACTTAATCCTCACAAGCCAAAACAGACAGGAAACGTACACCAAAACTTGGCAATTATGGAACATGTTCAAGTATTCAGAAGAGGGACAGGCACTTCGAGGCCGGTGGGGTGGTGATGCACTCTGTTTCTAGGAATAATCGCAGATAGACGCAAGCAAATACACATACTCGTGAATCACTATTCGGATCCCAAACCCCCTCTCCCCCCCCCCCATGTGTACACCCCCCCTCATATCCTTTCCCTCCTTCCTTTCTAACCCTGTTTATATCTATTCCACCCTACTAATCTGCTCTTCTTCTCACTAGATATTCTCTTTTTCTCTCAAAATAATAAAATAAATAGGAAACCGCTCAAACTGGGATCATGTTCCCCTGCAATCACATACAAGGCACACTGACAGACGGAGGACTAGCGGAAAGCACAATATAGATGGACTCATAGTTCTATGTTACTAACTAGGATATAGGTCAGAAACTATAGTGTGGTAAAAAATCTGTAGGCCATCAATACTGTAATATCTTGCTATCCCTCCCAAGCTTATAGAATAGAGATGCCATGTTTTTCATTTTATATCAGTGTGCAGCACATATTGTTCCTATACCTATGTATGTACTGTTGTTGAATGCAATTACATTATTGCTGTATGTCCCGGTGAACCGGTTTTCTAATATAAATAAATAATTAAAAAAATAAAACAGCAAGCAGGATCTGGAGCCAGAAGGGATGTCAGCCAAACAAGTCTTTTGCCAGGAATGCAGGAGAGCGTCTCTGTGATGTTGACCAAGGCGAAGGCAGAGATCCTCTGGGCTGGACATCTTCAGTAGGCAGGACTGACGAGCAGGATATCATCAACAGCTGAGTACCTGTGGAGAGATAGGAGCTGGCAATTAGCCGACAGCTAAGCGGCCAGCTCAGAGAAGGAAGGACTGAGCCCAGCCCTGACACTAATATGCTGGGGATCTGCTGAACGTGGGTACAAAAAAGCTAGGGATCTGCTGAATGAGGGTACTAATATGCTGGAGATCTGCTGAATGAGGGTACTAATATGCTGGGGATCTGCTGAATGAGGGTACTAATATGCTGGAGATCTGCTGAATGAGGGTACTAATATGCTGGAGATCTGCTGAACGAGGGTACTAATAAGCTGGGGATCTGCTGAACGAGGGTACTAATATGCTGGGGATCTTATGAACGAGGGTACTAATATGCTGGAGATCTGCTGAACGAGGGTACTAATAAGCTGTGGATCTGTTGAACGAGGGTACTAATAAGCTGGGGATCTGTTGAACGAGGGTACTAATATGCTGGGGATCTGCTGAACAAGGGTACTAATAAGCTGTGGATCTGTTGAATGAGGGTACTAATATGCTGGGGATCTGCTGAACAAGGGTACTAATAAGCTGGGGATCTGCTAAACGAGGGTACTAATAAGCTTTGGATCTGTTGAACGAGGGTACTAATAAGCTGTGGATCTGCTGAACAAGGGTACTAATAAGCTGGGGATCTGCTAAACGAGGGTACTAATATGCTGGAGATCTGCTGAACGAGGGTACTAATAAGCTGGGGATCTGCTAAACGAGGGTACTAATAAGCTGTGGATCTGTTGAATGAGGTTACTAATAAGCTGTGGATCTGTTGAACGAGGTTACTAATAAGCTTTGGACCTGTTGAACGAGGGTACTAATATGCTGGGGATCTGCTGAACAAGGGTACTAATAAGCTGGAGATCTGTTGAACAAGGGTACTAATATGCTGGGGATCTGCTGAACAAGGGTATTAATAAGCTGGAGATCTGTTGAACGAGGGTACTAATATGCTGGGGATCTGCTGAACAAGGGTACTAATAAGCTGGAGATCTGTTGAACGGGGGTACTAATATGCTGGGGATCTGCTGAACAAGGGTATTAATAAGCTGTGGATCTGTTGAACAAGGGTACTAATATGCTGGGGATCTGCTAAACGAGGGTACTAATAAGCTGGGGATCTGCTGAAGGAGGGTACTAATAAGCTGGGGATCTGCTGAACGAGGGTACTAATATGCTGGGGATCTGCGGAGTGGGGGTACTAATAAGCTGGGGATTTGCTAAACGATGGTACTAATATGCTGGGGATCTGCTGAATGAGGGTACTAATATGCTGGGGATCTGCTGAGTTGGGGGTTCTACTGGGCCCCTTTAAAACAAATAGAAAACCAACACACACAGGGCATTTGCCAAGCTTCATTAAAGCTTTAAAAAGCATGAAAGACACATTAATAAGTTGGATGTTTGCTCACAAATCTCTTCCTTCTGGGTCAGAGCCTCATCTTCAGATACATTCTGTTCTGATATTGTCCATGCGGCGCTGTCATTCCTATCGCCCTCCTTTATAAGTTGAACCACCTTGCGGTTTAGATTTATTGGACCTATTAAAAAGTAAAACCTTTTTTTGATATTCTGTTGTTGAGGTTCGGCGGCTCGCTGGGTCATAGTGACAGCTGAGATATGCAGACGGGTCATTCCAATTACCCGTACTCGGTAAAATCTGGAACGCCGAGCCTTACGAGGGAGAGGAGTGCGCATTCCTCCTCGTAAATTCTTCGTTCGCTAATTTGTTTTTTTTAATTCCTTCGCTGGCCCCGCCGAGCCCCCTTTGTAGCGTTTGACATTTTCAAAATAAAAAAAAAAGCGATTTTTCTGTCCAGAGTCTTGGCGCGTCTTTTGATGGGCGCGATTTCAAGCGATCAATCTATGGGCGGCTCATCGCCTCAGTCTTCGGAAATCGACCAACAGCTGTGCCACTTCATGGATGCGTCCAAAAACGCATCTGACTCCCAGTGGATGTGATTAACCGGCGTGCCTTGTGTTGCTGATTTTGGATCGCCGAGTCCCTTTTTTAGCATAAATTTTCTTGTGGCTGATTTGGGCTTCTGTACGCCGTTCTCCTTCTGATTTATTCATCAATCTCGTTTCCTGGCTCAGCCGTTACCAGGAAAATATTCCCACGTGAGACAGGTGAGAGCGCCGGGACCGCCATACAGGACACCTCCGCCGTTCACCACGCCGATCATTAATTCTGCTTGTCTGTTCAGTCCATCCCGGGAGAGGAATTCCAGTCCTTAATACATTATTTTTATCAACAACATGACTGTGTAATATAATATATATATATAATTAGTACCAGATATAGAATACAGATACAGCAGAGTGAAGAGATCTGGAGTATACAGTGCCTTGAAAAAAGTATTCATTTCCACACTTTGTCATGTTACAACCAAAAACGTAAATGTATTTTATTGGGATTTTATGTGATAGACCAACACAAAGTGGCACATAATTGTGAAGTGGAAGGAAAATGATAAATGGTTTTCAACATTTTTTTTACAAATAAATATGTGAAAAGTGTGGGGGGTACATTTGTATTCAGCCCCCTTTACTCTGATACCCCTAACTAAAATCTAGTGGAACCAATTGCCTTCAGAAGTCACCTAATTAGTAAATAGAGTCCACCTGTGTGTAATCTAATCTCAGTATAAATACAGCTGTTCTGTGAAGCTCTCAGAGGTTTGTTAGAGAACCCTAGTGAACAAACAACATCATGAAGGCCAGGGAACACACCAGACAGGTCAGGGATAAAGTTGTGGAGAAGTATAAAGCAGGGTTAGGTTTTAAAAAAATCTCCCAAGCTTTGAACATCTCACAGAGCTCTGTTCAATCCATCATCGGAAAATGGAAAGAGTATGGCACAACTGCAAACCTACCAAGACATGGCCGTCCACCTAAACTGACCGGCCGGGCAAGGAGAGCATTCATCGGAGAAGAGCCAAGAGGTCCATGGTAACTCTGGAGGAGCTGCAGAGATCCACAGCTCAGGTGGGAGAATCTGTCCACAGGACAACTATTAGTCGTGTTCTCCACAAATCTGACCTTTATGGAAGAGTGACAAGAAGAAAGACATTGGTGAAAGAAAGTCATAAGAAGTCCTGTTTGTAGTTTGTGAGAAGCCATGTGGAGGACACAGCAAACATGTGGAAGAAGGTGCTCTGGTCAGATGAGACCAAAAATGAACGTCTTGGCCTAAAAGCAAAATGCTATGTGTGGCGGAAAACTAACACTGCACATCATCCTGAACACACCATCCCCACTGTGAAACATGGTGGTGGCAGCATCATGTGGTGGGGATGCTTTTCTTCAGCAGGGACAGGGAAGCTGGTCAGAGTTGATAGGAAGATGGGTGGAGACAAATACAGGGCAATCTTAGAAGAAAACCTGTTAGAGTCTGCAAAAGACTTTAGACTGGGGCGGAGGTTCACCTTCCAGCAGGACAACGACCCGAAACATACAGCCAGAGCTACAATGGAATGGTTTAGATCAAAGCATATTCATGTGTTAGAATGGCCCAGTCACAGTCCAGACCTAAATCCCATTGAGAATCTGTGGCAAGACTTGAAAATTGCTGTTCACAGACGCTCTCCATCCAATCTGACAGAGCTTGAGATATTTTGCAAAGAAGAATGGGCAGAAATGTCCCTCTCTAGATGTGCAAAGCTGGTGGAGACATCCCCAAAAAGACTTGCAGCTGTAATTGCAGAGAAAGGGGGTTCTACAAAGTATTGACTCCGGGGGGCGCCATACAAATGTACCCCCCACACTTTTCACATATTTATTTGTAAAAAATGTTGAAAACCATTTATCATTTTCCTTCCACTTCACAATTATGTGACACTTTGTGTTGGTCTATCACATAAAATCCCAATAAGATACATTTACATTTTTTGGTTGTAACATTACAAAATGTGGAACATTTCAAGGGGTATGATTACTTTTTCAAGGCACTGTATATAGTACAGCATACAGAAGTAGAAGAATCTGAAGTTTATAATCTACAGCTGTAGAGAGAGTGAAGCTTTTTCAATGTACACCTCATTGTACAGAGCGCAGTAATCTGATGTATGAAGGGAGTGCGGTGACCTGCAGTATATAACGGACACCACAGGTTACAAAGTGCAGCAATCTGGAGGTTGTTACTTACAGCACAGCATACAGAGCAGCATGTAGTGTACAGTACAAGATACACAATGGAGCTGTGCTTTATGACTGTCGGTATCTCTCACACACAGTAACAGTTGGTGACAGTTGTGGTTTAGTGTCCCAGAACAGAATTGGAATTAGTCTGAGATTTCTTTTTTTTTTTTATGCAGGCTGGATGAGCAGATACACAACTTCCTTGATGATGGAGACCCCGAGAGCACCTTGGACATTGGCGCAGACATGCGGAAAATTCACTACTGCTTTACTTTACTGAAGGTAATGAACCAGAAGTTCCAAATTTAACCCCTTGACCTCCGGAAGGTTTCACTTCCCCCCTCCAACTACACGCCCCCCCCCCCCCCCAACTACACCCCCCTCACGACCAGGCCATTTTTTGCTATTCAGCACTGCACTACTTTAACTTGTAATTGCGCGGTCATGCAACACTGTACACAAATTAAATTTTATATCATTTTTTTCATACAAATAGAGATTTCTTTTGGTGGCATTTGATCACCACTGGGTTTTTTATTTCTTACGATATAAACGAAAAAAAAACTGAATTTAAAAATAAAATAATGATTTTCTACTTTCTGTTATAAAATATATCCAATAAAATCAAATTTATTTATAAATTTAGGCCAAAATGTATTCTGCTACAGGTCTTTGGTAAAAAAAAAAACCTGAAAAACAAAAATACAGTAGGTGTTTTTCTTTGTTTCTGTTATAACATTTTGCAAGTAAATAATCCTTTCTTCATAAATTTAGGGCAAAATTTTATTCTGCTACATTTTTTTGGGTGAAAATAACCCAAATCAGTGTATATTATTTAGTCTGTAGGGAAGTTATAGAGTCCACAAACTATGGGATGTATATTTGAAAAATGATCAATCCTGATGTACTGATGACTGATCTCATTTCTTGAGTCCCCTAAAACGCCAGCACAGTACAAATGACCCCTTTTTGGAAAGTAGACAGTCCAAGGTATTTAGTAAGAGGCATGGCGAATTTTTTGAAGTTGTAATTTTTTGTAAAATGAAGAAATAAAAAAAAAAAAAAAAAAATTCTCACAATTTTTTTTTTTTTACATACTATCATCAGAGCAGTACAGCGTCATTATATGTCTGGTGTGGCGGTGATCAGGGACACTGACTGGTGACAGGAAATAAACAAAATTTTAAATAATTTTTTATTCAATTTTTAAACTTTTTTGTTTTTTTTTGTTTTAACATTTTTAACCAGCTTGGCCAGACTGCTGGTTGGAAGCTGAACAGTGGGGACCTTGAGTAGAGAGTGTTTTGCGTTTTGACTGCTGGTGATTCCTGGGTTGAATTTTTAGGTTCTTTTTGGGGCTTTTCCTTTGTAGCTTTTTAACACCTTTTTTTGTCACTTTTTAAACAGCTTTTTTTTTTTCTTTGCTTCCTTCAGCCTACTAATTAAGGGGGGTGGTTAATTGGTCACAGGTGCTTGAGGCCTATATAACCTTCTGTAGAACTCATTGTGAGCCTGCTCATCTTTTAGCTTGCTGGAACTTAGACCAAATAGAACTGGACTAAGTGGTGAGTTAAAAATCAGAGTGGAAAATATGAGGTTTCAACAGAGGAAAAAGTACCTGTGTAGAGTGAGTGTGTATCTTTGTATGAACATGGGCTGTATTGAGTATTAGTGTCAGGTAGTACCTGTGTATTCTGAGTACCTGAGTGTTGTCTGAGTAGTGTGTGTGGATCGTTAGTACTTGTGTATTGTGTGTGTGCACGTTGGTCTGCGAGTACTTGTGTATTGTCTGGTTGAGTACCTGTGTATTGTCTTGTTGAGTATTAGTGTCAGGAAGCTAGTTGTTAGGTAATTTGGACAGGGTATAATCCCCAATCCTCATTAAATTAGTAGGTACGATGCCCGGTGGGTGTGGAGATGTGACTCGGTGTACATCTTGCGGCATGTATGCGTTCCTTGATCATTGGATCGAGGGAGAAATTACTGATGTGCAAAATGTAAGCACATTGTTTCCCTGGAAGCCCAGGTTCTGAATCTAGGGAAGCAACTGAGAAGTCCCTCCATACTAAAGGAGAGTCAGGAACGTACGCAGCAGGTGCCGGCAGGGGCCAGCACAGAGGTGGGTGGAGACAAAGAGGTGCAGGCTCTAGGAAAGGGTAGATGGGTGACAGTCAGGAAGGGAAGAGAGGGAAGTGTCAGGGAGAGGCCGATCCAGGGCAGGAGCATCCCAATAAGTACACTCCATTAAATGTCATTGGTGAAACCAGTTAGGGACCAGCACTGCTGGAGCTGAGGGACTCTCCTTGCTGCCGGGGGAAGAACTCGTTATTGAGAGTGGGGGGGGGAGCGAAGGGAAAGGAAAGACAGATTCTGGTGGTAGGGGACTCAATTCTTAGAAGGACAGGGAGGGCAATTTGTAACAAAGACCTGAAGCGCCGAACTGTATGTTGTGTACCGGGCGCTCTGGTTCGGCACATCACGGATCTGGTGGACAGATTACTGGGAGGGGCTGGGAAAGACCCGGCTGTCATGGTGCACGTTGGCACCAATGACAAAGTCAAAGGCAGATGGAGTGTCCTAAAGAACGATTTTAGGGACTTAGGTGCTAAATTGAGGAAAAGGACCTCCAAGGTAGTATTCTCAGGAATACTACTGGTACATCGAGCCACACCAGAAAGGCAGAGGGAGATTAGGGAAGTAAACAAGTGGCTGAAGCGCTGGTGTAGTAAGGAGGGGTTTGGGTTCCTGGAGGACTGGGCTGACTTCTTAATCGATCACCAGTACTATAGAAGGGACGGACTGCACCTAAATGAGGAGGGTGCAGATCAGCTGGGAGTGAAGATGGCCAAAAAGTTAGAGGGGTTTTTAAACTAGGCGACAGGGGGAGGGTCCAGAGGTAGAGATAGTCGGTGCGGAACATATTCCAGAGGGTAGTATTGGGGGCATTAGTGGTAGGTTGACTAAAGCACATAAACCCAAGGTAAGTATAAGTAAGTAACAAATCCTAGTTGCAATCTCAGAACACCCAATAAGAGGATAATATGTGACCGGTCTACACTACGTGGCATGTTCACCAATGCCAGGAGCCTGGCGGACAAGATGGGTGAACTAGAAATACTGTTGTACGAGGAGGATTTGGATTTTGTGGAAATTTCAGAGATTTCAACAGCTCTCATGATTGACTGGCAACCATTCAAGGGTATACCCTTTATCGCAGGGATAGAGAGGGTAAAAAAGGGGGAGGGGTATGCCTGTATATCAAGAATAATGTACAAGTGAATGTGAGAGATGACATCACTAAGGGAGCTAGGGAGGAGGTGGAATCTTTATAGGTAGAGCTCCAAAGGGATGACGGTAAGGGGAAAATAATACTGGGAGTATGCTATAGGCCCCCTAACCTGAGGGAGGAGGGTGAGACGGATCTCCTATCACAATTTGGATTAGCAGCAAGGATGGGAAGTGTTATCATAATAGGGTATTCTAATTATCCAGACATAGACTGGGCGGAGGGAACCGCGCATTGATCTAAGGCTTACCAGTTCCTAAATGTCTTGCAGGACAATTTCATGGTTCAGATGGTAGACGCGCCAACTAGAAATAAAGCGTTACTGGATCTACTGATTACCAACAATACAGACCTGATCACGGATGTGAAAACACGGGGCAATTTAGGATACATCGATCACAGGTCAATTGGCTTCAGTATAAATCACACAAATAGGAAACATGAGGGGAATACAAAGACACTGGTTTTCAAAAGGGCCAACTTCCCTAAACTACAAACCTTTTTAGAAGGCATGAATTGGAATAAAATCTTAGGAACAAAGAACACGGAGGAGAGATGGGTTTGCTTTAAGAGCTTTGAGAGCATCCCAATAGATAATAACAAAAGTCCTGGATGGCTTAACTCCAATGTAAAAATGCATATAAAAGCAAAAGAAAAAGCCTTAAGAAAATACAGGGTTAAGGGATCATCATCAGCATTCAGACTTCATAAAGAATGCAACAAGAAATGTAAGGGTACACAAAAGACACATAGCGGAGGAGAGCAAAAAAATCCCAAGAAATTCTTTAAGTATGTAAACAGTAAAAAAGGGAGGACAGACCATATTGGCCCCATAAAGAATGAGGAAGGACATCTGGTTACAAAGGATGGGGAGATGGCAAAGGTATTGAATTTATTCTTTTCTTCAGTCTTCACAAGGGGATCGGGGGGCTTCAGTAACCAAAACTGCAGTGTTTATCCTCATGACACAACACAGGAAGCACCTCCATGGTTAACAGAGGAGAGAATTAAAATTAGACTTGGGAAACTTAACATTAATAAATCACCGGGACCAGATGGCTTGCACCCGAGGGTCCTTAGGGAACTCAGCCAAGTAATTACCAGACCATTGTTCCTAATTTTTACTGACAGTCTACTGACTGGAATGGTACCAGCTGATTGGAGAAAAGCCAATGTAGCACCAGTATTTAAAAAGGGCCCAAAATACATCCCTGGGAGTTACAGACCAGTTAGCCTAACATCAATAGTATGCAAGCTCTTGGAGGGGATGATAAGGGACTATATACAAAATTTTAGTAACGAGAACTATATCATTAGCAGTAATAAGCATGGATTCATGAAGAATCGTTCTTGCCAAACCAATCTATTAACCTTCTATGAGGAGGTGAGTTGCCATCTAGATAAAGGAAGGCCCGTAGACGTGGTGTATCTGGATTTTGCAAAAGCATTTGACACAGTTCCCCATAAACGTTTACTGTCCAAAATAAGGTCCGTTGGCATGGACCATAGGGTGAGTGCATGGATTGAAAACTGGCTACAAGGGCGAGTTCAGAGGGTGGTGATAAATGGAGAGTACTCAGAATGGTCAGGGGTGGGTAGTGGGGTCCCCAGGGTTCTGTGCTGGGACCAATCCTGTTTAATTTGTTCATAATTGACCTGGAGGATGGGATAAACAGTTCAATCTCTGTATTTGCGGATGATACTAAGCTAGGCAGGGCAATAACTTCTCCGCAGGATGTGGGAACCTTGCAAGAAGATCTGAACAAATTAATGGGGTGGGCAACTACATGGCAAATGATGTTCAATGTAGAAAAATGTAAAATAATGCATTTGGGTGGCAAAAATCTGAATGCAATCTATAGACTGGGGGGAGAACCTCTGGGGGAATCTAGGATGGAAAAGGACCTGGGGGTCCTACTAGATGATAGGCTCAGCAATGGCATGCAATGCCAAGCTGCTGCTAACAAAGCAAACAGAATATTGGCATTAAAAAGGGGATCAACTCCAGAGATAAAACGATAATTCTCCCGCTCTACAAGACTCTGGTCCGGCCGCACCTGGAGTATGCTGTCCAGTTCTGGGCACCAGTCCTCAGGAAGGATGTACTGAAAATGGAGCGAGTACAAAGAAGGGCAACAAAGCTAATAAAGGGTCTGGAGGATCTTAGTTATGAGGAAAGGTTCTGAGCTCTGAACTTATTCTCTCTGGAGAAGAGACGCCTGAGAGGGGATATGATTTCAATGTATAAATACCGTATTGGTAACATTTAGGGTCTCTTTTGTATGTTAAGCCACATTAAGCTCCCCAACAAACAAACTTAATGTCTCTAGTTTGCCTTGTGGAACACCGAAATGCATGAAACTTCTAGGATAGGTTTGGAAAGTTAAAAACTTAGGATGTGCACATTTTCAGGGCATTGGATTGAGGTTTAGTCACTTTATTACACGTTAAGCTACATTAAGCCATTTTCACATTAAATGTTTTAGTATATCCCTCAAAGGAGAAGTTCAGAATAAACATTCCCAGCTGGTTTTCTTGATGTTATCACAGAGAAGGGTCAGACCCGTGTACAATACGGCTACTCGCCATGCCCTTTGTGACACGTATACAATAAAACTATGGCTGAGAATTACCCAATGTGTCGCCATACTTTATGTACTTCAAAATACTCGTATGCCTTTTATTTTGTACTAAACTAACAATTGGAAAGGTATGAATATGATTTATGCCCTTTTTTGCCTCCCAGAGACTTTTCCGTGACAGGAAACCATCAGATGTCGGAATCTCTTCTCCTGAGACCACCACAGAAAGGCCCGGATCTTCTATTGTCCGTCCAGAAGAAATGAAGAAGCTCCGAGACCTTCTACAGCAAAGAGACAATGAAATCAGTATCCTTGTCCAGCCCAAAACACATTCATTCATTTATTCTAGAGAATTTATAAATCAGTTTTGAAAATCGCACCTTGACGGTGATCCTTCTCAGTCTCACTGATCAGCCAGAACTTTATGACCACCCACCTAATATTGAGTAGGTCCCCTTTTTCCTGGCAAAACAACCCTGACCCGTCGAGGCCATGGACTCCACTAGACCTCTGAAGGTATGCTGTGGTATCTGGCACCAAGCTGTCACTAGCAGATCCTTTAGTGGCGGTTCACACAGGGGCGACTTGCCAGGCGACCTAGCCGCCTGACAAGTCGCCTCCCGTTCTGTACAATGGAACCGTTCTAATAGGAGCGACGCAAGTCGCTCCGACTTAGAAAAAGGTTCCTGTACTACTTTGGGGGCGACTTGAAGCGACTTGCGTAGACTTCTATACAGAAGTCGTTTTGCAAGTCGCCGTGGAAGTCGTGTGCAGGTCGCCTCGGTGAGGCGACCTGCAAGTCGTGCCGCCCCTGTATGAACCGGGGCTTAAAGTGATTGTAAATTCTCGTTTAAAAAACACTAAAAAAAAAAAACATGTTATACTTACAGTGGATATAAAAAGTCTACACACCCCTGTTAAAACGTCAGGTTTCTGTGATTTAAAAAAATGAGACAAAGATAAATAATTTCAGAACTTTTTCCACCTTTAATGTGAGCTATAAATTGTACAACTCAGTTGAACAACAAATTGTACCAGCTGAAGCCCCAAAGCATAATGCTGCCACCACCATGCTTCACGGTGGGTATGGTGTCCTTTTGGTGATGTACAGTGTTGTTTTTACGCCAAACATATCTTTTGAAATTATGGCCAAAAAGTTCAACCTTGGTTTCATCAGACCATAATACATTTTCCCACATGATTTTGGGAGACCTCAGATGTGTTTTTTGCAAAATTTATCCAGGCTTGGATGTTTTTCTTCATAAGAAAAGGCTTCTGTCTTACCACTCTACCCCATAGCCCAGACATATGAAGAATACGGAAGATTGTTGTCACATGTACCACACCAGCCAGTACTTGCCAGATATTCCTGCAGATCCTTTAATGTTGCTGTAGGCCTCTTGGCAGCCTCCCTGACCAGTTTTCTTCTCATCTTTTCATCAATTTTGGAGGGATGTATTAGGGGGTGCTGGAGGAGCTGCTACACACAGAAGGTTTTTTGTCTCTAAGATAAAAAAAAACCTTCTGCCTTTACAACTCCTTTAAGGCCACTTAAAGTGATACTAAAGTCTTGTTTTTTTTGTTTAAAAATAACAAACATGTTATACTTACCTGCTCTGTGCAGTTGGTTTGGTACAGAGCCGGCCGGATCCTCCTCTTCTTCTCGGTTCCCTCTTTGGTGCACCTGGCCCCTCCCTCCAGTTGAGTGCCCCCCCCCCCCAGCAAGCAACTTGCTATAGGGACACCCGAGCCGAGCCACAGCTCCCTGTGTCCATGCAGACACGGAGCCGTGGCCCGGACCCGCCCCCTCTCTCTTCTCATTGGCTCACTGACTTTGACAGCAGTGGGAGCCAATGGCGGAGAGAGAGTCCCGGACAGCCGAGTCTCTCATGCAACATCACTGGATCGAGATGGGACTCAGGTAAGTATTAGGGGGGGCTGCTGCACACAGAAGGTTTTATATCTTAATGCATTGAATGCACCTTCTGCCTTTTACAACCACTTTAAGGACCAGGCCATATCTGGCACTTTTTTTAACAAGCAAAACATTTTTTGCTAGAAAATCACTTAGAACCCCCCAAACATTATATTTTTTTTAGCAGAGACCGTAGAGAATAAAATGACATTATAATTTTTATGTCACGTGGTGCCCCATCATTAGTGTCAGTGGGAGGAATGGTGACCTATCATTGGTATCAGTGGGAGGAATAGTGACCCATCATTGGTGTCAATGGGAGGAATAGTGACCCATCATTGGTGTTAGTGGGAGGAATAGTGCCCCATCTTTGGTGTCAGTGCAGGGGGTTGCACCCCATTGTTGTCAGTGGAAGCAATTGAACCCCAATATTGTCAGTGGAAGCAATTGAACCCCATTGCTGGTGTTGGTGGGAGGAATTGCACCCCATTGTTGGTGTCGGTGGGAGGAATGGTGCCCCATCATTGGGAGGAATAGTGCCCCATCATTGTTATAAGTGGGAGGAATACTGCCTTGTCATTGGGAGGAATAGTGCTACAGCATTGGTGTCAGTGGGAGGACTTGTTATTCATCTTTGCTGTCAGTGGGAGTAATTGCACCCCATTGTTGGTGTCAGTGGGAGGAATAGTGCCCCATCATTTGTGTCAGTGGGAGGAATAGTGCCCCATCATTTGTGTCAGTGGGAGGAATAGTGCCCCATCATTGGTGTCAGTGGGAGGAATAGTGTCCCATCATTGGTGTCAGTGGGAGGAATAGTGCCCCATCATTGGTGTCAGTGGGAGGAATAGTTCCCCCATCATTGGTGTCAGTGGGAGGAATAGTGCCCCATCATTGGTGTCAGTGGGAGGAATAGTGCCCCATCATTGGTGTCAGTGGGAGGAATAGTGCCCCATCATTGGTGTCAGTGGGAGGAATAATGGCCCATCATTGGTGTCAGTGGGAGGAATAGTGCCCCATCATTGGTGTCAGTGGGAGGAATAGTGGCTGATAATTGATATAAGTGGAAGGTGCAGTGCTATCTTGTTGGTGTCGGTAGGAGGATTTATGCCTTACTTTTGGTGTCAGTGGGAGGAATGGTGCCTCATTGTTGGTATCAGTCGGAGGAAGGAATAGAGATAAAGGAGGAAAAGGGTCACAGTTTGAAGAGCACAGTTCTAGAGGGATCCCACAGGTATGGTATATACATAGTTGGTCTAAGCTGGAACAGTGTAACTATGTAAAAATATCTATACCTGGAATTCTTCTTTAAGATTTACTTACTTAGCAGATGACTCTGTAGCTGGGAATTATAACGGGACGTCCAACACTGGCCACAGTGCCAACTAACCAACCTCTTACTGATAGCTCAAGCTGCTTGGTGTGTTTTATAGGATCCCATCACAAAGCTCTGCAGTTGGGGAGTTTAGCAGTCACTTTGCTCTGTTATTTCACACTCAGCAGTCAGCTTGTGTTATCAGCATGAGGACAGGCAGCAAACCTCTTAGGGCCTTTGCACTCAGACTCGGCTCCAAGAGTCATCCTGAGAGTAAAATTAAATAAGGTGATAATTAAATCTTTCAGAAGAAGCTTTCACTGTAATGAAGATTAGATACAGCTTGCTGCAACTCTGGCAAAAGCTCAACAGCAACTGTTCCTGTAAGATGGGCCACGTCCTAAATCCCTCTCCGCCTCTGTAGCTCTATAGAAATGTGTCGAGTTCACTTTCATAGGCTTCTGTTGCTCCAAAATGTAGCCATTTTTATCAAAAGCAGCCATTTTTATTAGAAAATACTTGTTCCTATTAACAATATTCAGATATATTAGTCAGCATGTTGAAGAAAGAGAAGAAGAGGAACCAGGATGCCACGTATGAAATGAGCCAGTCTGGAGGCCAGCTTCGTTCACATAGTGATGCCAGCCTTGGTGGAAGACCAGCATGGAAGTCTCCTCTGACACCCAAGGCTTCATCCCTCCAGCAAGTCAGCGAGAGCATGGCTATAGAATCCAGACCTGTAGCTTTCCAAAGGAGGGCAGGTAGGTGACCTAAACCTACACCAAATACATATTTTACATTGTTTGCTAATGTAGCACCCTCCTAGTTAGGTCAAGGACCTGAAAGGTCAATGGAAATGTTGGCTTCTACCGTAGCAGTGGTTGTTTGATTTTGGTCTGCTCAGGGCTGCACTGGCTGGGAGTTTGCTTCCCTCTGCCTCTTGAAGAAGTTTCTGGGGTTCAGGAAGGGAGTAGACATCTGCAATTTTGTTTAGTTCTGAATTCGTTTTTTAACAAATATTGACAAATTCGTTGATTCAGAAATTTCACGTATTTTTCAATTTCCAAATTTCCGAATTTTCAAATTGCGGAAATTCGAAATTTGGAAATTTTCTAAATTGGAACATTTCGAAAATTCATAAATTTAAAAATTCTAAAATTTGGAAATTTGAAAATCCAAGAATAATGCCCCGTACACACGGTCGGATTTTCCGATGGAAATTCCGACCGTGTGTGGGCTCCATCGGACATTTTCCATAGGATTTTCCGACACACAAAGTTGGAGAGCAGGATATAAAATTTTCCGACAACAAAATCCGTTGTCTGAAATTCCGATCGTGTGTACACAAATCCAACGCACAAAGTGCCACGCATGCTCAGAATAAGTAAAGAGATGAAAGCTATTGGCCACTGCCCCATTTATAGTCCCGACGTACGCGTTTTACGTCACCGCGTTCAGAACGATCGGATTTTCCGACAACTTTGTGTGACCGTGTGTATGCAAGACAAGTTTTAGCCAACATCCGTCGGAAAAAATCCTAGGATTTTGTTGTCGGAATGTCCGAACAAAGTCCGACCGTGTGTACGGGGCATTAGAATGAAAATCTGAAAATTCAAAAGAATGAAAATCTCAAAATTCAAAAACCCAACAATCTGAAATAATAGCTAATAATACATTTTAAATGATAAGTATTGGAATTTCCTTTCAAATTTAGCTGTTAGTGAACGTAAAGAGTACGAATTTATCCGAAGTTACGAATTGTCTGAAATAAAGAATATCGTATCTAGACGGTATGGAACGTAACTATCTAATAATAATAATAATAAAACCTTTTTAGTATTATTATTTATTTATTTATTTATTTTTTTTTCCACATCAGTAAACAGTGTTTGGAGGGCTAAATCAGTTATTATTATTTATTATTAATTTGTAACGTTCCATTCGTTTAGATGCGGCATTGGTTATTTTGGATAATTCGTAACTTCAGATAAATTTGTATTCGTTGCGTTCACAAACAGCCAAATTTGAAAGGAAATTCCAATACCTATCATTTAATAGTTATTATTAGTTAGTTATTATTTCAAATTTTACAGATTTTCTTTCTTTTTTTCAGATTTTCGAATTTTGGGATTTTTGAATTTCCGAATTTTCGAATTCCGAAAATCAGAAAATTCAAAAAATTCAGAAATTCAGAAATTTGAAAATTCAGAATTTCGGAAATTTGAAAATCAGAGTTTTCGGTTTTCCGAATTTTTGAATTTCCGAAAAAAGCAAAAAAACAAATGAAACAATAAGGAACACATTTTTTGTCAGTGCACGTGTCTAGGAGGGAGCATTTAAATGACCAGCTTGAATAATGAGCAGGGCCCAGCCAATCCCTGGGGAGGTGTGCCCAGATGGTGGCTGGGGGAGCTGTCAAATAGTTTGGAGCCCTGAGGAGATGGATCTGTTAGCTAAGAGGAAGGGGACTGCTTGTTGTTGGACCCCCCCCCCCCTTTGGACTGGAAGCTGGACTAACTTCTTGGAGGCTGTAAATGTGGACTGATTATTGCTGGGATCTTGTGAGTAGAGACCCCTTATCTGCACTAAAGCTTATTCATTGTCCCCAGCCATGAACCGTGGTCTATTCAGGTCTGCCTTTTATTTGTGCTCACTCTGTCTTATGGTCCTCAGCCATGAACTGTGGACTGTTTGTCTACCTATACTAGTGCTACTGCCACTACATAAGAGGTGTCCTCTGCTAGCAATATACTGCGTTTTGGAATATCCTGCATCACCCTAGATCCCCTCTCCCAAGTTCTACTACCAATAAGACATAACCCCTAGACTGATTACTGAACTAGAGTGAATAAACAGTTGCTGTGTGCCTGGCTGCACTATAGTGGGCAAGAACCTGCGCAATCTACAGCGGCCCCTCCGGGGGTAGTGCTCCACTATTATTATTAGAACAGTAGTAATTAGTAGGTATTAAACATATTATCCTCAAGTGACAAAACATATAATTGTGTAGCCACACTTCCCTTGATTACTCTAGGTGCAGTCTTTTTGAGTACCAGCTAATCTGCTCGAGATGCATTCCACAGATTGCTGCACTAAACTTCAGTTTTTTGGGTTTTTTTTGGGTGGCTACATTCGCTTGCATGGTCTCTGTTGAGCTCCATTGGATCCACTGCAACATGCAACCATACATGCTTGTCCACCAAAGATTATACAGTAGATGGACATGAAGCCACTCTGTACAAACCCATAGAGCTGGCACAGAGGGTCTGCAGTGCATGAAGATGTCTGTATCCCCCCCCCTCCCCAGGTTTGATTGACAGCTAGTCAGTCAGGCAGTCTCTGAAACATCAGAGTGCAGGTACCGTATATACTCGAGTATAGGCCAACCCGAATATAAGCCGAGGCACCTAATTTCATCACAAAAAAACTGAAAACGCACTGACTCGAGTATAAGCCTAGGGTGGGAAAATGCAGGAGCTGCTGGGTAAACAATGCCATCTGCAGCCTCACTGTGCCCATCTGCAGCCTCACTGTGCCCATCTGCAGCCTCACTGTGCCCATCTGCAGCCTCACTGTGCCCATCTGCACCCTCAATGTGCCCATCTTCAGCCTCACTGTGCCCATCTGCAGCGATACCTTTGATTACTAAAACAGCGGGTGTCTTCCTCTGTGTCATGCAGTCTGTTTGGCAGCCGTCCATTGTAACAAAGCCCCGCCTCCTCCTCGTCTGTGATAGGCGAAACACTGTTACAGTTTCCCTGCATTGTATCAGTGTTCCTTTATCATGGACGAGGAGGAGGCGGGGCTTTGTTACAGATGGGCACAGTGAAGCTGCAAATGGGCACAGTGAGGCTGCACCCTCACTCGAGACCCTGACTCGAGTATAAGCCGAGTGGGGGGGGGGTTCAGCCTAAAAAATGGGCTGAAAAGCTCGGCTTATATCGAGTATATACGGTACATTACAGTGTTCACGGGAGGGACATGTAGCCCTGGCGTAAGGGCATAAGATAGAGACCGTGTGCGCTCTGCCTGGCTGGACATTCGGTAAATCGCTCAGCACAGGGAGACCCAGAGGGGCGGGGCGGGAACGACATATTTGGAAGGTAAAACAAACCTTTACAACCAGTGTAGAAAAAAATGGAATTCTGGAAGGTGTTAAATGTATTTAAAGAGATCACTGTTATATGCAGTGTGATGACTTGTGGCTTCTTCACCTCATTGGTAGTGCTTTTCTGTGAGTTCAGTCCACATCAGATATGCCGTTTAAGGGCTTTTTGGCCCACTTTTTTTGAAACACAAAAGTTCAGCAAACGGCTTCCCTGGCATCCACCATCAGTCCGAAATGACAAATTATTAGCCTCATGGCTCTCTTCAGTGCTCAGGCCTTGTGCCTTGGTCGTCCTGACCATATAACACAGCACTGTGCTCTCATACAAACGCTGTATCTCTGTCAGCTCTCTGTCTTTTTGCTGCAGCTCCTTGCTGCTCCATCGCTTGGGCTCGGGTCTCTGTCCTGTCCCAGACAACACTGTGCAGACATGCACACCTCTCTGGCTGCTCCCTTGCAACCACACAGGGTCGCCTCGGGATGGTAGAGCCCTGAACTATGGTCAAGTCCAGTGGCAGCTAGTGTTTTTTTTTTTTTTTTTTTGGGGGGGGGGGGCGCAAAAAACCACCTCCCTCCCCCCTGCTTCCGCTCCCGCTTGGTCGGGTTCAACGCTTCCGATTTTTTTATAGTTTACTTTGAAGTTAGGGAGATAGTTGTAATGTGCGAAGATTTTACATAGGTTGGGCAGTGAGATATGTGGTTGAGTGATAGAGGGGCGGATTTTTAACTGATGATGGGCAGTGCTGCAAAGGAAATGTTTTTATGCTATTCTTCCTGGACGCTTGCGGGGGGCATGTTTAGTCTAGTGAAGGGCAGGGTTTTGACGCCTAAACCCGCCCTTCACCGAAATTAATACGCCTCGCAAGCAAACATTGTCCCGTCGGCCAGTGGCGTCACTAGGGGGTGGCTTTGGGGGCTATAGCCCCGAATCTGGGGCCCATAGTCTCTGCAGGGGTCCCCAAGGGGAGGGGAGGCTCTCTGGGAACCTTGATGTAAGTGGGGGGCTCTCTGGTGATCCTGATGCAAGAGGGAGGCTCTCTAGGGACCCTGATTTTAAGGGGGAGGCTCTCTAGGGACCCTGATTTTAAGGGGGAGGCTCTCTGGGGACCCTGATTTTAAGGGGGAGGTTCTCTGGGGACCCTGATTAAGGGGTAGGCTCTCTGGGAAACCTAATGTAAGGGGGGGGTGCTCTCTGGGGACCCTGATGCAAGGGGGAGGCTCTCTGGGGAGTCTGATGTAAGGAGACTCTCTGGGCCCCCTGATGTAAGGGGGGGCTCTCTGGGGACCCTGATGTAAGGGGGGGCTCTCTGGGGACCCTGATGTAAGTGGGGGGGCTCTCTGGGGACCCTGATGTAAGGGGGGGCTTTCTGGGGATCCTGATGTAAGTGGGGGGCTCTCTGGGGACCCTGATGTAAGTGGGGGGCTCTCTGGGGACCCTGATGTAAGTGGGGGCTCTCTGGGGATATATGTACACACAAACACGCGTATATTACTGTATATACATGTGTATGCCCGCCCAAGCGCATGGCTTTCTTTACTACGCTGCTGTGGGCTCTAGCCCCAGATCTTTTGTAGACCTAGCAACGCCCCTGCTGTCGGCTATTGTCTGCGGAGGCGCCGTCTCAACAGCTGATCGTGAATTTAGCTGTTGCGCAGTTCCGTGCAGCTCTGGCACTTCTTGATAGCGGGCACTATGCGACAGAACACTGCCACCATTGGGGGACATTAATAAAGAGTCCCACAAGGGAAGTAAAGGGCCCCCGGGATCAGTGGGAAAAGCCCCTGGTCAAGGGCCGGGGGGGCCCTTCATGGTTTCTTGCATCGGGGCCCTAAAGGTTCTAGCTACCCCTCTGTGTAGGAGGATGTGTTTCGTCTCTGTGTATCACCTGAGGCCAGTCACTTTACTGGGTATATGCAATTTAAATAGGCAAAGCTACCAATACAGAATGAGTCCGGCCTCCCGGCATTTTTTGGTCAGGTGACGTGACCTGTGGCAGATTTGGCCATCCACATTGACACTGCAGTCACCAAGCGTGTCGATCTTCCAGTCCTAACCCTGACCTGTTCTCTGGGATCTCGTAGTTCTCCCCATGGAAACACATGGAACCCACATCCAGCTACTTATATGGTAAGATATGCGCGTCCAGATGTACGCCTGACTCTGCCAGCAATATGTAATATAGATTCAGAGAACAAAAGTTTCAGAGAAAGTTGGAGCAGAGCAAGCCTAACTTTGGCCTTGTTCTGTGTTCGATAGATGTAAAGTCTGGCACTGCGTGTATGGAGGGGTCATGGGGGGGATGTATGTGATCACTCTGGACACGTCTGAGGAGCATTAAATAAAATGTCGATTATGTTGCAGTACAAGAGCGGAAGGTGTGGTGAGCTGTACTATGAGCTGACGGTCACCCACCTTCCCTTCCCAGATCACATTTATGGTGATTGTAGACTGGAGACCCCGAGGTCATAGTGAGGGCCACCAGATCTCTAGATCTTCATTCTACACCTTGGAGCTCAAAGGATCTTGCAGTATTATAATATAAAATGCATCAACTGTAAGTCATCATTGTTTAACTTTTGGATAGGATCAACACAGAATTGCTAGTTACATAGTTACATAGTAGGTGAGGTTGAAAAAAAGACACAAGTCCATCGAGTCCAACCTATGTGTGTGATTATATGTCAGTATTACATTGTATATCCCAGTATGTTGCAGTCGTTCAGGTGCTTATCTAATAGTTTTGTGAAACGATCGATGCTCCCCTCTGAGACCACCGCCTGTGGAAGGGAATTCCACATCCTTGTCGCTCTTACAGTAAAGAACCCTCTACGTAGTTTAAAGTTAAAACTCTTTTCTTCTCATTTTAATGAGTGGCCACGTGTCTTGTTAAACACCCTTTCTCCCTATTGTGGGGTCACCAGTACAGTATTTGTATATTGAAATCATATCCCCTCTCAGGTGTCTCTTCTCCAGAGAGAATAAGTTCAGTGCTCACAACCTTTCCTCATAACTAAGATCCTCCAGACCCTTTATTAGCTTTGTTGCCCTTCTTTGTAGTCGCTCCATTTCCAGTACATCCTTCGTGAGGACTGGCGCCCAGAACTGGACAGCATACTCCAGGTGCGGCCGGACCAGAGTCTTGTAGAGCTTGAGAATTATCGTTTTACCTCTGGAGTTGATCCCCCTTTTAATGCCAATATTCTGTTTGCTTTGTTAGCGGCAGCTTGGCATTGCTGAGCCTATCATCTACTAGGACCTCCAGGTCCTTTTCAATCCTAGATCCCCCCAGAGGTTCTCCCCCCAGTGTATAGATTGCATTCAGATTTTTGTCACCCAAATGCATTATTTTACATTTTTCTACATTGAACCTCATTTGCCATGTAGTTGCCCACCCCATTAATTTGTTCAGGTCTTTTTGCAAGATTTCCACATCCTGCGGAGAAGTTATTGCCCTGCTTAGCTTAGTATTGTCTGCAAATACAGAGATTGAACTGTTTATCCCATCCTCCAGGTCGTTTATAAACAAATTAAATAGGATTGGTCCCAGCACAGAACCCTGGGAACCCCACTACCCACCCCTGACCATTCCGAGTACTCCCCATTTATCACCACCCTCTGAACTCGCCCTTGTAGCCAGTTCTCAATCCATGTACTCACCCTATGGTCCATGCCAACGGACCCTATTTTGTACAGTAAACGTTTATGGGGAACTGTGTAAAATGCTTTTGCAAAATCCAGATACACCACGTCTACGGGCCTTCCTTTATCTAGATGGCAACTCACCTCCTCATAGAAGGTTAATAGATTGTTGTTCAGTCCAGTGCTCTCCAAACTGCAGCCTGTGGGTTTGATGTGGTCCTTTTGTTTGCCTTCATTTGGCCTTTTGGGGCACAATTCCTCCCACTGACACCAATGATGGGGTGTTCCGTCAGATTAGGCGAGCCGTCAAATTTCGTAACGGAAGTGACGTACCGTCACAGCCATCTTGGTACACCCCGCACTCAGCCGCAGTAAGCCTACAGTCTGGAGTCGCCAAGCTGATACCTCTTTTTTTACACCTACCGAAATCTTGCATTTCACACTTCTTTTTACCAGTAAACTGAGCTTATATCGTGACATCCATGATTTAGATCTCCGTGACGCTGTTTTGATGTTGAATTTTAAAAAAGCAGAGACAAGCCTGCTGATCTCCAATGCAATATTCCCAACGCACACATTCCTGCAAAGATGGCTGTATTTTTAATAGGGTGTTGAAGGGACCATCGGCTGGAACCGTATACAGTCATAAAGAGAAAACCACATAGTTACAAGAAAAGCCTTCATTGATTGAAGTTTTGGACCCATTTTTGGAGATCCTGGTGGGATGGTGACATTTTCTCTTTAAGCCTGTTGATCTCACACGTTTGCTAATCTCACAGAAGACCGATGCTTTTACAATTCAACATCAAAACAGTGTCACGGAGTTCTAAATACTGGATGTCACGATATAAGCTCAGTTTACTGGTTAAAATAAGTATGAAATGCAAGATTTCGGTGGGTGTAAAAAGATGTCTGCTTGGCGACTTCAGACTGTAGGCTTACTGCGGCCGAGTGTGGGGTGTACCAAGATGGCCGTGACGGAACATTACTTCCGTTACAAGATTTGACGGGTCGCCTAATCTGACGGAACAGGGGCACTATTACTCCCACTGACACCAATGATGGGGCACTATTACTCCCACTGATACTAATGATGGGGCACTATTCCTCCCAATGATACCAATGATGGGGACACTATTCCTCCCACTGATACCAATGATGGGACACTATTCCTTCCACTGACACCATCGATGGGGCCCTATTCCTCCCACTGACATCAATCATGGCGCATTATTACTCTCATTGACACCAACAATTGGGCACTATTTCTCCCACTGATACCAACAAGGGGGCCCTATTTTTTTCACTGACATAAACAATGGGGCATTACTCCTTCCACTGACACCAACAATGGAGCACTATTCCTTCCACTGACACTAACAATTGGGCATTATTTCTCCAAGTGATACCAATGATGGGGTACTATTCTTTTCATTGACACCAACAATAGGGCACTATTACTGACACCATCGATGGGGCACTCTTCCTCCTCCTACAGACAACAGGTACTATGTGATCTTTTTACTTACACTGACTGCCCAGCCTGAAGCATTTTCTACTTCCACTGACCAAAGTCTGCCCCACCTAAAGTCTGGAGGACGGTAAACTGGTCCTTTATTTAGAAGGTTTGAAGAGCCTTGGTTTAGTCCATAGATGTGCTTTTCCTGTGCATGTGGTATTCTGTACCTGACATATTTCAGTAGCCTCAGACAGCATGAACAGTACACAGTTCCTTGTATCATTTCTCCTCTCTCTCTTCTTTTTTGTTCCAGCTTGTGTAGACTGAATGCTTTTGCAAATCCTGATATTACCTTATAAAAAAGCAGTGACATCATCACTGTGCTGTACAGGGAGCAGAGTTGTGGGAGGGACCCAACAGCTGGCCAGCAGGGGGCGGAGAGAAGACCAGTCTCCCTACACAAGGAGAGAGATCAGAGCTGTGGGAGGGGCCCAACAGTCTCCATCCACTAGAGCTTGCCTTTAGGAAAATACAAGAGGGGCGGAGACAAGACCAGTCACCCTGTACAAGGAGAGAGAGCAGAGATGTGGGAGTGGCCCTGAAGGCTCCACCCACTACAGGCTGCCTGCAAAAAAAATTACAGGAGGGGGCGGAGACGAGACCAGTCACCCTGTACAAGGAGAGAAAGCAGAGCTGTGGGAGTGGCCCTGAAGGCTCCAGCCACTACAGGCTGCCTGCAAAAAACCACAGGAGGGGGCGGAGACTAGGCCAGTCCCCCTGCACAAGGAGAGCGAGCAGAGCTGTGGGAGTGACCCTGAAGGCTCCACCCACTACAGGCTGCCTGCAGAAAACCACAGGAGGGGGCGGAGATTAGACCAGTCCCCCTGCACAAGGAGAGCGAGCAGAGCTGTGGGAGTGACCCTGAAGGCTCCACCCACTACAGGCTGCCTGTAGAAAACTACAGGAGGGGGTGGAGACCAGATCAGTCTCCACCCACTAGAGCCTGCCTTTAGAAAACTACAGGAGGGGTGGAGACAAGACCAGTCCCCCTGCACCAGAATTAAGAGCAGAGCTGTGGGAGGGGCCCAGCTAGCTCCGTCCACTACGGAAACCTACAGGAGGGGTGGAGACAAGACCAGTCCTCCTGTACAAGGAGAGAAAGCAGAGCTGTGGGAGGAACCCAGAAGGCTCCACTCACTAGAGGCTGCCTATAGAAAACTATAGTAGGGGTGGAGACAAGACCAGTCCCCCTGCGCAAGAAAAAGGAGCAGAGTTGTGGGAGGGGCTCAGCTAGCTCTACCCACTACGGAAACCTACAGGAGGGGGCGGAGACGAGCCCAGTCGCACTGCACAATGAGAGAAAGCAGAGCTGTGGGAGGGGCCCAGAAGGCTCCACCCACTACAGGCTGCCTGTAGAAAACTAAAGGAGGGACGGAGACAAGACCAGTCACCCTACACAAGGAGAGAGAGAGAGGGCAGAGCTGTGGGAGGGGCACAGCTAGTTCCACCCACTACAGAAACCTACAAGAGGGGGCGGAGACTAGACGAGTCCCCCTGCACAAGGAGAGAGAGCAGCAGTGGGCGGTCTTTATTACAGGAAGTCTCACACCTGATTACTGCACAGATCTGGGAGAAATACATAAAGATCACCAAGATCCAAGGAGACACAAGGACAATATTTGCTTGATTCCCAGCCTGCCACCTTGCAAAGTTCCCTGTAAACTGGAACAGCGATAACCCCTAAATCGCAGCTTCAGGGGTGTGGCCGCATGCTTCAGATACTCATTATGTATGTATTGCAGGAAGCCGCCCACCTTGTGTCTCTTCCCGGATTCGCTGTCCACATTTTCTTGGCTTTTTCACGCATCCTATAAATTTTCCGCACACCTGAATCTATTGTAACGTGAAATAAAAGTCGCCCCCGGGGTTCATGTTCCGTGTTCAGTCCTATAGGCGCCGGACGATGCCAGCCTCTCCCCTAATGAGGGTTTTTATACTATTAAAATTTTGAAAATCTTTTTTTGACCATAAAGTTTAGAAAATGGCCATATTGTTCTCCTTAACATAACAGCAGTCTGTCTGAGCCTCGCTCATACCGCGCGCTCGCTGTTCATGGCGTCCAACTCATCACCTGGAACCGTTCAGCAGCTCTGAAATCCCCGTGAGTCACCGCTCCATCCTTTAACTGTTTGAGCTGCTACAGCTTTGATGTGATGTCAGAGGAAAGAGTCCAGAGGCAGAGAGCTCAAAGAAGAGGAAATTGTAGAAGAGTCCTCCGGCAGTGCAGAGTATTTCAGGAGAGGAGAGTTATGGAGGAAGGAGCAGAGTCCTCCAGCAGTGCAGAGTATTTCAGGAGAGGAGAGTTATAGAGGAAGGAGCAGAGTCCTCCTGCAGTGCAGAGTATTTCAGGAGAGGAGAGTTATAGAGGAAGGAGCAGAGTCCTCCAGCAGTATTTCAGGAGAGGAGAGTTATAGAGGAAGGAGCAGAGTCCTCCAGCAGAGTATTTCAGGAGAGGAGAGTTATAGAGGAAGGAGCGGAGTCATCCAGCAGAGCAGAGTATTTCAGGAGAGTTATAGAGGAAGGAGCAGAGTCCTCCGGCAGTGCAGAGCATTTCAGGAGAGGAGAGTTATAGAGGAAGGAGCAGAGTCCTCCAGCAGAGCAGAGTATTTCAGGAGAGGAGAGTTATAGAGGAGGAGCAGAGTCCTCCAGCAGTGCAGAGTATTTCAGGAGAGGAGAGTTATAGAGGAAGGAGCAGAGTCCTCCAGCAGTGCATAGTATTTCAGGAGAGGAGAGTTATAGAGGAGGAGCAGAGTCCTCCAGCAGTGCAGAGTATTTCAGGAGAGGAGAGTTATAGAGGAAGGAGCAGAGTCCTCCAGCAGTGCATAGTATTTCAGGAGAGGAGAGTTATAGAGGAAGGAGCAGAGTCCTCCAGCAGAGCAGAGTATTTCAGGAGAGGAGAGTTATAGAGGAAGGAGAGGAGTCCTCTAGCAGAGCAGAGTATTTCAGGAGAGTTATAGAGGAAGGAGCAGAGTCCTCTAGTAGAGCAGAGTATTTCAGGAGAGGAGAGTTATAGAGGAAGGAGCAGAGTCCTCCAGCCCTGCAGAGTATTTCAGGAGAGGAGAGTTATAGAGGAAGGAGCAGAGTCCTCCAGCAGTATTTCAGGAGAGGAGAGTTCTAGAGGAAGGAGCAGAGTCCTCCGGCAGTATTTCAGGAGAGGAGAGTTCTAGAGGAAGGAGCAGAGTCCTCCAGCAGTATTTCAGGAGAGGAGAGTTCTAGAGGAAGGAGCAGAGTCCTCTGGCAGTATTTCAGGAGAGGAGAGTTATGGAGGAAGGAGCAGAGTCCTCCGGCAGTATTTCAGGAGAGGAGAGTTATGGGGGAAGGAGCAGAGTTCTCCGGCAGTGTTTCAGGAGAGGAGAGTTATAGAGGAAGGAGCAGAGTCCTCCAGCAGTATTTCAGGAGAGGAGAGTTCTAGAGGAAGGAGCAGAGTCCTCCGGCAGTATTTCAGGAGAGGAGAGTTCTAGAGGAAGGAGCAGGGTAGAACATTTGGAGGGAGTGGGTCCTCTTATTGATATATGATAGCTGTCATTTAAGGCTATTGGCAGTCAGTATTCCTCAAATCAACTGTATGTAATAAAATGTTTCTTCCTTTTATTGTCCTTCAGCAGTATTAAAATCAATTACTCATAGAGCTTGTAGGATTTTATAGTGGGACCTCGATGCTGTGTGACAGGTCCTCCTTGACATGCAGAGCTCTGATGATAAATCAGATGAATAGAGGAGGAGTGGGGGGAGGGGGGAACATGCACTCTGGTCATTATTTGTAACACACAACACTTCAGATTTAATTTGTGAGGTTAGATTTATGGGGTTTTTTTTTTTTTACTCAGATTTTTTTTGCAATGCTTTCCATGAACTTTTCCCCCTTATAACTTCATTTCTGATAACGGCAATCTCATCTTTTGCCTCCAAGATAAAACTCGTAAATATGTTTCAGCCTTTTATTTTTATGTTTTATGAGGCTGGATGTGGATGGGTAAAGAAATCTATTCACATTCTTTACATTTCTGCTTTCCGAAACGTCTCAAAAAACAAAGACGCGCGCACCATGTGGTCAGTAAAGGGACAGGATGCGTCGTTTTTGATAGATCCCCGTTTCAGCTTTTGTTGCTCATGGTGACCCTTGTGCAGTTTGCAGAGGGCAATCAGCATTACATGTTTGTGTCCCTTCCCTTTTATGTTTTCACCAAGATGCTTGTTTTGGCCTTGCTGTGTGCTCTGGGGATACATGTCATGGGGTACCTAAATAATGTCCTGGTAAAGGAACCACCCCTCCTCCCTGTCCCTGATCACCAACATTCTATGGACATTGCAGACTCTGTAGTTCTTCAGTTGGATCTCCAATTTGAGGAAGTCTTTTCTGGACCCATCTCATAAATCAGAGTATTTAGGCTTGAAGTTAGACACGGCCCTGTCCAGGATCTTCCTGCCTTGGGACAACCTTCTGGTACTTTGCTCTCATGCGGTTAGGTTGTGCCTGCATGAGCGAGTATAATGGTTGCCTCTCTTGAGGCATCACAGTACACTCAGTTTTCCTCCAAACCCTTGGATCTCCCCATTCTGGCAGCTTAGAACAAAAAGAGTCAGTCCATGGGCTGTCACGTGTACCTGACCGCCAAGGCCAGACTCTCCCTAGCGTGGTAAACTTCCAACCTAGCAATGGGGTCAAATAAGCCCTTTCCTTGTCGGGCATGAAAGGTCTCACAACGAATGCCAGCCTATTGAAGCTGGGGAGCAGTCCTGGATGTCTTCTCAGTGCAGGGGACTTGGTTGTCGGACGCCGCTCACCTTCTCATCAACATTCTAGAGCACAGAGCAATTTGGTTGTCTCTTTAACGCTGTACTACTTTATTGCAAGGACACTTGATGGGAATCTAGTTGGACAATGCCAAGGCTGTGGCCTACACCCGTCATCAAGGAAGCATCAGATGTCTTGTTGCTCAAAAGGAAGTGGAATTAATCTTCTCTTGAGCAGAACTTTGCGTTCTGGCCCTGTCCACCGTCCACATCACTGGTGTGGGAAGACGTTAGGTGGATTTCTCAGTCGTTATCGCCTTGGATCCAGGAGTATGGTCTTTACATTAAGAGGCGTTTTAATACCCGTGCCTCAGGTGGAGAACACCATGAATTGATCTGCTGGCATCTAGCACTCAATCTAAGCTCCACGGCTAGCTGTCAAAACCAATACAGAGGTGCCAGATTGAAGTGGGAGCAGGTGCCTTTTGCTGCCTACTTTGAGGGAATCATAACTACAACTAAAATAACTACAAATCTCAGCAAGAAGCTATGGAGGAACTAAACACCTGGGTGATGTAGTATATTGAAGCAAGTGGTGGAAAACTTTCACTGGCCTTGAGTTTATCTTGTGCAATTCTTCTCCCAAGGGTAGCATTTGGTTGCAGCTCTGTAGCCCCACAGGGCTCTTGATGGAGTTGTCCACATGCAAGATGAGACAGAACCCGGTGGCCACTCTAGTCTTTCTTATTTAGGAGAATGGA
The DNA here is from genome assembly GCA_037952925.1 of Lithobates clamitans. Taxonomy (NCBI): domain Eukaryota; kingdom Metazoa; phylum Chordata; class Amphibia; order Anura; family Ranidae; genus Lithobates; species Lithobates clamitans. The sequence goes on along the minus strand of JBBGZY010000726.1, from coordinate 769,150 downwards.
ACGTTCAGCCCTCCCACAGGCCATAAAAAGGAGGTCTGCAGGAGGTTCAGGCATGAGAGAGAAGGCAGTTTGTTAAGGCAAGGAGGCCTGCTTTTGGGCTGTTACAAATCCTACATCTGAATGTTGGGCCTCCCTTCAGCAGTAACAAAATCTTTGTTCATTAAAAGAGAAATATGGGGGTTTTTTTTGGGGGGGGGGGGTATTCATTGCATTGCACCCGCAATCTGCTGATCACCAGTGCAATGCTAGGAAAAATAAAAAATAATAAATGCACTTTTTTTACCCCGCAAAAAGATGTGCATTTTATTAATATTATTTTTTTTTTTTTTGTGAACTTGTAAAGTGATACTAAAGCTAAAATGTTTTTTACCTTAATGCGTTCTTTGCATTAAGGTAAAAAATGTTTTCTCTTTCTCTGTCCCCCCTCCCTGTGTGAAGGGGAAGAGAGGGGAGAATAGATCCAGCACTGTGCACGGAAGCATCTATTCTGCACTTTCTTCTTTTTCACACAGCACTCAAGCCATTGGCTCCTGCTGCTTTCAATCAAATGCAGTGAGGTGAAAGTGGGGGAGGGGCTGAGTCCAGCTGTGCAAGTCTATGGAGCTTGGCTCTATAGGCACGTAGCTCGGGAGTGCACAAACACTGTGCGCCTCTATAGCAAGCTGTTTGTTATGAACAGGAAGAAGAGGAGGAGCCAGGATCGCTGCCAGGGGGCCTGAGAAGAGGAGGATTGGGGCCGCTCTGTGCAATACCACTGCACAGGGCATGTGAGTATAACATGTTTGTTATTTTAATTTAAAAACATTTTTTTTGGCTTTAGTAACTCTTTAACTTCACATTTTTCATGATTATCAATAAACTAAAATTGTATAGATTATCACTGAAAGAAAAGACTTAGACCACCCAAAAGTGATATGTTATGAGTGAAGTCTGGTGGTTTGAGTCACCCAATGTCTTGCTTGCGTTATCTCTGACAATCCCTCCACTGGCTTCCAACTACCCAACAAATAAAATATACAAATACTAACAACATCATACAAAGCCTTCCACAACTCTGACCCCAGCTATATCACCAATCTTGTCTTAATATGTCACCCAAACCGTCCTCTCAGCGTCTCCCAAGACCAACCCCCCTCTAGATCCCTTGTCTCCACCTCCCATGCTTAACTCCAGGACTTCTCCATCCATTCTCCATCTTCCATCCTCTGGAGAAGTCCTGGAGTTAAGCATGGGAGGTGGAGACAAGGGATCTAGAGGGCAGTTGCTCTTGGGAGACACTGAGGGGATTGAACCTCCCATCCTCTGGAGCTCCCTTCCCCATTGTGCCCGGCTATCTCCTACTCCAATTTTAGGCGATCCTTAAAAACTCATATCTTATGGGAGGCTTATCCTACCTCCACCTAAAAGCTGAACTTTTATTTTTTCCATCAGCTCATCTCTCTCACAGTTATTTACTTTTTTTGTACCACTCGCCTTTCCCTTTTAGATTGTACACTCCCAACAACAGGGCTCACCTAATCCTCTTGTATTGGATGAAATTGTAACTTTGCTGTCTCCATTTATATTGTAAAGCTATGTGCTATATATGAGGGCTGTAAAAGTGGATATAACTTTTTTTTTCAATTTAATTTACTTAGGTCGTTCAAATTTCACATGTCGATAATCTCCTCCTTTATAGTGGCCTTTTTCACCTTTTCCACAAAGAGGAACCCTTGAAGTAACTTTCTGGTCTCAAGGAATCTGATAATTATTGCTATAACTACAACTCGTGATACATTAGTGTGATGGTCAGTGGGAAGAATGCTCCCTACACTTGTGTCATTGGGAAGAATTCCCCCCTTACAGATAGCTACAAAGTTCAACGGTGTCAGTGGGAACTTATCCGAGAGGTAGAAATTGCTCAATGCTCAAGGAACCCCTAACAACCTCTGGAGGAACCCTGGTTGAGATGTCCTGCTCCTTAGTAACTCTTCCTCTTCTTTCTCATTGCAGGTAAATAATGGATTCCCAGCAGAAGCAACGTGCTGTCATTAAGTTATTGACAAAGGAGGGGCGCAGGCTGTCCAACATCCACAGAAGGCTACAGAATGTTTATGGAGATGACACCATTTGAAGTTCTTCATACATCTGTGCACATTGCTCTAGTTAATGATGTCATCTATGTAAACATTCTGAATCTTCTGTGGATGTAGAACAGCCTGCACCCCTCCTTCATCAAGAACTCATTGACAGCATGTTGCTTCTGCATGAAATCCATCATTTACCTGCAATGACCAAAAAAAGAAGAGGATAGTACTATAGTATAGAGGAATAGTTTCTCTCCCAAAATTGTGACGTTTGAATGACCTGTGCAATGACCACTTTAGCATTATCCTCAGTACTGCCCTCGTAAATCCTGTATAATAATAATTATTTACTGAGCAGGTGCTATAGGGCTTGCTCAGATCTCTGGTATACCTTAGAACTTGACTACAGAAAACACAGCAGTTGAGTCCTCAAAAGTTAGAGAACAATTCATTGGTTTTAACTCTTCAACATTTACCTTATCACTTTCATGCCTAAAGCCCCATACACACTATCAGTTTTTTCTGCTGAGTTTTTCCTTCAGATTTACCAAAACCATGTAGTGCAAGGGCCTGCCTGATTGCATACACACTGAAACTCCTCAGGTTTGACCTCCATATTATATCGTTTTGGTAAATCTGAAGGAAAAACTCAGCAGAAAAACTGATAGTGTGTATGGGGCTTCAGCCTATTTCTGATATTTGTTGCTTACAAGTTAAAATAAGTATTTTTTGCTAGAAAACTACTTGGAGCCCCCAAACATTATATATATAATATTAGCAGAGACCCTAGAGAATAAAATGGCGATTGTTGCAAAATTTTATGTCACATGGTATTTGTGCAGCAGTCTTTCAAACGCACTTTTTTGGGAAAAAACACACTTTCATGAATTAAAAAAAAAAAAAAAAACCAGTAAAATTAGCCCAATTTTTTATATAATGTAAAAGAGGATGTTACGCCGAGTAAATAGATACCAAACATGTTACGCTTTGAAATTTCCCACACTCTTGGAATGGCGACAAACCATGGTACCTAAAAATCTCCATAGGCGATGCTTTAAAAAAATGTATCGGTTACCAGGTTAGAGTTACAGAGGAGGTCTTTTGGTAGAATTACTGCTCTCGCTTTAGCGATCGCGGCGATACCTCACATGTGTGATTTGAACACCGTTTACATATGCGGGCGCGACTTACGCATGGGTTTTCTTTGCTTTCGCAAGCTCGCGGGCACGGAGCACCTGAATTTTTTTTTTTTATTATTATTATTTTTTTTTTTAAACATCCCTTGTGACAGTAATAGGTGGTGACAGGTCCTCTTTGTGGAGAAATCGTGATTCTAAAAGACCCCAGATCCCTCCTTTGCACTTCAAAGTATTCAGATCGCCAAAAACGGTGATTCTGAATACTGTATTTTTAAAAAAATCGGCGCCATTGGCAGCCAAGTAAACCGGAAGTGGCTGTTCTGTGGCTTGTATCTGTTGGTCTTTTTACCAATAAAGGCTATATTCCGGAGTGCGGCTGTCCAGAACTTCCTTTCTGCCTCATGTTGCTGTATGCTTAGCCGGCACCTGGTGTTCCAGTTCCGAGGAGAGTTCTATATCCACATTTCCACCTGGAGCGGTGATCCCTTTCCCTAAACCGGAAGTGACGTTGTGCCGTCGCTTTCGTGTTTTTACATAGGAGACTGGAACGAAGCCGCTTCCTTCTTTGCTTCAGTCTCACTCTAGCCGGCGGAAGTGCCGGATCATGAATGGGGTCTCCTGGTGGGGCGGGAGGCCTGGAAAGAGCGGCAGGAGGGCGGGAGGATGTCCCCTCCCGCTCCTTTAGGATAACAGCCTAGCGGCTTTTAGCCGCATCGGTTGTTATCCATAAAGAGCCGACCGCCCGCTCTAAAAAGCCAACCGCCAGCTGCAGGCATCACCTCGGTATAACCCCTGAAAGCAGAGGCTACATATGTGCTTACGGTCGGTGCTAAGGGGTTATACTAAAATATCACCTTTGAGAGAACTGACCCTTTAAAGAGATTGAGCCAAGATCCTCCATAGAAAATGTGGTAGTTCCAAAGATCCTCTGACTGCCGCCTCCCCTTTCAGGGCTCTCTTGGATCCTCGGCAGGCCTACACTGATTACGGCTGGCTCCATTTTCCTGCTCACTTTACTCTCCGCTTCCAAAATAAACAGGTGCAGAGGGCTGTCTTGGACAAGCGCACACCATTACCTCACAGCTCGATTCTCTTCGAATCTCGATCCCATTGATGTTTTTAAATCACAGTAAGCTGCTTTCTAAGTCAAGGGTGATTCACAACACCAGCATCCAAATTCACAAAAAGAAAAAAAAACGCCTGTCTCTTCCCCAAGAACAGCTACGGCTTTGTGGCGGTGTCCCATAAGACACCTCTATGGCAACCACTGTTTATTTCATTCACAAAGCAGATGCTCTGGATGGCCGAACACTGCTGTAATGGGTTTTGTCATCCAAGGGAAACAAGTTCTTGGTGGACATGGGAGAAGAAAGTGCAGTACGGGTTCTGCTGGGATCGCAGATGCACTGTACAGGCTGGAACTTATTATAGATTCAGTTCTAACAATGGAGGAGCGTTCAGTCTTCAGGATGAAGGGTTTGCTCTTGTGTTGGCTATAATAGCGAAGGTATATTGAAGAGATTTGAGTTACAGTGCCTTAAAGTATTCACCCCCCCTTGGCTTTTTACCTATTTTGTTACATTACAGCCTTTAGTTCAATGTTTATTTAACCTGAATTATATGTGATGGATCAGAACACAATAGTCTAAGTTGATGAAGTAAAATTAGAAAAATATATACATAAAACTACTTTTCAGAAATAAAAAGCTGATAATTGGCATGTGCGTATGTATTCACCCCCTTTGTTATGAAGCCCATAAAAAAGCTCTGGTACAACCAATTACCTTCAGAAGTCACATAATTAGTGAAATGATGTCCACCTGTGTGCAATCTAAGTGTCACATGACCTGTCATTACATAGACACACCTTTTTGAAAGGCCCCAGAGGCTGCAACACCTAAGCAAGAGGCACAACTAACCAAACACTGCCATGAAGACCAAGGAACTCTCCAAACAAGTAAGGGACAATGTTGTTGAGAAGTACAAGTCAGGGTTAGGTTATAAAAAAATATCCAAATCTTTGAGGAACCCTAGGAGCACCATCAAATCTATCATAACCAAATGATAAGAACATGGCACAACAGCAAACCTGCCAAGAGACGGCCGCACACCAAAACTCACGGACCGGGCAAGGAGGACATTAATCAGAGAGGAGCACAGAGACCTAAGGTAACCCTGGAGGAGCTGCAGAGTTCCACAGCAGAGACTGGAGTATCTGTACATAGGACCACAATAAGCCGTACGCTCCATAGAGTTGGGCTTTATGGCAGAGTGGCCAGAAGAAAAACATTACTTTCAGCAAAACACAAAATGTCACGTTTTTGAGTTTGCGAAAAGGCATGTGGGAGTCTCCCAAAATGTATGGAGGAAGGTGCTCTGGTCTGATGAGACTAAAATTCAACTTTTTGGCCATCAAAGAAAACGCTATGTCTGGGGCAAACCCAACACATCACATCACCCAAAGAACACCATACCCACCGTGAAACATGGTGGTGGCAGCATCATGCTGTTGGGATGTTTCTCAGCAGTCAGGTCTGGGAAACTGGTCAGAGTTGAGGAAAAGATGGATGGTGTTAAATACAGGGATATTCTTGAGCAAAACCTGTACCCCTCTGTGTGTGATTTGAGGCTAGGACGGAGGTTCACCTTCCAGCAGGACAATGACCCCAAACACACTGCTAAAGCAACACTTGAGTGGTTTAAGGGGAAACATGTAAATGTGTTGGAATGGCCTAGTCAAAGCCCAGACCTCAATCCAATAGAAAATCTGTGGTCGGACTTAAAGATTGCTGTTCACAAGCGCAAACCATCCAACTTGGAGGAGCTGGAGCAGTTTTACAAGGAGGAATGGGCAAAAATCCCAGTGGTAAGATGTGGCAAGATTATAGAGACTTATCCAAAGCGACGTGGAGCTGTGATAGCCGCAAAAGGTGGCTCTACAAAGTATTGACTTTAGGGGGGTGAATAGTTATGCACATTGACTTTTTCTGTTATTTTGACTATTTGTTGTTTGCTTCACAATAAAAAAAAATAAATAAAAAAATCTTCAAATTTGTGGGCATGCTCTGTAAATTAAATGATGCAAATTCTCAAACAATCCATGTTAATTCCAGGTTGCGAGGCAACAAAACACGAAAAATGCCAAGGGGGAAGGGGGGGGGGGGGTGAATACTTTTGCAAAGACACTGTACATCTAGAAGAAGTTCAACATCAATTAAATAAGCATTGTACTTAAAGTAGACTTAACATCAGATACAAATGTGTTAGGGCTCGTTTCCACTCGCTTAAAAATAGCATTGGACAACCTTTTTCAAAGCACTCTGAATGCCAATCAAAGCTCCTGTCACTAAATAAAATGGTTTCTTAAGCCGCGTACACACGGTCGGACTTTTCGTCTACAAAAGTCCAACGGACGCTGACGGACTAAAGCTGGCTGGTAATCCGATCGTGTGTGGGCTTCTCCGGACTTTCAACTGACTTTTTTAGCCTCAAATCCGACGTACTTTAGATTTGAAACATGCTTCAAATCTTTCCGACGGACTCGAGTCCGGTCGAAAAATCCGCTCGTCTGTATGCTAGTCCGACGGACAAAAACCCACGCTAGGGCAGCTATTGGCTACTGGCTATCAACTTCCTTATTTTAGTCCGGTGTACGTCATCACGTAAGAATTCGACTGACTTTTGTGTGATCGTGTGTAGGCAAGTCTGTTCGTTAGAAAGTCCACCGCAAGTCCGTCGAAAGTCCGCCAAAAGTCCGTCGAAAGTCTGTCGGACAGGCTGTCGGACTTTTGTAGCTGAAAAGTCCGACCGTGTGTACGCGGCATTACAGTCCTGGTCACACGCTTCAAAAATGATCCCCCATGTCACTTTCTTGGTGCTTCAAACCATCTCCAAAGCCTCCATAGAAGTCTATGACAATGCTTGCTAACAGCACCTGAAGCCTTTGAGGGGCTTTTATTCAGCGTTGGCTCCGCTTTGTTTTGGAGGTATTGCAGGTATGAGATATCCCAGGATGCACTGGGAAACCAAGAAAACTGGAAAGACGTCACCAGCAGTCACTTCCAGTTCATGTGTATATATTCTTGGAGTGTATTCGGTGCAGACGTCACCTGTGGTGTGCAGCATGGTCCTGTACTGGAGTGGAGCAACTAGCAGACGACACGCATAATGTGCAACATGGGAACGCTATAGTAGAAGGTGAGCGGGGACCGGAGAGAGAGGACTGAGTGGCAGAGGATCAGCAGAGCTGGGGGACCAGAGCAGGAGAAGCTTGCAGATGTCGCTTGTGGTGAGTCACTTGTGTCCTTCATTGATGTCCCTCCCAACCTTCACCCCCACGACTGCCATAACCCTCTGGTGCGGCAGGGGTTGGTAGAGGAAGCTGTCATTTGTACCCATCAAGAGTGCCGAACTATGCCCGCCCTTCCTGCCAAACTCCTCCATTCATACAGCGTCTATGAATGAAACGTGGCCTCTGAATGGAGGGCGATTGAAAGGCCTTCCCGTTCCCTTTATAGATCTTGTTTCATTTCATTCCGTGAATGGAGAAGCTGAACGGAAAGAGCGTGCATAGTCGGGCATTCTTTATCAATGCAATTGGCAGCTCCCTCAGTTCTGTTAACCTTTAAAAGATAAGTTCACCTTTTTTCAAAATAATAATAACCGCATCTTTTTTTGCAGGTGAAAAAATGTGCATTCATTATTTTTTTCATTAGGAGCCTGCAGAGCATGCAATCTCAGGTTCCTGCAGACTGTCAGTGTAGCTGTCTGCTCGTACCTCATATGGGCAGGCAGTTACTGAATAACAGGAAGGATCAATGAACTACCAAGAGCACTCGTAAGCTCCCTGGTAGTTAATTGAGAACTACAAGCTTTCAGCCGCAATGGCTGATGGTACTTGTAGTTCTCCCATTCGCAGAACTCTGTGAATATATTACAAAGTCGGGTGGTCGGAGCCCAGCGTGGTCATGGTTTTTTAAAGTTGTGACAGCTGGTGCGGGAAGAAGATCCCAGCCCCGCTGTCACAATGGGGGCCCGGGGGGTGTAGGGGTTTAACATGTTAACTTATCATATTTGTCTCTTTCACCTGACCTAACCCCTAACCCACACTTCCCTTCCATAGATACTTAACTACCTCTATCTGACAGTCTTTATATAAAGTGCTAAAGTCTTCACTGTCCTGTCTGCACTTGGGCATTAATGCCCCATATACTTCCATGATGCTGTGTCAAAGCCAAAGATGATCTGAGGCGGTCCTGTAGAAGTCTGTGGGACTGCAATGCGCAGGTGCAGTCAGAACAGCAAAGGCTTGCAGGGGAGGGGAGATATCACCACTCCAGGAAGGTCAAATGATAATAAACCTCTTCACCAGTTTAGAAGCCACAGGTGCTGGCAATGCATATAGCAATAGATAGGAAGTAGTTCTGGACAGCCGCACTCCGAAAAAAATTGCCTTTTATTCGAAAAACAAAATCAAAAGTACATGCCACAGCAGAACAGAAGAGCTGAAGCGTTTCACACTACAAACAGTGCTTAATCATAGCTATGATTAAGCACTGTTTGTAGTGTGAAACGCGTCAACTCTTCTGTTCTGCTGTGGCATGTGCTTTTGACTTTGTTTTTTGAATAAAAGGCAATTTTTTTGGAGTGCGGCTGTCCAGAAATATTTCCTATCTATATCAAAGACTTGCAGTGCTGGATATAAACAAGCAGCAGAACTGCAACCATTGGATCTGGGTAAATATGTATCAGGAGGAGGAGGGTGGGCGCTTATCCTTTTTGCTACTTTCCCCTTATCAAATCTAGGTGGGCTAGATTCGATCAGGGGGAAGTAGTAAAAAAGGATATGTACCCTTTGTTTTAAACACAGCTTGAGTGAGCCTTGTGCTTTCACTCTTTGACTGGCCAGTGTAAAAATCCACCTCATTCCCACAGCTTAGTATCTCATACTGCAGTAGACTTTTACAGATGCTGGTCAGAGGGTGAAAGGCATTTCTCACCCTTTGACTAGCATCTGTAAAAGTTTATTGCAGTCTTAGATTAGCCACCATGCAGAATCTTACATTGTGGCCTGCTAGTACGTTTCATTGAAATAAATGATCACTGGGGGAGAAACGACTGAAGACTGCTTCCTCCTGCATGCAGAAGACTAATGGCATCCTCCCTCACCGGCCACTTTATTAGGTGCACCTATTCAGTTGTTTGGTAACACAAAATTGCTAATCAGCCAATCACATGGCAGCAACTCAATGCATTTAGGCATCTAAGCGTGGTGAAGACGACTTGCTGAAGTTCAAACCGAACATCAGTATAGGGAAGGTCTGAGTATTTCTGGGATTTTCACACACAACCATCTCTCGGGTTTAGAGAGAATGGTGGGAAAAGCGAAAATATCCAGTGAGTGGCAGTTGTGTGGAGAAAATGCCTTGTTGATGTCAGAGGAGAATGGGCAGACTGGTTCCAGATGATAGAAAGACAACAGTAACTCAAATAACCACTCGTTACATCCAAGGTATGCAGAATACCATCTCTGAACGCACAACACATCCAACCTTGAAGCAGATGGCCTACAGCAGCAGAAGACCACACTGGGTGCCACTCCTGTCAGCTAAGAACAGGAAACTGAGGCTACAATTGGCACAGAATCACCAAAATTGGACAATAGAAGATTGGAAAAACGTTGCCTGGTCTGATGAGTCTGGATTTCAGCTGCGACCTTCAGATGGTGGGGTCAGAATTTGGCGCATGGATCCATCCTGCCTTGTATCACCGGTTCAGACTGGTGGTGGGGGTGTAATGGTATAAGGGATGGGGTATCACCAGTTCAGGCTGGTGGTGGGGATGTAATGGTGTGGGGGATGGGGTATCACCAGTTCAGGCTGGTGGTGGGGATGTAATGGTGTGGGGGATGGGGTATCACCAGTTCAGGCTGGTGGTGGGGGTGTAATGGTGTGGGGGATGGGGTATCACCAGTTCAGGCTGGTGGTGGGGATGTAATGGTGTGGGGGATGGGGTATCACCAGTTCAGGCTGGTGGTGGGGGTGTAATGGTGTGGGGGATGGGATATCACCGGTTCAGGCTGGTGGTGGGGGTGTAATGGTGTAGGGGATGGGGTATCACCGGTTCAGGCTGGTGGTGGGGGTGTAATGGTGTGGGGGATGGGGTATCACCAGTTCAGGCTGGTGGTGGGGGTGTAATGGTGTGGGGGATGGGATATCACCGGTTCAGGCTGGTGGTGGGGGTGTAATGGTGTAGGGGATGGGGTATCACCGGTTCAGGCTGGTGGTGGGGGTGTAATGGTGTGGGGGATGGGGTATCACCAGTTCAGGCTGGTGGTGGGGATGTAATGGTGTGGGGGATGGGGTATCACCGGTTCAGGCTGGTGGTGGGGGTGTAATGGTGTGGGGGATGGGGTATCACCGGTTTAGGCTGGTGGTGGGGGTGTAATGGTGTGGGGGATGGGATATCACCGGTTCAGGCTGGTGGTGGGGGTGTAATGGTGTAGGGGATGGGGTATCACCGGTTCAGGCTGGTGGTGGGGGTGTAATGGTGTGGGGGATGGGGTATCACCGGTTCAGGCTGGTGGTGGGGGTGTAATGGTGTGGGGGATGGGGTATCACCGGTTTAGGCTGGTGGTGGGGGTGTAATGGTGTGGGGGATGGGATATCACCGGTTCAGGCTGGTGGTGGGGGTGTAATGGTGTAGGGGATGGGGTATCACCGGTTCAGGCTGGTGGTGGGGGTGTAATGGTGTGGGGGATGGGGTATCACCAGTTCAGGCTGGTGGTGGGGATGTAATGGTGTGGGGGATGGGGTATCACCGGTTCAGGCTGGTGGTGGGGGTGTAATGGTGTGGGGGATGGGGTATCACCGGTTTAGGCTGGTGGTGGGGGTGTAATGGTGTAGGGGATGGGGTATCACCGGTTCAGGCTGGTGGTGGGGATGTAATGGTGTGGGGGATGGGGTATCACCGGTTCAGGCTGGTGGTGGGGGTGTAATGGTGTGGGGGATGGGGTATCACCGGTTTAGGCTGGTGGTGGGGGTGTAATGGTGTGGGGGATGGGATATCACCGGTTCAGGCTGGTGGTGGGGGTGTAATGGTGTAGGGGATGGGGTATCACCGGTTCAGGCTGGTGGTGGGGGTGTAATGGTGTGGGGGATGGGGTATCACCAGTTCAGGCTGGTGGTGGGGATGTAATGGTGTGGGGGATGGGGTATCACCGGTTCAGGCTGGTGGTGGGGGTGTAATGGTGTGGGGGATGGGGTATCACCGGTTTAGGCTGGTGGTGGGGGTGTAATGGTGTGGGGGGGATATTTTCTTGGCACACTTTGGGCCTTTGGGTCCATCCCTTTATGACTACAGTGTCCCTATCTTCTGATGGCTCCTTCCAGCAGGATAATGCACCATGTCACAAAGCTCCAATCATCTCACCACTGGACAATGAGGTCCCTGTACTCCAATGGCCTCCACACTCATCAGATCTCATCCAATAGAGCACCTTTGGGATGTGGTGGAACTGGAGATTGGCATCATGGGTGTGCTGCCGACAAATCTGCAGCAACTGGGTGATGCCATCATGTCACTATGGAGCAAAATCTCTGAGGAATGTTTCCAACACCAAGAATGAAGGCAAAAGGGGGTCCAACCCGGTACTAGCAAGGTGTACCTAATAAAGTGGCCGGTGAGTGTACAATAAAAACAGAGAAAAAGGGGAGAGAGGAAGAGAGACTGTGACGCGGTCATGCAGACTTGTACAATTTTTGTGTTTTTTTGCACACTATTCAGTTAGTAGTTTGTCCAGGAAATATAAAAAAGAACTTAAATGGAAGCATTTGATTTATCACATCCTTTACCAGGCGCTACGCTATCCTTCCATGGTGTATTGGTTAATGAATAGGTGAGCTCAGCGGGGTAATTTGGCCCTGGAGACCCGGCGATGTGAGAGGTAGTGTTCTCAGATCTTGCCTGTCTGATTCATACACTTCTCAGAGTAATTATATCACACTCCGGATATTCACCGAGCGGTTCTGTGTTCCAGCCATGCTCTCCGATTGGCTGCACATCTATAAATTCTTCGACTAGTAAACACACAAATTATACAGCTCAACATTCCAGCGCAGCCTGCTCCGCACGCTAAAAATACAGCATTAAATCTATAATTGGACTCTAAATGTAGTTTTAGGGGTTCTTTTCCCGGCTTTCCAAACTGAAAATAAAATGAGGCGAAGCCAAGCATGCAGCTGCAATCATTTGTTGTCTCTGCCTTCCAATCGCCTAATTAATTGAGCAGAAATGTTGAATATTTATTTGGTAAGGACGCCAAGCTCTCGTCTCCAGATCCCCCTTGTCGTGACTCTTCAGTTTTTCCTTTCCATTCATCAGGTCCAATAATAGAACTTTTATAACTGTGGTGCATTCTCAAAGAGGGGCTGAAACAAGTACAAGCCTGGAACTTGTGCTTATCTGGCAGACTGCGTACTTTTGTATACCTGTTTGCACCAGAGTGTTGGGGTGCAGAAGACCCTGTTTGGGTCTACAGAAGAAGACCCTGTTTGGGTCTACAGAGGAAGACCCTGTTTGGGTTTACAGAAGAAGACCCTGTTTGGGTTTACAGAAGAAGACCCTGTTTGGGTTTACAGAAGAAGACCCTGTTTGGGTCTACAGAAGAAGACCCTGTTTGGGTCTACAGAAGAAGACCCTGTTTGGGTCTACAGAAGAAGACCCTGTTTTGGTTTTCAGAGGAAGACCCTGTTTGGGTCTACAGAAGAAGACCCTGTTTGGGTTTACAGAAGAAGACCCCGTTTGGGTCTATAGAAGAAGACCCTGTTTGGGTCTACAGAAGAAGACCCTGTTTGGGTCTACAGAAGAAGACCCTGTTTGGGTCTACAGAAGAAGACCCTGTTTGGGTCTACAGAAGAAGACCCTGTTTGGGTTTTCAGAGGAAGATCCTGTTTGGGTCTACAGAGGAAGACCCTGTTTGGGTCTACAGAAGAAGACCCTGTTTGGGTCTACAGAAGAAGACCCTGTTTGGGTCTACAGAAGAAGACCCTGTTTGGGTCTACAGAAGAAGACCCTGTTTGGGTTTTCAGAGGAAGATCCTGTTTGGGTCTACAGAGGAAGACCCTGTTTGGGTCTACAGAAGAAGACCCCGTTTGGGTTTTCAGAGGAAGACCCCGTTTGGGTCTACAGAAGAAGACCCCGGTTGGGTTTACAGAAGAAGACCCCGGTTGGGTTTACAGAAGAAGACCCCGGTTGGGTTTACAGAAGAAGACCCCGTTTGGGTCTACAGAGGAAGACCCCGTTTGGGTCTACAGAGGAAGACCCCGTTTGGGTCTACAGAGGAAGACCCCGTTTGGGTCTACAGAAGAAGACCCTGTTTGGGTCTACAGAAGAAGACCCTGTTTAACCTTATGTTACCCACAGATCACTTCTGAAACCGAAACGGAAAAAACTTTGTGCGCCGCTCCAAGCACTTATCCTGTGACACTCCAGTGCTTCTCACTAGTCTTAGATGCCGGTGTCAAGAGTGCCCATTCCAGCTCATTGCACACACATGGAAAAAAGAAAGATAAGACGCTGCACTTCAGAGCAAGCAGCCGAAGTGTAGAAAGTGAAAGCGGCTTCAGCCTGGTTCCTCCCAGGACACGACCCGCTGACACATTTTGCCCTGTCCACAGGGCTTAGCCATAGAGGTAACGCTATGGGGCAGGGCGAAACGCATCGGGGGGGCATGGCCTGGAAGGAGCCAGGCTGAAGCCGCTTTCACCTTCTAAAACTGGGCTGCTTGTTCGGAAGTGCGGCATCTGATTTTTCTTGTTTCCACTTCTGAACCCTGTTGTATGCAGTGCCGGGACAAGGTCATCCAACGCCCAGGGCAAAAATGCCAAACTGCACCCCCCCCACCCATTCATGATGTGCAAGGTTAGGGGATCCTACGCTCAGTAGTCTCTCTCGCTTGTCAGAATCACTGTGCAGCTTAGTCTTAACACTGGGCACATGTTTGTGTTCATGGCTCTCTCCTCCACTCCTGGCTCTCTCCTCCACTTCCGGGTCTCTCCTGGACACTTCTCCACTCAGTGATGAGGGCTGTGCTCTCTCTTGCCCTCCTTCTTCCTGCTAGTGCAGCTCCTGTGTGTCTGCAAACACCGCCACCTGCTTGTTATTACAGGAGTGCTGCACTGTCAGGAAAGAGGAGGGGGAGTGAGAACACAGCCCGCACCACGTCCCAGCTCTCTCCACCTCTCCTTGCTGCTCTCAGCGCAGGGCTGACAGGAGTAGTGATGCCGTTGTCACTACTCCTGTCAGCCTTTTAACAGAAGAAAAGCGCCCCATCCCTACACTATTGCGCCCTACTAAGAAGACAGATACTGACTGATTCCGTTCCTCACATTATTCACTTCTTCCCCCCAAGGATTTCCATTCACACTAAGCAAAAGCTTCCATTTGAAATACACTATATTGTCAAAAGTATTGGGACACCTGACTTTACACGCACATGAATTTTAATGGCATCCCAGCCTTAGTCCGTTGGGTTGACCCACCCTTTGCAGCTTCAACTCTTCTGGGAAGGCTGTCCACAAGGTTTAGGAGTGTGTCTATGGGAATGTTTTGGACGAGAAGGCCTGTCTCGCAGTCTCCGCTCTAATTCATCCCAAAGGTGTTCTGTCGGGTTGAGGTGAGGACTCTGTGCAGGCCAGTCAAGTTCCTCCACTTGCTCATCCATGTCTTTATAGACCCTGCTTTGTGTCCTGACCTCAACCCGATAGAACACCTTTGGGATGAATTAGAGAGGAGACTGCGAGCCAGGCCTTCTCATCCAACATCAGTGCCTGACCTCACAAATGCCCTTCTGGAAGAATGGTCAAACATTCCCATAGACACCCTCCTAAACCTTGTGGACGGCCTTCCCAGAAGAGTTGAAGCTGTTATAGCTGTAAAGGGCGGAGCCAACTCAATATTGAACCCTACAGACTAAGACTGGGGTGTCATTAAAGTTCAAGTGTGTGTAAAGGCAGGCGTCCCAATACTTTTGGTAATATAGTGTATATGAAATAAAGTAGCGCCTTTTAAAGATACTTTGTTGTTGTAGCACCATAAAAATCCCAAATGTGTTGTAGTTGGAATGTTCTGTAATAATTTGTAGTGCTGCACTTTATATATATATATACATATATATATATATATATATATATATATATATATATATATATATATATATATATATAAACTTGTATTTTTATAACACAAGCAGGTTAAAATGAAGAGAGAAAATGATTTAGGATTTGGAGTGAAGCGATTGATATTTAACGTAATCCTTTTCCTGGCCGGAGCCTTTTCTCGCTGAGCCCACGCCTTATTGTGGGTTATGGTTTGACCATTGGGGCTGCCATCTGTGCCAGGAGCCCAGCAGCAAAGCCACAGTGTGAGGGCGGAGAGCGGCACCTCTCCAGAAGTCGGGCACTGCCACAGTGTGAGGGCGGAGAGCGGCACCTCTCCAGAAGTCGGGCACTGCCATGTGCTGGTCCTCATTGCTGAGGTTTTCCTGGCTGGGAATGTCGTCTGACATGTGGAACGGGGCGATCCCAGGGAGTGAAGTCTCCCCCACGTGTAATGTTGAAGGATATGTGACTTCACCCCCCTCCCCCCCCCCATACTCACACATGGAGGGCGATATCCTTCAACTATACGAGTTTATGTAACATTCAGAGACCTGCACTGCTGACTTCATCAATATACTTGGTGGGAGTGTTGGGTTATCTGCCAGAACTTTCCAGCTCCACCATCATTGCCCACCATAGTGACCTTCTCCTAGACCAGTGATGGAGAAACTCGGCACTCCAGATGTTTAGAAACTACATTTCCCATGATGCCCATGAACTCTGCAGTGTAGTTGAGCATCATGGGAAATGTAGTTCCAAAACATCTGGGGGTGCCAAGGTTCACCATCACTGTCCTAGACGGTTGCCCGGGACTTGCGTCTCTTTTACTTTTTTTATGTGTGTTCAGTGCTAGAAGTAAGCCAGCTTCATTTTTGATAGCCAGGTACCAGAGAACCTCTAGATCAGGGGTGTCAGACCCCATTTCATTGCGGGCCGCATCAGCATTATGGATGCCCTCAAAGGGCCGGTGGTATGTAAAAGACTAGATGTCCAGAGCACCCCCCCTTACATCAGATGTCAAGAGCCCCCCCCCCCCTTACATCAGATGTCAAGAGCCCCCCCCTTACATTAGATGTCAAGAGCCCCCCCTTACATCAGATGTCAAGAGCCCCCCCCCCCTTACATCAGATGTCAAGAGCCCCCCCCCCCTTACATTAGATGTCAAGAGCCCCCCCCCCCTTACATTAGATGTCAAGAGCCCCCCCTTTCATCAGATCTCAAGAGCCCCCCCCTTACATTAGATGTCAAGAGCCCCCCCCCACTATCAGAAGTTAAGAGTCCCCCCCTTACATTAGATGTCAAGAGCCCCCCCCCACTATCAGAAGTTAAGAGTCCCCCCACCCTCCTTTACATCACAACGCACCCCCCTTACCTTCTACTGCTGCCGGGAACAAACTGGGGGGCGCAGCTGGGAAGCAGAAGGTGCAGGGTCTGGAAGAGGACCTGAGGAGGGCTGAAGTCCACTCCTGGAGTCTGCTGAATACTGAGACCAGGGGAGGCGGAGATGACGGCGTGCTGCAGCTGCATAGAGAAGCGCAGGATCTGTAGGAGGAGTTGTATCCGTCTCTCTGCTGCTGAAATGGGGGGGGGGGGGCATAGATGAGCCTCTCTGTGGCTGGATGGAGAAGCGCAGGATCTGGCGAAAGAGTTCTGTCCTCCTCTCTGCTGCTGACTGCTGAGGCGGGGGGGTGGCAGATATGAGCAGCTCTGCAGCTGCACAGGATCTGTAGAAGGAGTTATATCCTCCTCTCTGCTGCTGACTGCTGAAATGGGAGGGGCAGAGATGAGCCTCTCTGTGGCTGGATAGAGAAGCGCAGGATCTGGCGGAAGAGTTCTGTCCTCCTCTCTGCTGCCGTCCACTGAGGCAAGGTGGGGGCGGAGATGAGGGGGGGTTCTACAGCTACAGGAGACGTGTGAGGACCACATGAAATGTCCTGGCAGGCTGGATTTGGCCTGCTGGCATTGTGTTTGACATGTGCTCTGTTTTTTTTTTAATCTTAATTCATTATTGCCAGAACTGAAAAAACAAAATTCCATAATTCCCTAAAATTTCAAACACCATTCCATTTTTATTTATTTTTTATTACATTTACTAGCTATTTTACCAAATGATGAAATCCATCTGGCGACACTCCCCTTGTCTCCGGTGTGGTCCACCTCAGAAATGCTGCTTTGCTGCCGATGACTGGCGATCCTCCAGATTGAATGATGACCGGCCGTCCCACCTGCTTCTTGTAACCCAAAGATGTCATAGACACGCCCCCTGGGGGCACATCAAAGCATCATCACTGTTCACATTATAATGCTACAGAGACCTGCGCTGATGTAACACAAGGAAGAGAGAGTGGCGCTAACAAGACATCCGCACCACTCTCTGCGTCATTACATTGTGTGCAGAGCGCCCCCTTAGGGAGGCGGGTGAACGATGCCCTTCACTCCTTGGCATTGATTTACTTAAACATGAAAGTGCAAAATCTGGTGCCGCCGCACATGGCAGCCAATCCACTTCCAGCTTCAGCTCGTTCAGTTACAGCGTTTGTTACCCCAACATTTCATATTCCTGATATGTGTCTGCTGTACCATCTACAGGAAAGTCTCCTGTTCTTTATATTGCTTCCTGTGTGTGAAATCCCTGGTGATCCTGCCAGCCCCTCTGCTTTCCTATTAAAAACTGACCACACTAAGCAGGAGAGCACAGCGTGGTCAGTTCTCTACCTATGCTGGGAACTCAGCCTGCTCTCCTTAAATGATCAGACTTGTCCTGACCCCCCCCCCCCCCCCTCCGTTCTCCCTTGCACAGCCATTCACTGGGAAGTTCAGTGTTTTGCTTCTCCTCCCCCCAGCTCTTATGCTGCTGGGAACAGAGGGAATGTGATCACTTATAAAAAAAAGGGAAAACAATTATTTACAATGTTTTCTTTTTTTTAATCTATACAAAAATCGGTTTCCCTTTAATTTCTATTTTAAACGGAATGGGTTGTTTTTACACAGGGAGGATTTAAATACACTTTAAGCTTTGACCAAAAAAAAAAAAAAAACCTGGAAGCTGATTGGTTTCTATGTAGAGCTGCACCAGATGTTGCACTCTCCAGTTTTAGTAAATTATTATTATTATTATTCAGGATTTATACAGCAGTTTACACAGCGCTTTACAATATAAATCAACCCCCATTGCGTGCAAAATACCCAATTAGGGGGTGGATTCATGATGGCCTGCGCTCACTGTACCCTGTTTCCCCGAAAATAAGACCTAGCGTGATTGTCGGTGATGGCTGCAATATAAGCCCTACCCCCCCAAATAAGCCCTACCCTGTTTCCCCGAAAATAAGCCCACCCTGAAAATAAGACCTATAAGGGCTTTAACTAAGGCTTATTTGGGGGGTAGGGCTTATATTGCAGCCATCACCGACAATCACGCTAGGTCTTATTTTTGGGGGAAACGGGGTATGTCCAGAGCCTGAGGACATCTGCTGGCAAAGATAAACTACTGCAGAGGACATCTCATGATTGAAGGTGAGTATTGCAGCAAAAGTTTTTTTTTTTTTTCCCCAGCTAAAAATTTTTCTGGAGCAGGGCTTTATTTATTTTTAATAAACACTGAAGCCCTTTATATTGGAGTGATATTGTACCTTTTTCCTACCATATATCCCTGCGAACGATCCCCGGATGTAGGGGTAGCGTTGTCACAGAGCCAGGCACACAACTCTCTGGTTTTCTGTCCAGTGCCAGCGTGGTTTCTGTATGTTGCATTGATCTGCGTTTGGCATAAGACGTCTCCTGCGTGCGCCTTTAAGCATCCTCAGAGAGCCACGTGACCGCGCCAGCGCCCTCCGGAGAGCAGACCAGGCCATGCGGTCTGTGACGCACATCCTGTTTGTGTGGAGATGCAGCATACACTATGTGTGATCTCTGGCACCGCAAGGCGCTTCTCCCTCTCTATTTACATAGGTGTGGTGACTGGGCTGGGCGCGTCTGCTAAACGCTTTTGTGGGTTTGACTTGTATCCATTCCTGACGAGCTCTGCCAGTCCTGCCATGCTGCAGCCAGGCTCTGCGTGTCTCCGTCTAACCAGTCATTACAGATACATTCACTTTCTCCTCTCCGCTCTACAAATGCTGGGAATGAATCCCGCAGATGGATGGAGCTGTGCACATCACGTACAGATCTCTGCTCCCTAAAATAGAGCCGTCTGCAGAATCAGAGATGACATATATGAGACAAAACAGGCAGACAGCAGATTTATCACAGTGACCCCCCCCCCCCCGTAACATACAGTGCCTTGAAAAAGTATTCACACCCCTTGACATTTTCCACATTTTCTCATGTTACAGCCAAAAACGTAAATGTATTTTATTGGGATTTTATGTGATAGACCAACACAAAGTGGCACATAATTGTGAAGTGGAAGGAAAATGATAAATGATACAAATAAATATGTGAGGAGTGTGGGGGGGACATTTGTATGGCGCCCCCCGGAGTCAATACTTTGTAGAACCCCCTTTCTCTGCAATTACAGCCGCAAGTCTTTTTGGGGATGTCTCTACCAGCTTTGCACATCTAGAGAGGACATTTCTGCCCATTCTTCTTTATAAAATATCTCAAGTTCTGTCAGATTGGATGGAGAGCGTCTGTGATCAGCAATTTTCAAGTCTTGCCACAGATTCTCAATGTGATTTAGGTCTGGACTGTGACTGGGCCATTCTAACACATGAATATGCTTTGATCTAAACCATTCCATTGTAGCTCTGGCTGTATGTTTCGGGTCGTTGTCCTGCTGGAAGGTGAACCTCCCCCCCGGTCTCAAGTCTTTTGTAGACTCTAACAGGTTTTCTTCTAAGATTGTCCTGTATTTGGCTCCCTCCATCTTCCCATCAACTCTGACCAGCTTCCCTGTCCCTGCTGAAGAAAATCATCCCCACCACATGATGCTGCCACCACCATGTTTCACGGTGGGGATGGTGTGTTCAGGGTGATGTGCAGTGTTAGTTTTCCCCACACATAGCGTTTTGATTTTAGGCCATAAAGTTCAATTTTGGTCTCATGTGACCAGATCACCTTCTTCCACATGTTTGCTGTGTCCTCCACATGGCTTCTCACAAACTACAAACAGGACTTCTTATGACTTTCTTTCACCAATGTCTTTCTTCTTGTCACTCTTCCATAAAGGGCAGATTTGTGGAGAACACGACTAATAGTTGTCCTGTGGACAGATTCTCCCACCTGAGCTGTGGATCTCTGCAGCTCCTCCAGAGTTACCATGGACCTCTTGGCTCTTCTCTGATGAATGTTCTCCTTGCCCGGCCGGTCAGTTTAGGTGGACGGCCATGTCTTGGTAGGTTTGCAGTTGTGCCATACTCTTTCCATTTTCGGATGATGGATTGAACAGAGCTCCGTGAGATGTTCAGAACTTGGGATTGTTTTTTATAACCTAACCCTGCTTTATACTTCTCCACAACTTTATCCCTGACCTGTCTGGTGTGTTCCTCGGCCTTCATGATGCTGTTTGTTTACTAAGGTTCTCTAACAAACCTCTGAGGGTTTCACAGAACAGCTGTATTTATACTGAGACTAAATGACACACAAAGGGATTCCTTTTACTAATTAGGTGACTTCTGAAGGTAATTGATTCCACTAGATTTTAGTTAGGGGTATCAGAGTAAAGGGGGCTGAATACAAATGTACACCACACTTTTCAGATATTTATTTGTAAAAAAAATTGAAAACCATTTATCATTTTCCTTCCACTTCACAATTATGTGACACTTTGTGTTGGTCTATCACATAAAATCCCAAAAAAATACATTTACGTTTTTGGTTGCAACATGACAAAATGTGGAAAATTTCAAGGGGTGTGAATACTTTTTCAAGGCAAGCACGTCATCCATTGCTAGGACACTGGCAGTCCTAGCAACCAAGTAACAGGATGATCACAGAATGGATGGGAAGTGGAACCTGACTCCAGCCGCAGGCCATCAGCAAGCCAAATTTGACCCATGGAGACCCTTGCCATGGACAAAAATGAGAATTTAACTCTTGCAGTTCAGAAGGAGTCTCACTATAAGGAAAGTTTTTTGAAGTTGTTCAGCTTTAAGGCACTATATTAGTATTAATGTATCGCAGTACCATTTGTTTTTCATCCTTTGGCACCCCAACACGCTGTGAAGGTAAAATTGGAGTATGTCCGTCTTC
Organism: Lithobates clamitans; assembly: GCA_037952925.1. NCBI lineage: Eukaryota > Metazoa > Chordata > Amphibia > Anura > Ranidae > Lithobates > Lithobates clamitans. The sequence goes on along the minus strand of JBBGZY010000726.1, from coordinate 747,598 downwards.
TTATTCATTCTGGCGCATTGGCAGCCCATGTAAATGAATGGTCTACCATTAAAGCGGAAGTAAACCCATCCATTTAACCGTTTCAAATAACAGTTACTTTTCCGGGACGTGTCGGGAATGTAACCCTCCCATTGGATGTGCTCTCAACCAGACTGTCAAGCCATCCAATGGCTGGTGTCATAACTGATCGCATCATGGCAGTTGTAGATTAAACAGAGGCCAAGATGGCGGCTTCCGTGGCTGAAAACGATAGGAGGGGTTTACTTCCACTTTAAACAACATGTGTATCGCACAACATAATGTGAATGTATTGATGGAATTTACGATAATGGAAGGGTATGAATGGGCCCTGAAGTTTTTTAGTTTTAATTAATTTACTGAAATGATATACTATACACTGGGGGTAGGTTTCCAGCTGAATGTAGAAATGATTATTTTAGTGGGAGGAAGTGTCTGCCATGTGAGCTGGTAGGGCAGGAAGGTACCCAGCGGATGTCACCAGGGAAGGGTTGGTGTCACCAGTGTCCTGATGACCATTAGTATTCCAGGCAGGGGGTAGGGCAGTGGCACAGTATGGAATAACGCCGGTTCTGAGAGGTGTGCAGCCATAAAACACAGTAGAGGTGAGAGAGATCATGGAGAATGGAAATTATTTTACAGATTTTTTTTTTTGGCAGATAAAACAAAGTAGTATTTACTGCATAGTTTACAGTTTTCCTGAACCTACCCTGGTGGAAGCCTGCTGAAGACATTTTAATATAGAACCTCGCTGATTCCGACTTCATACAGAGAGACACAGAGCAGATTTCCTATATGACCGCAGCCAAGTCGCTGCCGCTCGTCCTATATTTACGTTACCGCGTGCCAGCTCCATCAGGCTGTCTAACACATGATAGGGGGTGACCTTTTTTGTTTATTTTCCCTGGAAGCTCTTTATAGGTCCCATAAGGTAACGGCTTACCGTCCGTAATCACCATGGCGGTTTTTTGCCCCGACTCCTCAGAGCGCGCCCTGCAGTAAACACTGCACTCGGGTTCCACAATCATATTGGCACTGGGATTTACTGCCCACCCTGCGTGTGTAACAGAGGAGGGTTGTTAGTGGCTCCAGGGCCTACTGTTTCTACTTATTAATAAGTAAAGCATAGAATTTGATCCTAAATTGGGTTTTCCATGGGAAAAGCAGACAAGTAGAATAGAACTCAGAAGGGTCATAAACCTAAAAGTGAAAGTAATCCCTCCTATTGTTTTCAGCCAAGGAAGCTGCCATCTTGGCCTCTGTTTAATCTTCAACTGCCATGATGCTGCACATGTGATCAGTTATGACACCAACCATTGGATGGTTTGACAGTTTGGTTGAGAGCACAAACAATGTGACAATTTCATTCCGGCATGTGCCAGGAATGTAACTTTTTTTTTAAACTGTCAAATCGATTGGGATTACTTCCACTTTAAAGTGGTGTTCCGGCCGAAATTATACTTTTTAAATAAAAATACCCCTATAATACACAAGTTTAATGTATTCTAGTAAAGTTAGTCTGTAAACTAAGGTCTGTTTTCTTAGTTTATAGTAGTAGTTTGTCATTTTATAAACTTACAGCAGGCTGTGGCCATCTTAAGTGTGGGCATCTGAAGACAGACTGTATTTCTTCCTGGATCTCATCCTTGCAGATCTCGCACACGCTCAGTGCAGCACAAGCAGTGTAACAGCTTTCAGGTCAGGTTTCCATAGCAATGGCAGTTTCAGAGGAAGTTTCCGCCTCTTCCCAGAAGGCATTGCAAACAGGAAATGATGCGATGGGCCGCGGCCAGGGAGGAGGAAGTGAAAAATGAATACAGCAGATATACAGTAGGTGATAAGAAAACAAATAAAAAAAAATATCCAATTTTTTTACAGTGCACAGTTTAGTGAGGGATGCTGAAGAGTTGTAAAAGCGGGTGGAACTCCACTTTAAATTGGGTTTTTCATGGGAAAAGCAGACAAGTAGGATAGAACTCAGAAAGGTCATAAACCTAAAAGTGAAAGTAATCCCTCCTATTGTTTTCAGCCAAGGAAGCTGCCATCTTGGCCTCTGTTTAATCTTCAACTGCCATGATGCTGCACATGTGATCAGTTGAGACACCAACCATTGGATGGTTTGACAGTTTGGTTGAGCGCACAAACAATGTGACAATTACATTCCCGGCATGTGCAGGCAATGTCACTGTTTTTTGAAATGGTCAAATCGATTGGGATTACTTCCGCTTTAACTAACCCCAGGGTCCTTGAAGGACTTCTGACGAGGATTTGTCATAAATGGTCAAGTTGTAAATGATCTGGAGTATAGTTTAAAGCAGGGGTCTCCAACCTCTGGGCCGTGGCCTGTTTGCAGCCGGGCCGAGAAGGCTGCACTGTCTGACGTGCGGCGGTGGAGCGAGCAGAGAGATTACATCATCTCTCACCACCCGCCTGCATCACTGCTCTTCTGTGCACACAGCGAGGCGGAACACCGCTATACTGCTGGAGGTGAGGCGGGGGTGCAGGGAGATGAGATCATCTCTCACCGCCCGCCCCCCATCACCGCTGCTCTCCCTCACTACCCACTACTCCAGGCCTGCCTCTGAACTAATGTGCACGCCTGTGCTGCCACCACTGCAGTGACAATCTTCATGTGGTGGCAGGTGACAATCCACATCTAGTGGCAGGTGACGTGGCAAATGACAAGCGGCATCTGGTGGCAGGCGACGTGGCAGGCTACATGGCAAATGACAAGCGGCATCTGGTGGCAGGCGACATGGCAAGTGACAGTCTGCATCTGGTGGCAGGCGACATGGCAAGTGACAGTCCGCATCTGGTGGCAGGCAACGTGGCAAGGGACAAACTGCATCTGGTGGCAGGCAACGTGGCAAGGGACAAACCGCATCTGGTGGCAGGCAACATGGCAAGGGACAAACCGCATCTGGTGGCAGGCAACATGGCAAGGGACAAACCGCATCTGGTGGCAGGCGACGTGGCAAGTGATAAGCTGTATCTGAAGGCAGGTAACGTGGCAAGTGACAATCTGCATCTGGTGGCAGGCGACGTGGCAAGTGACGTGGCAAGGGACAAACCGCATCTGAAGGCAGGCGACGTGGCAAGTGACAAGCTGTATCTGGTGGCAGGCGACATGGCAAGTGACAATGCGCATATGGTGGCAAGTGACAATCCGCATCTGGTGGCAGGCAACATGGCAAAGGACAAAATGCATCTGGTGTCAGGTGATGTGGCAAGTGACAATCCGCATCTAGTGGCAAGTGACACTCTGCATCTGGTGGCACCTTCTGCATTAGGGTAAGTTGAACTATTTCATTCTATATTACAATATAATAATAGTAATAGTGCGCTTCAATCATCCTGACACCATATCAGCCATGGTGCCGTGGTGATTGAAGCGCTAATACCAGCCATTTCCCCAACAAATTGCCACGAAAAGCCGCATACACCCTCCCAGACCTTGGCACAATTTTCTTCCACAATGCCGGTCCCCGGTGCCAAAAAGGTTAGGGAGCACTGGTTTAAAGGATACACATCTGTGACTAGGGTATTGACCCATATTGAATGATCTCCACAAAGTTAAAGCAGAAGTAAACCCATCAATTTAATAGTTAAAAAAAACAGTTACATTCCCGGCATGTGCTGGGAATGTAACTGTCACATTGGTTGTGCTCTCAACCAAACTGTCAAATCATCCAATGGGCGGTGTCATAACTGATCACATGTGCAGCATCATGGCAGTTGAAGATTAAACAGAGGCCAAGATGGCAGCTTCCGTGGCTGAAAATGATAGGAGGGTTTACTTCCAGATTAACTTTCATTCATATTACATAAGTCTTATGGTAATGGAGTTACCTTTAAAAAAAAGTGATTACACTAATGTAGAAGTGGATACTTGTCACATACCTGATAGGAGACTGAATTGATGAGGTTGGCCTCTCTTGTATCTCCAGCCCAGGCCTCACTGAAGGTGGAACAGAGAGTGCCAAAGGACAGGAGGGACATGAAGTGATGGCAGGCGTTGATAGTAGAACTTGCAGTAGGAGATGCAGGCCCAGATGTATTTGGCAGTAGATCGGGTCAGGAACAAGAACTGTGCAATGTGGTCCAGTTGAGGTTAAAGAAGCACTCCACATACACTGCAGGCTCTGGGTGTGTGGCTTGTCAGAGCTCTTAACAGCCTTTAAACAAGAACACATTGTGATGAGCAAAGCTGGTATAGATGACAGCCAGGGCATGCACTCAAAAGGAACGTGAAGCCAAATTGAAGACAGAACCATAGTCACAAGGGTAGCCAAGGTCAGCAGCAATCAGGCAGTGAGGCACAGAATCATCAGCAGAGACATAATCAGGAACAGAGCCAAGGTGAGGAACAGGTGTCAGAAGAGTAGCAGAATCCAAGGTCAGGTCAGCAGCAAGGATACACAGGATGCAAGCAAGACGCAGGAAACAGCTTAAAGACCAGTCAACACTTGAGCGTGGTTGATGGCATCCTTAAATAGGCCATTTGGCACAAACGGGCACTGTGGATGTGCTCATGCACACATACACATTCCTGTGTGCATTACTACTCACCTTTTCATCTTTCTATGGAAAATGTTAGGCACATGCCTGCGCACCAGAGATCTCACAGGAATTCCCTTACAATACTTCTTGGACATCGAACACACCCATATTAGAAGGTCCAGAAGGCTATCAGCACCTGTTACACTCTTAAGAAAAATATACTGTATATCATATTTGGTATCTAGCAAATCATAATTTCATTCCACTTAATGTATTCAGGTTTACAGACTGTGAAGCTTTGTCATATGTAAATTAAGATGTACCCAAGATAGGTGGACATCTAAGATAGTTTGACCCATCCAAGATTGGTTGACAAAAGCCACATGTGGTATATGACTCCTTTGCAACCACTGGTTTAGCATATCCACGCAGACCACCAAGTTGGGACCTCTCCAATGATGCTTGCTTTTGGATATACTGAACCAGTAGATGCATAGAAGCCATATACCACAGCTGCGGACCTGCAGGAGGTGGCTTGGGACCAGAGGCCCCCTCTCCTTTTGACACAATGTTGGATGTGGTTTGCGTGTGAACAGAGAAAGATGCCCAGAAGTAATTTTTTGCCTTTTATAGAAATTGACTATATGACACCTGTACTCTCCAGTGTTTTGGAATAATCTATAATCTATTCAACCTGATGACAAACTCCTTTTTTCTTCAGATATTAGTAAAACAGCCCCCAGTATGGTGCGAACACCTCTGCCATCCCTTGTGGTCTCCCTCCTCATTTGTACGGACTGGACCCCTGCATGCACAGATGGAATGAATGATTTTATTCATACTAATTATTTCCTTAAACAATGTGAAACAATAGATACTTTTGTCCTCCAGGAAATCCTGGGAAAGGTATTAACAGACACGAAATGCATTGAGTACACAATGTAACCCCATTACTGGAGAACGGTGTATTTGTGGTTAGAACATTTGATCGTTTGATCTTTAATGTTGGGGCATGTGGATGGAGGAAATGTGGAAATATTGTAGTGGATTAATATGAGCGCTCTATATTTTATGCATTTATGTTTTTGCTGACTGCTATATTTATATATATATATGTTGCAGTTTGCAAGTGGTTTACCAGGGTTATGATGGAAGCTATCAGCCATAACCCCAGTATTTCTCTTTGCAGCCAGTGGCTGGCTTTCCCATGAGTCGGTGGAGCGCTTTCAGGGAGAAAACGCCCCCTCCTGACGCTCGCCGGTATTTCTCGGGCCTACTGCGCCAGAGAAACGATCCAACGGTGCGGCCGGCTGGTCACAGAGGCGATAAAAGACTTTAATTGTCTTTAAATGCCTCTATGGCCTTGGGGGACCGGAGCGATGTCATGACCTCACTTCTGGTCTAGGGTGGAAGTAAACAATTTTTATTTATTTTTTTAAAATGAAAGATTAAATTTTTTTTTTTTTTTTTTTAATCTTTTGCTTTTAAAAGTAATGGAGAGAATTGGGGTCTTTTTTGACCCCAGATCTCTCCATAAAGAGGACCTGTCATCCTTATTTCTATTACAAGGGATGTTTACATACTGTTATACAAGCTGTACACTCACTACTTTACATTTACATATATAATAAAATATTTACAAAAATGTGAAGGGTGTACTCACTTTTGTGAGATACTGTATATCTCTTTGTACCTGTGTTTAAATAAACAGTCTTATGTTTTTTTACCACCCTACACTGATGTCTCAACAAGTGACTGGGTGGGTTAAGGGATCTTGGATCGTGCTGGTACCTGACAAGGGAAGTTTATAGGGCGGACATACTCCTCTTGAGTACGGGGGTCCGTCACAGATAGCATTGTGTAAAGATCTATTATATGAAATATGTTTTGGAAGCCTGACTTTTTGACTATCATCTTATGTGTGTAGCAATAGTAAGATATCCATTGAAAGACAATGGGCCAGCCATTGGCCAAGCACCAAGATGTGCTGGAAACCCTGCCTGACAACGACAATGGCTCCTTATTCTGCTTTATAACAAAGGAGAGGATTGTCCCGTGTCCAGGAAGATCTGATGTGTGATAGCAATCATCTACAGCTGATTCTCTGTCACCCTCCAGGACATCAGCAATCATACAAATTTGGCAGCAAAGATCAAAATCCGCTGATCCCTTGAATTATTGGACGGTCTAAGTCTTTACTGTTGGGTGGAATTAAACTGCCCAGTTGATTGTGTGGAATGCAGAAGCAGGACAATGTCATAGGCATGCTTTGTTTACCGCTGCAGGCCCAAAATGTTACAGAAAGTTCTTTTTCTGGCAAACAATTCATTTAGTAACAAAGAGCAGACACAAACAAACAATACTGCAGGTTTGTAATATCTAATCCTCCAAAATGCCCCCAATTTGTGCAGACGGCAGCATTCCATGTAAGAGGTGTAGAGCGTATGGTCAGTGCAAAGTAACATCTGGCTGTGTCTGTGTCCGCAGGGGAGAAAATGTCTTTGGGCCGCCAAGAAGCATTTGAAATCTTCAAGCGCGATTATCCGGACAGAGTCGGCATTGAAGACAACAAAGCTCTCCTGAAGCAAAGGTAACGTTTCTGGTACTGCAAGGGCAACATTCCACAATTGTTTACAGAAGAATGCTAGGTATAAATATGTTTACATTGTTCCAGCTTGGACCAACGTAACTATGTACAGCATAAACCATACCTGTGTGATCCTTCTAGATCTAGAAGCTGGAAATCCCTACTTCTTGGAGTCCTACAACACTTCCTCTGCTTCCTTTGTTTAGCACATGGCTGTTTTAAATTCCTTTTTCCCTACTTCCTGCCTACATCACTTCCTGTCCTGAGCTTCATGAACCAGTCCAACTAGTTTATTAGCATATTCATTGGGGAAGCCCAGCTTCAAATTATATGTATGCTTTAAAAATCACTAAAATAGCCATAATAACACAAGATTCTGCAGTTTCAAGCCGAGAAAGAGCTTCCGTAGGGTTAAGGGGCAGCTGAATCTAATTAGTGAGCTGTCACCAGTGGCAGGACCACTAATGTGACACAGGCCTAAAGCTCCCCATGCAGACCTAGGTATCATTCTTTTGCTCTGCATCATGTGTTCTTGTAACCAAGCAGGTTGGCACTTTCCGAATGTGAACAGCATTCATCGCTCTTACCAGCAGATCTGAACGGGATCAGTCCAAAGTTATGGGAGGCCTAACCTGCTGTTTTGTAGCAACCATGTGTAGGGCTAATCCTAAAACACACCGGGGTTGATTTACTAAGGGCAAATAGACTTTGCACTCTGCAAGTGCAGTTGCTCCAGAGCTTAGTAAATGAGGGGAAGCTCTTCCATTATCCAATCGTGTCCAAGTAAAATACTCTTTTTTTTTTTTTTTCCTTGCATGTGATCAGGTATTATTTGTAAAGGGAAGCCTTACCTCATTTACTAAGCTCTAAAACAGTTGTCTCCAAACTATGCCCAGGGGCCAGATGTGACTTATCTTTATCCAGTCCTTGGGGAACAATTATCCCCACTGACACCAACATTGGGGGTACTATTCCTCCCGCTGATACCAATGATGGGACACTATTCTTCCCACTGATACCAATTATGGGGCACTATTCCTCCCACTGATACCAACATTTGGGCACTATTCCTTCCACAAGGGTCAATGGTTTCCAAACAGTGAGATGTGACCCTTTGTCTGCCTTTATCTGGCCCTTGGGGTACTATTCCTTCCACAGACACAAAATTATGTGGCGCCATTTCTCCCACTGATACCAAGGATGGAGCATTGTTCACCCTACTAAAACCAATGATGGGGAATGGTTCACTCTCTCACTCTCACTCTGATGTTGGGGCGTTTTCTACTGTCCAAAGTCCGGCCACCCTGAAGCCTAAATGACAGTAAACTGGCCCTTTGGAAAGTTTGGAGACCCTTTATTTTTTTTTTGTTTTTTTTTTACCGTCTGATCATTAGTTGATCATGTTATATAAAATATCTCATGAAGCCAAATGAGGGCCTTCAGCAGATCACTGAGACCACCAGATGTTGTGTTCACATCTTTTGGTGGGACATTAAAGGAAAGGCCGGGGCTTTGCCGACTCATAGAAGCTGCACTGTACGAAGACTTAGTCACGGCTCATTTTTCTGAGAGCATACCCAGAGTCCACTCTACTCCACGGGGGGGGGGGGGGGGGCCATGACACACATGGTGTGATCCCATAGCCTCTGACTCAAACCCTCACCTGGGGGTAAATCATGCTTTGTGGCTTTCTTTATGACATATTTTAAACACTATTTACACAGATAATTGGCTGAGCCTTTTTAAGAGTCATAAAATATTATCAATGAGGATTTAGCTTTCCATCTGAAGAATAAAAGAAGCATTTCCCCAGCCGCTGCCACAGCTCATAACCCCCCCCCCCCCCCCCCCCAGATAAAGTGGTGTGCATATCATTGTTCCTGTCTGTGCCCTGTAATATTTTGAGAGGTAAGGTTCAAGCAGAGGGAAAAAAACATTTGAAGTAAACCTGAGTCCAGTTTTAAAAATATAATGAATTTTAGCTCACCAGCCCTTAGATGTGGTGGCTGCTTCAGTTTTTTGTTTATTGTCACCTGGTGATCCTGCCAGGATTCCTATTGTAGGGTGACAATGCTCATTCACTATATTGTATCTATGGAGGTGTGGCGTTGTCAGCCTAGAGCAGAAAGTGTGTAAGGTCTACAGAACACCTCCCCTCTCCCCATCTCCATAACATTCAAACTAACCACTTCCCATCGGGCCAATTCTGGTATTTCTCTTCTACATGTGATAGAGATAGTGCTACCGATCACTGGTATCAGTGGGAGGAATAGTGCCCCATCATTGGTATTAATGGGAGAAATAGTGCCCCATCATTGGTATCGGTGGGAGGAATAGTACCCCCTCATTGGTATCGGTGGGAGGAATAGTGCCCCCTCATTGGTATCGGTGGGAGAAATAGTGCCCCCTCATTGGTGTCAGTGGGAGGAATAGTGCTCCATCATTGATGTCAATGGGAGGAATAGTGCCCCATCATTGATGTCAATGGGAGGAATAGTGCCCCATCATTGGTATTAATGAGAGGAATAGTGCCCCATCATTGGTGTCAGTGGGAGGAATGGTGCTCCATCATTGGTGTCAGTGGGAGGAATAGTGCCTCCTCACTGGTGTCAGTGAGAGGAATAGTGCCCCATCATTGGTGTCAGTGGGAGGAAAAGTGCCTCCTCATTAGTGTCAGTGGGAGAAATAGTGCCAAATCATTGGTTATCAGTGGAAGGAATAGTGCCCCCTCATTAGTGTCAGTGGGAGGAATAGTGCCCCATCATTGGTATCAGTGGGAGGGATATTGCCCCATCATTGGTATCAGTGGGAGGGATAGTGCCCCCTCATTGGTATCAGTGGGAGGACTACTGTCCCATATCAGTGGGAGGAATAGTGCCCCAAGAGTACATTGGGGTTCCCTGTGTTCCTGCTGGATTTGTATATATTTTATTATGGGGACACCCCAATGTGAACAGGAGCAACTCATCACCCTGTAATCAGTGAGAACAGAGAGAGGAACTTTAACAAGGTTCTCTCATTATTAGAGTCCTAAAGAAATCTAAGGAACCAATGGGTGGCCACCAGACTTCATGGAGGACTAAAATATAAATTCCTTGTGGACTGACCCTTCAAACAGACGAGCTCAGCATTACAACAGCTTTTATATAACATTTCTATGTGAATGTTTAATAAATTATTGTTTATTAGCTTAGCAGATGTCAGAAGGCTACAAACCACCGTGATGTAACTCTATAAAAATAAGCGGTGCTTTCCTGCAGGGTAATTATGGGATCACATTTAATACAATCCATTTCATGTGGACCAGGAATGTGGCAAGGAATGACCCCGGATTGTTGGAAAGCGGAAGGCCAATTAGTGTTACTCATCCATTGCTTCCAGCACAGAAGCTTCTCCTTGTTCTGCAGATCTTTCCTATTCTTCTTCATATGGGGTCTTTGGTAGAGGTGGAGCCCACCACATACCGGCTGATTCCAGAATACACGGATTAAATGCATATACTGTCCAAGAGCTGATTTGTATTCCTGTATATCGGAACAGACAGAGGAGCTGAGTTAGTGACCTGACTTTTCTGTACCTCAGTTAAGCAATACACTTTGGTCACCGCCCCGCCCTCAGCCTGTGATTGGACAGTGATGAGGCTCCTCCCTCTGTGCATGGTCATGTGATTGGCCCCTAGTGTTGCCCTTCTGTCTAAGTTCTGGTGTACAGTAGATTACAAGAGGCTAAGATTAGGACAAATTGAGGTACTAAATCCAATTACATTTGAAGATATATTTAATATATATTTTTAAATGAATACACAAATGCTTTATTTGGGGGTTTTGTAGCTTTAATCAGGACCCTCTAAGAAGCCTCAGATAAAAATATAGTGGGAGCTGCTTTATAGTCTCTACATCCACAAGGTATCATGGGAATGGTGTAAAACAGTGTTTTCCAAACTGTGACACATGAGCTGGATGGAACACTTTACCTGCCTCTATCTGGCCTGCAGGGTAATGTTTGACTGACACCAATGATGGGGCACTATCCCTCCCACTGACACCAATGATGGGGCACTATCCCTCCCACTGATACCAATGATGGGGCACTATCCCTCCCACTGACACCAATGATGGGGCACTATCCCTCCCACTGACACCAATGATGGGGCACTATTCCTCCCACTGACACCAATGATGGGGCACTATTCCTTCCACTGACACCAATGATGGGGCACTATCCCTCCCACTGACACCAATGATGGGGCACTATCCCTCCCACTGACACCAATGATGGGGCACTATCCCTCCCACTGACACCAATGATGGGGCACTATCCCTCCCACTGACACCAATGATGGGGCACTATCCCTCCCACTGACACCAATGATGGGGCACTATCCCTCCCACTGACACCAATGATGGGGCACTATCCCTCCCACTGACACCAATGATGGGGCACTATCCCTCCCACTGACACCAATGATGGGGCACTATCCCTCCCACTGACACCAATGATGGGGCACTATCCCTCCCACTGACACCAATGATGGGGCACTATCCCTCCCACTGACACCAATGATGGGGCACTATCCCTCCCACTGACACCAATGACGGGGCACTATCCTTCCCACTGACACCAATGACGGGGCACTATCCCTCCCACTGACACCAATGACGGGGCACTATCCTTCCCACTGACACCAATGATGGGGCACTATCCCTCCCACTGACACCAATGATGGGGCACTATCCCTCCCACTGATACCAATGATAGGGCACTATCCCTCCCACTGACACCAATGATGGGGCAATATTCCTCCTATTGATACCAATGATGTGGCACTATTCCTCCCACTGACATCAATGATGGGGCACTATTCCTCCCATTGATACCAATGATGGGGCACTATTCCTCCCACTGATACCAACGATGGTACATTATTCCTCCCATACCAATGATGGGGCACTATTCCTCCCACTGATACCAACGATGGGACACTATTCCTCCCACTGATGCCAACAATGGGACACTATTCATCCCACTGATGCCAACGATGGGACACTATTCATCCCACTGATGCCAATGATGGGGCACTATTCCTACCACTGATACCAATGATGGGGCACTATTCCTCCCACTGATGCCAAGGATGGGACACTATTCCTCCCGTTGACACCAATGATGGGGCAATACTCCTCCCCCCACTGATATCAATGATGGGGCACTATTCCTTCTATTGACACCAATGATGGAGCATAATTGCTCCCACTGATACCAATGATATGGCACGAATCCTCCCACTGACACTGATAGTGGGCCACTATTCTTTCTACTCATCTTTTTTTTACTCTGAATGGCTGAGGCATTTTCTACTCCCTCTGATCACAGTCCTGTCTGAAGGACAGTAAACTGGCACTGTAAAGATTCATGTCAAAAGTAGGGTTTCAGATTCCTTCTCTCTCTCTCTTGTGGCACCCACCAAGGCTGTCCTTAATCCACATTACTGTACGCTCTGGCCGTGGAACGCCTCTCCATTGCTATCAAGGCACACCCAGACATCAAAGGCCTCCGTATTGGACAGGTGACCGAGGTCATAAGTCTGTATGCTGGTGACATGCTTCTGTATCTGAGGGACGCTAGCTCTTCATTCCAGGCTGCTTTGCAGCTCATCAACCAATTTGGGGTATTCTCTGGTTTGCAGATTAACTGGACCAAGTCTCAAATCCTCCCACTGGATGTAGGTGCCCCCACGGCTGACCAAGCCGCACTCCCCCTGGTCAGAGCCAGCAAGATTAGATACCTGTACATACAAGTCTCCTGCCCTTTAATGGACTACATAGGCCTTAACCTTGAACCCCTGTATGACCCTATAAAAACCAAAACACAGACCTGGTCCCGTCACCCCCTTGGAATTATGGAATGTATCAATCTGGTAAAAATGCTACTCCTTCCTAAACTACTCTATATCTTCTGGCATGCCCCTTTATACATTCCGGCACATATATTCAAATCTATAAAAACCATTCTTAACACGTTTATTTGGGTTCCTTCCCGTCGCAAATTATCATGGCAAACTCTGAAATGTCCTGTCAGCCTTGGTGGCACCGCATTACCAGACCTAGCTTTTTTCTACATTGCTTCCCAGTTCTCCCATTTTTTTTTTCCTTTTAACTAGGAGGACAGTAACAGGTATTCTACTTTAGTATGTTCCCATGCCTCCCGCCCAGTGGCTCACCCCTTCCAGATTCTACTCCGTGGTACCCGCGAGTTGTCTCACATGGGCAACAGAAGTCACATGTTATTCCATCACTCTAAAATATGACAGCTGGCTATGAACATTACTAAGGCTCCTATATTATATACTCATACGCCTCTGTGGGACAATCCGCACTTGTCTGAGTTGTTATCTGTTCCAGATTACAAACTATGGATTGCTCAGGGGGTTATATATCTCTCGCAGGTCATAATTTATGGTTCGGTTAAATCGTTCCAAGCACTGAAAGATGGTTTTGGTGTGCCCAACCACGTAACCTCATTCATTACCTCTAGCTCCGTCATGCCCTCAACTCCCAATTCCGTGACTCTATCCCCAGCCTTGAATTGCTATATCTGATGTAGTCACGGGTCGGGATCCCAAGAAACTAATCTCACTGTTCTACAACCACCTCATGTTACCCGCTGCCACTGCCCTTATCAATTGAAGTCCCGGTGGGGAACGGATTTGGGAGACACGATGCATGAGGACTGGGAGGAGGTGCTAGCCTCTTGCAAATTAGTGTCCCCTAAGCTGTCTGACCATCTCTCTCATCTCTACATTATCCATTGGTCCTAGCTAACACCGATTCTTCTCTCTAAGTATAGGCCGGACCACACTCTAGCATGTCCCAAGTGTGGAGATCCAAGGGGCACATTCTATCACCTCCTGTTTCTGTCTTCAAGGATACTGGTCACTGGTGGTCAAATTCTTCCACAATCGCATGGGATCCCTCCTGACTCTATGCCCACGTCAGTGTCTACTGGGCCTCCTCTCCATCTATGAGGAGGACAAACACTTACTTTTTGCAAGAATCCTTGTTTCTGGCTAGAATGCAGATAGCCAGGACCTGGATCAAAGAGCCGCCCCCAACAATGGATTAGGGCCATCAATGTTACCCTCCCCTATAAAAAAAAAAGAATACTGTACTTGCATAGGGGCTGCCCAAATAAATTCCACAAAATTTGGGACAGGTGGTTGAAAGATGCCTCCACCTGCACTGCTGAGGACTGAATCCTACAATGGAAACTTCCCCCACAGGACAATGTGTATATTTATCCTCATGTTCCTTTTTTCTCATGCCCCCCCCCCCCCGTGGACACTCCTTATTATGCTGACATGCACTGGGCTGTTCGATCATCACCCCCCATGTGTGTAATATTCTGTTATATTCAAATCAGGTACTTTCATTATGCTCAAAAAATTTTATTTTTTAATCAAAAAGCTGGCGCTTTAAAAAGTTTGGAGACCTCTGGCAAAAAGTAAGGGACCGTCCATGTACAATATTAAAGACTTGATGTTCATTAGCAATGGGAATAGCGAACGTGAGCCGGATCCCCTGTTTTTGCAGCGAGAACACAAAGAGCCCCACATAACCCAAGGCTTCTCTGGGCCTGCATGCCCTGTAGTCATACTCTATCAAGGCTTGCTGTACCAGACATCAGATACGGATAAACCACAAGTGGTGCTGTAGAAGTTCCTAAAGAACATGCCACCCTCCAGTACTGTCTCTGGTTTCTGCCTCTTAGCCGTCTTACTAGGTGGTTTGACTAATTGCAGTGAGCGGTTATACAGAAAGCCCACAGTGTTTATTCTGATGTGTTGCTCTGAAAACGAAGGATGATTCATGTGTCCGCTATTCCCAGACACTTTTCTACCTTGCAATTCTAAATTAACCCCTCTTTACTTGGGTGTTGTTTTTAAAGTAAAATTATAATGGTTTGTGGCCAATTTTATTTTCGTTTATTTTTTAATATTTATTTTATATATATATATATATATAATATATTGTGACAGAGGGAGGCTCTGTCACTGTAAGTATTTAGGAAAAGGGGACCCAGGAGTCTAATTAATGCGAGCTTCAGAACTAGCATTTCTCCAGATTCTGTGGTTCTGGATCGGAACGTTCGATCCTGGGTCCAGGTTTTTCTAGACGCCTGCAGCCTGGCTTACCAGTCATTATATAATCAGGTCCCATTTTGGAGACATTTTGGAGACAGCTTCCAGTTTGGAGACCACTCCCAGTGTGGGAGATGGAAGGTCTCACCCGGGGTCAGGGGGGCCCCAGCCAGAAGTCTCATCAAGGGGTCAGAGGGCCCAGCCAGAAACCACGGGACAGAGGTCTCATTGAGGGGTCAGAGGACCCAGCCACAAGCTAGGAGACAGCAGGTCTCGGTTCCAGGAGTTTTTCAGCTCCTATCAGGGGTGTCAGGAGAACCCCTATCCTTAGGCCACAGGTGGGCCATGCAGCAGGGCGCTGCAACTGAAGGCTAGAGAGCCAAGTGGGCCGAGAGAGCTGAACGACACAGTCAAAGGACTGGTAAGAGGAGAGCAGCAGTGTTGTGAGGCATACCTTGACTAAAACTTTGGAGTGAGCCATTGACTAGGATTGGGGTGAGTAATAGAGCTGTGTTGTGTGCAAACGACTGGTTACTTTCAGCAAAGATGCAAACCAAGAGCCTCTAAAACAGGGGGTCCAAAGACTTGAGCCTTGTACACAGGATCAGATTATTGGCCAACAGAGCATCAGACTTTTGTCCAAAGGGCGTGTGCCAGGAACTTGTCTTGCATACCAACGGCACACAATTGTTGGCCAACAAACACGAACGTAGTGGCGTACTATGCAGAATTTCAGCTCTTGAGCGCCACCCTTTGGGCATCTTCTGCTAATGTCGTGTTTGGTAAGCATTGATTCCGAGCATGCGTGTTTGTACTTTGGACTTTTGTGTGACGGACTTGTGTACAGACGAGACGAAAATCTGACAACAGACCGTTGCCCGCCGAAAATTTACTAGCCTGCCATCCAACATTTGTTGGCCGAAAGTTGGGCAACGATTGTCTGAAGGAGTGTTCTAACGGTGGGACTTTAGGCAAACAGTCTGTCATCACACAATTCCCTGCTGAAAATCCGATTGTGTGTATGAGGCTTAAGTGTACTCTTTGTCAGACTGTTGGCGGGCTGGACTGTGTCCTGTAGGAATAAAGTAATTCCCCGATGTTGGAGGTTGGTGGAAGTAAATGCCCCTGCATCAGTGAAAGTGAAAAAAAAAAAGCAGTTGAAATGGTGATCAAAGGGAGTAAAGCTTGATGGAGATGTATTTGCCTAAATTACCTGTCATTGAGGACACCATTGATCCTGACCAACTCTCCAACTTCATTTGCAGAAATGCAGCACCAAACTTTCAGGGAACCTCCACCATGCTTCACAGTTGGCTGCAGACACTCATTATTGTACCGCTCTCCAGGCCTTCCCCCAACAAACTTCCTCCTGCTACAGTCAAATATTTCACATTGTGACTCATTCCAGAGCTGTCAGGAACTATGAATCGGACTGAGACAGAAGTGCAGTAAAAAATCACACTATTTAATAAAATGGTATAAACAGAGCAAACGTAGTCAAAACATAGCCAGAGTTCGGTAACTAGGACAGGTAGTCAGTACAAGCCAGAGAAACAGGAGTCCAGAGATCAGCGAAGTCGGGTGCAGCAAACAGGATCAAGAACCAGAAGGGAAGTCAGCCAAGCAAAAGTCTTTCACAGGAAAACACAGCAGAGAGAGTCCGGATATGTTGACCAAGGCAAAGGCACAGAAGATCTGATCCAAGGAGTTTATATAACCAGCAGCTCTAGATGACGAGCGGGAAATGAAGACCAGGTGAGTCACTGGGGCAGGAAGAATCTTTGGCAATTAACCGACAGCTGAGCACAGAGCTGATTAGAGCACCTGCTGCTATTTTTCTGCCCCCCAGTTCCTACATTTTCCTGCATAGTTGAGTCACTTAGCCTTGTTTGGCTTTTTAGCCGCAGTTCTTTCATGAAGACCACTTCTGGCTACTCGTCTCCGGACAGTAGATGGGGGTACCTGGGTCCCACTGGTTTCTGCCAGACTTCTCCAGGCAGTAGATGGGTGTACCTGGGTCCCACTGGCTTCCGCCAGACTTCCCCGGGCAGTAGATGCGTGTACCTGGGTCCAACTGGTTTCCGCTAGACTTCTCCGGGCAGTAGATGGGGGTACCTGGGTCCCACTGGTTTCTGCCAGACTTCCCCGGGCAGTAGATGCGTGTACCTGGGTCCCACTGGTTTCCGCCAGACTTCCCCGGGCAGTAGATGGGTGTACCTGGGTCCCACTGGTTTCCGCCAGACTTCCCCGGGCAGTAGATGCGTGTACCTGGGTCCCACTGGTTTCCGCCAGACTTTCCCGGGCAGTAGATGCGTGTACCTGGGTCCCACTGGTTTCTGCCAGACTTCCCCGGGCAGTAGATGGGTGTACCTGGGTCCCACTGGTTTCCGCCAGACTTCCCCGGGCAGTAGATGCGTGTACCTGGGTCCCACTGGTTTCCGCCAGACTTTCCCGGGCAGTAGATGCGTGTACCTGGGTCCCACTGGTTTCTGCCAGACTTCCCCGGGCAGTAGATGCGTGTACCTGGGTCCCACTGGTTTCTGCCAGACTTCCCCGGGCAGTAGATGCGTGTACCTGGGTCCCACTGGTTTCCGCCAGACTTCCCCGGGCAGTAGATGCGTGTACCTGGGCCAACTGGTTTCCGCTAGACTTCTCCGGCCAGTAGATGGGGGTACCTGGGTCCAACTGGTTTCCGCTAGACTTCTCCGGGCAGTAGATGGGGGTACCTGGGTCCCACTGGTTTCTGCCAGGTCTGTGCTAATGGCACTGCTGGACATCTTTCGATGTGGAAGGGAAGTAAGCATGATGTGTCTTTGATCTGCTGCATTAGGTTTCCTTGCCGACCATTGCGTCTACTCTCCTCAGTGTTGCCCGTTTCTTTGTACTTCTTCAAAAGAGTTAGAACAGCACATCTTGAAACCTCAGTCTGCTTTGAAATCTTTGCCTGGAAGAGACCTTGCTAATGCTGTATAACTACCTTGTGTCTCGTTGCTGTGCTGTCTTGGCATTGTGTATAACCTGTGACATGAAACGTTGCCTTAGTAGCGGAGTTTGGCTGTTCCTCACCCAGTTTTAAGCCCCCTACACAACTGTTTCTGTTTCAGTTAGAGCCGATTCACACAGGGGCAGCACGACTTGCAGGCCGACTCTGTGAGGCGACCTGCACCACTTCAACGGCGACTTGCAAAACAACTTCTGTATAGAAGTCAATGCAAATCGCCTGAAGTCGCCCCAAAAGTAGTACAGGAACCTTTTTCTAAGTCGGAGCGACTTGAGTCGCTCCTATTAGAACGGTTCCATAGTACAGAACGGGACGCGACTTGTCAGGCGGCTAAGTCGCCTGACAAGTCACCCCTGTGTGAACCGGGGCTAAATGACTGTGTTTCAACCTACATGTGAAATTGATGATCATTAGCACCTGCTTAGTATAATTGATTAATCATACACCAGACTCTAATCCTACAAAATCCCTGACTTTGTGCAGGTGTATAAAGTGTGCAAGTGTAAGAATTGAAGCCAAAGGAAAGTCACACCAAATATTGATTTGATTTAGATTTTTCTTCTGTAGGCTCACTTTGCATTTGGTAAATTGATAAAAATAAACATTAAAATATATATTTTTGGAGGCATTCTTACTTAACTACAATTCTTCAAACCTGCCTAAAAGATTTGCACAGTACTGTATATATTCAAATATAAGAGGTGGATAAAATCCTATTTGCTGAAAATAAATGCCACAATTCACCTGGATTTCCTAAGGAGTTTGAACAATGCTAATTTGTAATCCTTGCACAAAAAACAGAGATGTTGAGCTGAATATACACTATATTGTGAAAAGTATTGGGACGCCTGCCGTCCCAGTCTTAGTCCGTAGGGTTCAATATTGAGTTGGCTCCGCCCTTTGCAGCTATAACAGCTTCAACTCTTCTGGGAAGGCCGTCCACAAGGTTTAGGAGGGTGTCTATGGGAATGTTTGACCATTCTTCCAGAAGAGCATTTGTGAGGTCAGGCACTGATGTTGGTCGAGAAGGCCTGGCTCGCAGTCTCCACTCTAATTCATCCCAAAGGTGTTCTATCGGGTTGAGGTCAGGACTCTGTGCAGTCAAGTTCCTCCACCTCAAACTCGCTCATCCATGTCTTTATAGACCTTGCTTTGTGCACTGTTCCAAATCATTTGGTGGAGGGGGGATTATGGTGTGGAGGTTGTTTTTCAGGGGTTGGGCTTGGCCCCTTATTCCCAGTGAAGGGAACTCTTAAGGCGTCAGCATACCAAGACATTTTGGACAATTTCATGCTCCCAACTTTGTGGGAACAGTTTGAGGATGGCCCCTTCCTGTTCCAACATGACTGCCCACCAGTGCACAAAGCAAGGTCCATAAAGACACGGATGAGCCAGTTTGGGGTGGAGGAACTTGACCGGCCTGCACAGAGTCCTGACCTCAACCCGATAGAACACCTTTGGGATGAATTAGAGCGGAGACTGAGAGCCAGGCCTTCTCATCCAAAACATTCCTATAGGCACACTCCTAAACCTTGTGGACGGCCTTCCCAGAAGAGTTGAAGCTGTTATAGCTGAAAAGGGTGGGCCAACTCAATATTGAACCCTACGGACTAAGACTGGGATGTCATTAAAATTCACATGCGTGTAAAGGAAGGTGTCCCAATACTTATATATAGTGCATTTAAAATGAAAGCTTTTGCTTAGTGTGAATGGAAGATACCTGAATCTTTTGAAAGGTTTCCTACTTCAGTGCAAACCCATGCTGTATATATTGCATATATTTGTATTTGTTTCCTCTGTCTTCCTATTAGATTATTATGATGGGCATTATCATTAATTATAATCAATTCTTTTGTTTTTATTAGGTTTGCAGAAGCCAAATCCTTGGGGGAAGAAGTGAATAATGTGAGGAACAGAATCAGTGAGTACCGGTCTTCTTAGTAGGGATTTGGGATTTGTCTGAATGAAGGATGTCGGAAGTACAACATACAAGCACAGTGCATGTGTGGGTGACCGTGCCTATAAATATTGTACAATCACTGACGTTAATCGTCTTATAGGGATTGATCATTTGTAGCAAAATACTAAATAATTCCGAACCGTCCTGCTTTTTCCCTAATTGTGGGATTCATGCTAAAAAGTCATTGTGATAATTACTTCATAATTAATGTAAGTATTGATAAGTAATTTTGATAAGTAATTAATAAGTAATAATGAATTAAGTATTGATAAGTAATTAATAAGTAATAATGAATTAAGTATTGATAAGTAATTAATAAGTAATAATGAATTAAGTATTGATAAGTAATTTGTGTAAACCTGACTTATGGCCACAACTCACTCTTGAATTTGAACAGATTGCAGGAGACTGTTAGAAATGGCTGGTGTCACATTAGAGACTGCTGCTGTGTTAATGCAGATTGCTGCTCTGTTGTTTTTGACCGGGGGTCGGCAACCCGTCGAACGCAATCTACCCGTATGTGGGGGGCACAGGACAATGTTTTGGGGGCACAGGATACTGTTTTGGGGGGCATAGGGCACTACTGTGGGGGGGAGTGATGTAAAAGGGGGGACAAAGATCACTACTGGTGGGGGCAGCAAACACTATTGTGGGGGGGGGGGGTGATTTGAAGGAGGGACAGTATCGAAACGTCCCACACTCCCCTTGATTGCTTTCGTCATATACCACTTCCTTCCAGTCTGAATACAGATATCAGATATTCCAACCGCTTGCAACCAAGAACTAGGCAGTACTCGTTTTGGCTGCTGAAAAACAGGTACACAGAGGTAACACGCGGGACAATCTCCCCTCCCTTTGCATTCAGGGCGGGGAAGACTGACCAATCAGCAGGGAGAGCTGCTTTTACTTTTCTTCCAAGGCAGACAGACACAATAGAACAATGGAATACAGCCACACCCCAAACTACCCAGCAAAGAGTCCACAACAGTGTGAGACAATATACTATATATATATATATATATATATATATATATATATATATATATATATATATATATATATATATATATATATAAACATTCCAGTGTGGTTGTACAGCGAGTCCGATTAGTACAGACCAGACTGGGGTTCTTGGTCACCCTGTGCCCCTAATAGACACAGGGTAACTTAGACATAGGAGGTGCATGGGGAGCTGAAACAAGGGTTTGGGTTTCCTAACCTCCCCAAGGCATTCTAGGTTCCACGGGCCCCCCGCCCAAAGGGACTTCCATCACAGGGACAGAGGACACTACTGTGTGGGGGTTATTTGAAGGGAGGACAGAGGACAATACAGTGGTGGGGGGGGGGGGTTGAAGGAGGGACAGAGGACACTACTGAGGAAGGGGGGGTGATGTGAAGGGGGCGGAGGATACTTCTGTGACACGCTGTCTTCTTTGTACCATTGTTTTATTGGTGGCTTGATGGTTTGTTTGTTTTTTGTTTTCTTTTTAAAGGGTGACGCACCCCGGTGATCTTTTGTCCAGGTAGATCTCCGCCTCTCAAAGGTTGCCTACTCCTGCTATAGACGGCTGCATTGTCAGATACAGACAGCTGCCAAGTTAGCAATTTAGAGTAGTTAGTAAACATGAATGAGCCCTTATGCCGGCCATAGATGGATCGGATCTTGGCTGGTTCAGCAGGTGACCGGCTAAGATTCTATCCTTCTATTGGGCAGATTGGTTGTACGGAAGTCGATCATTCAACTTCACTGCAACCAGCCTGTTGGATTTCTTTTATGCAATCACTGACTGTGTTGATGGGGGGGGAGGGGGGATCGAGCGATATTTGTTCCTTCAGCCCGTGGTGGAAAGAAAAGAAAACCGCCTAATCTCCGGGCAGCTTTGGTGCCATTTTAGGGCATGTGATCGAAACACTCCGGAATTTTCACTATTAGGTGGACAACGCTTTTCTAAACTTGCTGGGTTGCGGCAGGTGATGCCGAGGACCCCTTTTTCATTAAACGGCCATTATTAGTTGATCTGGGAGTTTCTTGTCTTTTCTGGAGATGAAAGGAAGGAGACTCTGTTGTGCAGCCAGCTGGCCTGAAATCATATTACTCAACAAACGTTAATGCCAAGAATAGTCCATCGAAATTGTTTTGTTTAATTAGATCCCAATTAATTAGCCTTATTCTATATAAACAGACAGAAATGCGACATTGCTAAGTAAGTCTCTACTTATTTTTTGGGGGGATTCTTATTTGTGGTTTGCAATAATTGTTTGTGGACTTGGACCTCTAGAGATGATGTCTCCTTACTCTACAAACAGCAATACGTCTCCTTCCAAAGTAAGTCCAGCTCTGTAAGATGCATCCAAAAAACAGCAAAATACTAAAATGTGCTTGGTTAGCTGCTGCTCATAACCGTGTATACCAGGGTTTAGGGTTACCATCTCATCCCTTTAAAACCGAACACACATTCATTACTCGGGTTCTCTGGCTGATTAAGGTAATTAAACTCACTTGGTGCCTTATCTGCATTAAATTAGCATCAGAACCTGTGTAATTCATATGTGTTAAAAGGGACGAGGTGGCAAGCCTAACCAGGGGTCTCCAAACTTTCTAAACAAAGGGCCAGTTTCCTGTCCTTCAGAATTTAGGGGGGCCGGACTAGGGCCTGTGGGAGTAGAAAATGTCCTGGCGTCCAGTGGGAGTAAACAATGCTCTATCTTTGGTGTCGGGGGGAGGACTAGTGCCTCATCGTTGGTGTCATTGGAAGGAATAGCGCCCCATTGTTGGAGGAATAGTGCCCTATGGTTGGTGTCAGTGGGAGGAATAGTGGTACATCATTGGTGTCAGTGGGTGGAATTAGTGGCTCATCATTGGTATCAGTGGGAGGAATTGTGCCCTTTCGATGGTGTCAATGAGAGAAAAAGTGCCCCATTGCTGGTGCCAACGATAGGAATTGTGCCCCATTTTTGGTGTCAGTGGAAGGAGTAGTGCCCAAAGGGCCACATCTGGCCCCCAGGCCGCAGTTTGGAGACTTCTGGTGTATACCATTGAATGCACCGTATTAAATGAATGCTTTTTCACCAGCCGCATGCAAATATGCACAGCCTCTCGGCAGGCAGGCCTTGGCGTGCATTAGTGCAAATAGCAATGTGCCAAGAGCGCGCGTCCTGCCTGCTCCCGGAACAGTTACCAGTGGCTAATGGAAAGGTACTCCACCAGCGGTGGCCCATCCATTGGGGGCATAAGGGCACCACCCCCCCATCCATGCGTCCGGCCCCCTAATCTTAATGCAGGGCTCTAATAGGCTTCAAAAAGCCTATTAGAGCCCTGTGCTCCGAGTCCACCCGGTTGTGTGACAATAGCGAATGAATATTCGCTATTCTCACAATGATTCTCCTCCTGGCCAATCAGGAAGCGAGTTCTAAAACCCATCAGAGATTGGCTGAAAGGACAGATGATCCTACTGGGCGCCTAGGAGGAGAGTGGAGGAGACGCGCGGCGGAAGTCGCCATGAAGCAGAGGAGGAGGAGACACCCACCCACTGCTCATCGCCCGTAGGAGCGCTGCGGGCCCTGAACCTAGATGGGATAAGTGTGGGGCTGGATGACCGACAGCAAAATCCCTGGGGGGTGGGGGTGCAGGTGACCAGAGTGATAGCGGGGGGTATCCCCCCCCAAAAAAAAACACCAGCTGCCACTGTACTCCACTGTCCCCCCCAGAGCATCATGGGAACAATGTGTCCAGTATGCATATGGAAAGGTATAGGGAAAAAAAAACAAGGAAACCTTATAAAAATCATCAAATAAATTGATGATGCAGCAGTATCACTGGAGGCCACAGTTGTAGGATCCTACAATGGGCATTGGCCCATTTAGTGGTTCATGGGATGGGGGCCCCCTATGCCCTTACGGGGTCAATGCAATCTGATTACAGGACTCAGCTTCTGTAATCCACAGATGTGCAAGGGACACTCAAAGCTAAGGACTCAGCTCCCGTCATCCATATGGTGCAGGCATGCCAATGTGCTCATCCAAAGCAGTGTGCACAATAAATAAAGAAGGACGCTGCTCTCCCAACCAGCCGGTGTAACACAGAAATGTGGAGCGGCATCAGAACTGACATGTCCCCTCCAAAAAAGCAATGAAACTGACGCGTTTTGCACTGGCCCCGGGGCTTCCTCAATCTTAGATGACTAAGCCCTGGTGGTCAGTCCAAAAAGCACCGGGGTGCGTGTTTTTTGGCGGAGACGTGTTGGCTGAGGCTGCTCTACATTTCTGTGTTTATTGACATGTAATGAACTGGTGCAGAGCGTATAAAACAGCTTGTCAGGCTAAAATATGCTACAGAGAAACAGCAACCGATTGCACACAGGAAGTCGACTCACTGGGACCAGAACTAAATCATGTAATGTAAGATGACTTCAGCTCCGCTTTCCACCCGCAGGAGAGGTCCCACAGAGTGGGCTTAATCAGTGAGGCCTTAACGATTAAGCCCATTAGGGGGTGAAACGTGTCTGAGGGACCTCTCCTGTGGGTGGAAAGCAGAGATGAAGCCAGAAGCGTAACTAGAACCTTCAGAGCCCCGGGGCAGGAAACCATGATGAGCCCCCCGGACTTCCCTCCAAATCCGGGGCAGAATGCAAGGGGCCGGTTGAAAATGCGACCTTTGTGACCGCCACTGGTGTAAGTAGTTGCTTTGTTTTTCTTATAATAATTTATTTATCATTTTTTTACAATTTTTGGGTGAAATATTAGGGGTGTAAACAGACCTTTGATGTTTGACCTTTGGGACAGAGAAAGGAGATTGAGGACACAGCCCTCAATCTCCATCTCTGCAAACTCAGCTGCCCAGAACTAATGGACAGGAATAGCGCTGTACAGAGCTTCCTGTTCATTCACAAACTAAAGTATAGTAAACACAGTTTTCTATGCCTCATTTATGAATGGACAGAGTCAGTGATCGGTATAGATCATTGACTCTGTCTATTCAGAAAAGGAAGGGGCTGGTAAATTACATATTTACCGACCCCTTCCTCCGATCTCCATCCCAGCACATCCCCTGCAGCATCCAGCTGAAGTGGGGAGGCGGGGAAGCCAGCAGAGCTGTGGGGGGCCGAGGGGAGCCAGGGAAGCACAGAGAGGCCTGGGGGCAGCAGGATCTGGATAAGGAGGCACCGATCCCCTTTCCTCCTGCTGCCGCTGAATGCCTACGGAAGGGAGAGTAGGAGAAGTGGGCTTTCAACAGCTGCAGAGGGAAATGGAGGGGATCGGTTCCTCTTATATGCCGCTGCCCCTCCTATCCAGGTGTACAGGGGAGCCGCACGGGCCCCCTGGAGCATGGGGCCCTGTAGCTGAAGCCATCTTACATCGCCTGGTTTAGTTTTGGTCACAGTGAGTCGGCGTCCCGTGTGCGATCCGTTGCCATTTTTCTGTAGCAATTTGGAGTTATTTATTACAGATAAAATAATCTGCAGGGTCTCACTAGTCCATTTAATGTGAATGCCGCAGGTCATGGAAATGTCATCACCGATGCGAATATCCTCTACACCGCAGTGTGCGCCATCCCAGCGTCTGCTCTTCATATCAGCACATAATCTTATATACACAATACTGACAAGCATCCGAATTTCACAGCTCCATTTACCGCGATGATTCACAATGTCCAGCCTCAGCCTGGCCACCATTCCTACGAATCCTTCTCAGACGTCTGGACACAGCGCCAGACAACGCCGAATCCCTTCCTGTCCTCACCGCCGAATGCTTATTATTAAAGTAATAATGCTGGGAATATCCGCAGGATCCTCTGAGCAGGATGCAATCCAGCGATCGCCTTTCTTTTCCATTATTCAGTTGTACTGGTTTATTTGGTGAAAATTTGATCCAGATTTTAGCGGGTGACACTGGGATAGACAATGGGTGAAGCCCGGGCGCAATGGATGACACTGCAGGAGGAGAGATGAGGGCATTCAGTATTGTTCAGTAGAAATACAGAAATAGCGAATTTCCCCGGAGATAGATCGTTCCTGGCCGGAGAAACTTGGTACCTCTCGATCTTTCTACAAATTCTCAGCCCTGTTCATGATTGCTTGGAGGATTTACATTTCAGTGCCGTCTGCCATGAAGCCAGATACCAGACCTGGGACGGGTGCCAAGACGCCAAGAACGGCTTCTCTTCCCATACAAGTCTATGAGATGGGAAAGCAGCTTTGCAGCAGGTTGATGCAGCTTGGAAGGAGGTCGTCTGCAGCTATCATTGACCTGTTAATGATCTCAAATGCAAGCTGAATACACCTGGAAGTATACAAAAGGGGTTGTAGTCCCCCCGTGTCTTTTCACCTTAATGCATACTATGCATTAAGGTGAAAAAACTTCTGACAGTGACTGGCCCCCCAGCCCCCTCGTTTTTCTCACCCGAGCTCTGTAATTCTCCACGGCGGAGACGCGCTCCTCCTCTGCCCGGGGTCCCGGCTCTCGATTGGATAGATTGATAGCAGCACAGCCATTGGCTCCCGCTGCTGTCAATCAAATCCAGTGACGTGGGCGCCACGGGGTGGGGCCAAGTACTACATTCTATGGACGCAAATGCTGGACTCGGGAGCGTGCCCCCAAGGTAACCCCCCCTCCCCGGAGAGCTCTTCTCCTAGGGGGTTATACAATTGCAGGGAGGAGCTGATAGCACCGCCAGGGGACCCCAGAAAAGGAGGACCAGGGCCACTCTGTGCAAAACGAACTGCACAGTGGAGGTAAGTATGATATGTTTGTTATTAAAAAAAAAAAAACACAAAGCTTTACAATCACTTTAAAGCTGCTGTAAACCACTGGATAGACATGTGCAGAATGAAAAATATGTGTTCAGTGTTAAATTTGTTTCGTTATTTACATAAATTTGTTTAGTTAAATTTTTTTCATTCGTTTTCGGGATTCATTTTGTTTATTTTTTTCAATTTTGAATAGTTTTCCAATTTCCTAAGAGAATAACATAGAAAATAAAGGAATAGAATAGAAAAAAAGAAATTCTATTCTTTTCCTTTATTTTCTATGTTATTCTCTTTGGAAATTGGAAAACTATTTGAATTGGAAAACTATTTGAATTGGAAAACTGTTCGAAATTGAAAAAAAATCATCGAATTTGAAAAGTTTTCGATTGAAAAAGTTTTCCAATTACCGAAAAGCATAAAATAGAATAGAAAATAAAGGAATAGAATAGAAAAAAAAAAAAATTTCTAATCTATGTCTTTATTTTCTATTCTATTTTATTCTCTTTGGAAATTGGAAAACTTTTTGAATTAGAAAGCTTTTCAAATTCGATCATTTTTTTTCAATTTCGAACAGTTTTCGAATTTGAAAAGTTTTTGAATTTCAGAAGTTTTCCAATTCAAATAGTTTTCCAATTTCCAAAGAGAATAAAATAGAATAGAAAAAAAAGGAATAGAATAGAATTTTTTTTTCTATTCTATTCCTTTATTTTCTATTTTATTTTATTCTCTTTGGAAATTGGAAAACTATTCGAAATTGAAAAAAAAAATAAACGAAACGAATCCTGAAAACGAATGAAGCGAATTTAAGTAAATACATTTTTTTGGGAAAACGATTCGAAAAGTTTTCAAATTTGAAAACTGTTCGAAAACTATTTGAATTTGAAATTCGTCTGAATTCGAATGACGTTATTTTGGATTCGTTTAAATTCGGTACTAATCTAATTCGGATACATCCGAATTTCTGAATAATGAAAATTCTTCCAGATTTTAGTTCGAAACGAACCGCACATGTCTACCGCTGGACATTTCTTCTTTTTTTTTCCTCCACACCCTGCAAGGTAAATGCATAATGTGCTAGTATGCAGTGTATACTAGCACATTATGTTACACTCGCCTTAAAACTAAGCCCTCCTGTGTCAAGATCTCAGAGCTGCAGCGGATTCCCATGCGGGATCCGGCACTGGGCTCGGAAGGA
Organism: Lithobates clamitans; assembly: GCA_037952925.1. Taxonomy (NCBI): domain Eukaryota; kingdom Metazoa; phylum Chordata; class Amphibia; order Anura; family Ranidae; genus Lithobates; species Lithobates clamitans. The sequence goes on along the minus strand of JBBGZY010000726.1, from coordinate 719,454 downwards.
ACAGCACGGCTGACCGTTTCTTCGGAGCGCATGCGCCTGTGACGTCACTGGCTACATGTAATGTAAATATCTCCCAAACAAGGGATATGCAATTAGCGGACCTCCAGCTGTTGCAAAACTACAAGTCCCATCATGCCTCTGCCTCTGGGTGTCATGCTTGTGGCTGTCAGAGTCTTGCAATGCCTCATGGGACTTGTAGTTCTGCAACAGCTGGAGGTCCGCTTATTGCATATCCCTGATCTAGAGGGTGTAGGTTTAGGAGAGATTTACACTATCTATAGGTAAGAATTATTATAGGCTCTATAGGTAAACGTTCTACAGCAGTGTTTCTCAACTCCAGTCCTCAAGGCGCCCCAACAGGTCATGTTTTCAGGATTTCCCTCAGATGAAACGGCTGTGGTAATTACTAAGGCAGTGAAACTGATCAAATCACCTGTGCAAATCAATGGAAATCCTGAAAACATGACCTGTTGGGGCGCCTCGAGGACTGGAGTTGAGAAACACTGATCTAGAGGAAGGTTTACTTCCTCTTTAAGCCTAGTACACACAATGAGAACATCGAACGAATGATGTTTTTTCCTTTGCATGGTAGTGTCATATCGAAAATGAATAGAACCTCTTCATGCCGATGGCCTCCCGGCCCATTAAGACCTGTAAAAGCCGGGAGGTGAAGGAGTATGGTAGGCAGAAGCCGCAGTGCATTAGATGATCTCACACAGCAGATATACAGCTATGAGGATACAGAACAGGAATGAACTTCAGTAAGGATATTATGACGCATCTTTACCTTCTAATGACAATTTTCTGTGTTGCCCGTAATTCGGTGGGCCTTGTTGACCTTTATCTTGCTTAGGTAATGAAATGAGGTGAACCCGGCCTACTTATCCCGTCTCATTAAAATGCCACATCAGGATGGAGAAACCACAAAAAAATCCTAAACACTGTCAGTCCTTGTCTGTGGGCCTAATGAGAAACAGCAGCGTCTTCCTTCTGTGCAAATGAGGTTCTCCGCTAAAACCACCAACAACCCATCCCCCGAGACAGGCATGTCATAGAGCACAGCTCTGTAGGTGCACATGGTGGGGTGTTGTGTGTGTATGGGGGGGGCGTAAATGACGGGGCGGCTATAGAGAGATGTCAGGGGGGGGGGGTCACATCCTCAATTATTTCTATACATTAATGATATTTGCTTTTGTATTACTTTTTAGGTTTATTATATTTCTGTACTTTAATGTCTTCTCTTGTGGCTATCTGTGCATTATATGGATACAAGGACTTGGACTTGCCAGTACTTGGGCAGTGCCAAATTACTAAATTGGGGTCTCCAGTGAAGAGGACTGGTAGTAATACAAAATATAAAGACATTGTAGACAATGGTGCACTTCCAACCCTGTGGGAGAACTTTGGGGGGAAAGACCTTTTCTTGTTTCGGGGTGACTGTCCCTGTACAAAGCCAGCTCCATACAGACGTGGATGAGGCTTTTCTAGTCAGGATGTGGCTGCTTTCTGTAGAAAACCAACAATGAGAGTTGTTTGCTTGTCTTTTGTTATAATGCACCTTGTATTTATATGGCTGGTTTACATTGAAAGTCTGATTGGGCATTAACCACTTGCTCACCGGGCACCTAAACCCCCCTCCTGCCCAGGCCAATTTTCAGCTTTCAGCGCTGACGCACTTTGAATGACAATTGCGCGGTCATGCTACACTGTACCTAAATTACATTTTTATCATTTTTTCCCACAAATAGAGCTTTCTTTTGGTGGTATTTGATCACCTCTGGGCTTTTTATTTTGTGTTAAAAAAAATTAAGACCGATTTTTTTTTTTTTTTTTTTATACAAAATTGTTTTATATTTTGTTAATAAATTTTGCAAACAGGTAATTTTTCTCCTTCATTGATGTACGCTGATGAGGCTGCACTGATGGGCACTGATAAGCTACACTGATGGGCACCAATAGGCTGCATTGATGGGTACTGATAAGGCGACACTGATGGGCACTAATGGGCGGCACTGGTGGGCACTGATGAGGTGGCATTGTTGGGCACAGAGGTGGCACTGATGGGCGGCACTGAAGGGCACTGATGGGTGGCAGTGATGGGCACTGATGGGTGGCAGTAATGGGCACTGATCGGCACTGGTAGGTGACACTGATAGGCAGCACTGCTAGGTGGCACTGATGAAGCACTGATTGGCACCACTGGTGGGTATTGATAGGTGGGACTGATTGCTGGCACTTACGTACTGTGGGCACTGATTCGTGGCACTGGCAGGTGGCACTGGCAGGCGGTACTGGTGGGCACATATGAGGCTCTTCCTCTACGGGACCGATGTCCCTTCAAACAGAAGCCGATGATCGGCTTTTTTTCTCCTCACGCTGTCAGCGTTAGAAGAAAAGAAAAACGACTACCGATCTTCTGTTTACATCACATGATCAGCTGTCATTGGCTGACAGCCGATCACATGGTAAGGGGCCAGGATCGACCCCCTACTCCGATCTGTGATCACCCGAGTCTCATTGACCTCACAGTGCGCGCCCTTCAGGGGGAGCGTGGCGAACCTGCAAAGGGGGGGGCGTCAATAGATGTTCTCCTGGCAAAGCAGATCCGTGCTGTAGCCGTCATTCGCCTATAGCGGGGATCTGAAGCAGTTAATCTAAGTTCCCTTTTGCACAGTTCTGTGTGTTCTGTGCTGTAAGACCCGTCTGTCACTGACAGCTCTGGGCCTGCAATAATGATGGTAACCAAACAGAGAAATCGCCATGTCAGCCAGTGGCGGACCGTTCCATTGGAGGCACCTGAGCACCACCCCGTCTATCCACAGCCGCCACCCCTCTGCTCTATCCAGTCCACGGCCGCCACCCCCTATTCATGCTCTATCCATCACCGCCGCCACCCCCAATTCATGCGTCCGGCCCCTTTCAGGACACTGGACCCCTAAATTACAGCGGCGGGGATGTTTTTTTGAAGCACCTGGTTAGAGCCAGAGGCTCTAATAGGCTTAAAAATAGGGTGGGCTGGTGGAGCAGAGCATTGCACTACAAGCCCACCCTGGTGTTACATCAGGGAATGAATCGTCGCTGTTGCAACACTGATCCTCCTCCCAGGCCAATCGGGAAGCGGGTCTGACACAGGCAAGCCGGATAAACACAGGAACAGATTTCAGATAAGCAAAGAACACACGGAACGCTGCAGAGCAGACAGCAAAGTTCACATGTGTCAGTCAGGTTTAAATAGCCCGCCTGGCACTAATAGGTGTGCGCGCACGCACATGCGCATTGGCACCCGCAACTACGCACCAGCGGGTCTGGATCGTCTGTTGCTGGCAGGATCATCCTGACAGGCAGTAGTGGGAGCCATTGGCTGTCAGTCATAGCCAGTGAGGAGGAAGCAGGGGGGCCTAGCCACCTGCTCTGTGAATAGTTTTGCACAAAGCAGCCCCAATCTTCCGCTTTTGGGGTCCCCCAGCTGGCGCTCCTGGCTCCTCCCCCCTGCTGAGTGCCCCCAGAGCAAGCTGTTTGTTCTGGGGGCACTCTTGCATGCTCGCTCCTGAGCGCCAGCTCTGTGTGTCCATAAGATATATAGAGCTGCGGACACGCCCCGCCCCCTACTCTCTCCTCCTTGCCTCACTGGTTGTGATTGACACCAATGGCTCCTGCTGTTGTCTCGGCCAATGAGGAGAGAGAGAGAGACCTGGGACAGCCGAGGCTCCCGTGCACATTGCTGGATCGAGAGGGGACTCAGGTGGCTATTGGAGGGGGGGGGGGGAGAGCAGCACACAGAAGGGTTTTTTTTTATCTTTATGCATAGAATAGACACACAGAGCTGGCTCAGGAGCCAACACATATGAGTGCCCCCAGAGCAAGCAGCTTTCTATGGGGGCACCTGGCAGGGGGGAGGAGCCAGGAGCGCCAGTGCAGGGGGCCCCAGAAGAGGAGGCTCAGGGCTGCTTTGTGCAAAAATGATTTCATAGAGCAGATAAGTACGACATGTTTGTTATTTAAAAAACATTTTGCCTTTAGAGTCACTTTAAGGTCCCATTCACACTTGTGTGATTACATGCAGGAACCTCGGAGGGGTTAGCTGCAGGAGCTGTCCGCCTCCCATTGATTTTAATATCTGGGAACCCCCTGCTCAGGTTCCCGCATACAATCATTTTTTTCATTAGCCCCTCTTCATAGATTGATTGTCAGGTTATAAAATCCTATAAATGTGATCCGGGCACCTCTGCCCCGGGTTAATGTCATAGTGAAGTTGGTGACATGTGACAGTAGATGACTGTGAAATGCGGTCCGTCCGTCAGTCTGAGCTCACAGGGTTTGTATAAGGTCAGCCTGTGCAATTTCCATCATTTGCAGACAATGAGTAAGCAGCATTGGGCTCCCTCTGTTGCGTTGTGATGAGCTGACATGACGCCATGAAAACATGCTGAGTCTATATAAACAAACCCCCCCTAATGATGGAGCTGGGGTGACCCCCCCCCATCCCCCATCTCCATACCACTGTCTGGCCTGTGCAACTCTTTACTGGGACTGTACAGAAATACCGACCATCCAACACTGAATTCCTCGCACTCCATCTATAATGATGTTCAGTAATGCATTCCCGAAGTACACCACAAGCGACTCATTTGCTGACACAGAAGATGGAGGAGTCCGGCTCAGTCCCAGCTGCTGTCTTTGTAGACTGGAGCAAATTTTCAACCAACTTTTATATAGTTGAAGAGATTAAAGCTTCTATCTATGAGCCCCCCCCCCCACTCTATTTCTCACCCCGCTAATAACTATGTTTATTTAAAAAAACAAGAAAATTTGAAAAGCCCCTTTTATTTTACTTTACTTCACCTTACAGTACTTTTACTTCACTTTACTTTTACTTTGCCTTACTGTTATTTTACTTTACCTTGCTTTTACTTTACTTTACTTCACCCTACTTTTAGTTTACTTTACTTTAGTTTTACTTTCCCTTCCTTTTCCTTTCCTTTCCCTTTACTTTACTTCCTTTTCCTTCCTTTTCTTTTTCCCTTTCTTTTCCTTTCCTTTCCTTACTTTACTTTAAAATAAAATAAAAAAGCCTCATTTGCTTTACTTTATTTTATTTTACTTTATTTTACTTTATTTTACTTTATTTTACTGTACTTCTACTTTACTTTTACTTTACTTTTACTTTACTTTTCCTTCCTTTTCTTTTTCCTTTTCGTTTCCCTTCCTTTCCTAACTTTTAAAGTAAAAAAAAAGCCCCCTTTACTTTACTTCACCTTACTTTTACTTTACATTACTTTTACTTTACATTACTTTTACTTTACATTACTTTTACTTTACTTTTACTTTAGTTTTACTTTTCTTTCCTTTTTACCTTTTCTTTTTCCTTTTCTTTTCCATTCCTTTCCTTACTTTACCTTAAAGTAAAAAAAAAGCCCACTGTACTTTACTTCACCTTACTTTTACTTTACTTTTACTTTCATTTTACTTGACTTTCCTTACTTTTACTTTACTTTCTGTTAGTTTTACTTTACTTTTTAATATTGAAAGCAAACTCCCCCATCTATACATGTCTCCACGCTTTGTTTTATTGAGAAATCACTTTGAAAAACACCTCCTATCATTTCTAGCTGCAGCCATCTTGAGTAAGGGCAGATGATTCATGTAGCATTTAGCCTCCTTTGCTTTACTTTATTTTACTTTACTTTTCTGTCCTTTTCCTTTCCTTTTCCTTTCCTTTGCTTACTGTACTTTAAAGTAAAAAAAAGCCCCCTTTAATTTACCTTACTTCACCTTACTTTACTTTTACTTTACTTTACTTTAGTTTTACTTTTCCTTCCTTTTTCCTTTTCTTTTTTCTTTTCTTTTCCTTTTCTTTCCTTTCCTTACTTTACTTTTAAAGTAAAAAAAAGCCCCTTTACTTTACTTCACCTTACTTTTACTTGACTTTATTTTTACTTGACTTTCGTTACTTTTACTTTACTTTATTTTACTTTACTTTACTTTAGTTTTACTTTACCTTACTTTTATTTGACCTTCCTCACTTTTACTTTACTTTATGTCCGTTTTACTTTACTTTTTAATATTGAAAGCAAACTCCCCCATCCATACATGTCTTCACACTTGTGTAAGGGCAGATGATTTGTGTAGCATTTGTGTAGATTTGTGTAGCATTTACTTCCAGGAATCCATCTGCCCTTAGCTCAGGCGTGCAGGCAGGGGGGTTTGCTTAGCTGAAAAAGTCCCTCCTCCCATAAAACTTCCCCCAGGCACTACAGACAGACATGAAGCTGATCTGTGTGCCCACACACAAAGGTGGCACAGTAGTGGTGGGAATCTGCACCACCCACCTGATCTTGATTGACGGTTAACCGCATTGTTCAAGCGTATGCCAATGGGACATGTAGTCAGGGCATCAGATAGTGATTTTTGTGTTCGCTCCCCGACCAGAAATGTGATGAACTGCTGGGATCAGTAGATGGTATGGGGTACATCTCTAGAAGGTACAATATAGGCTTAGAAACATGTAGAAAAAAAATGGAATTCTGGCAGATATTAAATGCATCTAAAGGCATTGAAAACCTTCCTACCTGCACCTTGTGTTTTTTTACCCGTATAAGATGTACATTGATCATGTAGTCTCATGGTGTTGCCCTGTACACTGTAGTAGAATAAATCTGCACATACCAGTGTCAGTAGTTTCTGTTCAAACATGAGGCATGCCGCATGGAACTGCACAAGTTAAAGTAATTCCAAAGGATATTAAAAAAAAAAGTAACAAACATGTTATACTTACCTGCTCTGTGTAGTGACTCTGCACAGAGCAGCCCTGATCCTCCTCTTCTTGTGTCTTCCGCCGGTACTCTCCACTTCTCCTCTCTGCCAAGTGCCCACCATTTCAAGCGGCGTGCTATGTTAGCACTTGTGCGGGTTCGTTCCCGAGCTGCGCTCTGTGTGTCCATTGATACACAGAGCGTGGCTTGGCCCTGCCCCCCACTCTCTGCTCACTGGCTGTTATTGCCGCTCTGTCCAGTAAGGAGAGAGAGACACACACTGCTCTCGTGCACAGTGCTGGCTCAAGTTCAGGCTCAAGTAAGTATAAGGGGGGCTGGGGGGTAGCTGTTCAGAGATTTTTTACCTCAGTGCATAGAATGGAGAGGTTAAAAAAAAAAATTGCCGTTACAACCATTTTAATGCATGACTTCTGTCTGCAGTGTGAGACCTGACACTTCCTATGAGGACATTACATATCCCACAATGCCTGAGTCTCTCCGTGCCAATTCACACTTATGCCCTGTGAATTCGGTGCAGATTTAAAGCGGTACACGGTGCGAATTCACATTTCGATTTCTTCTTGCTTTGTGTAATTTCAATGTGAATTTAGTGTGAATATGTGAGGGGAGTGGTCACATCTGCAATTTTATTTATATAAATCTAGACAAAAAATAAACAAATTTGCAGTGAAGTGAACCGATCTCATAGATGTCTATGGAGCTGAAATTTGCACCGCACTAAACTCGCACAGGACTCTTTTTTTTTTTTTTTTACCCGGATCAAATTCGCACCACATATATGTGAGCGTCCTTCATTGGAAACAATGATTTTAGATGAAATGTGAATCTATGCCTTTCGAATCGCATCTGATCCACAGAATTCACATAAGTATGAACCAGCACTCAGTCTAGTGCTGGTGCAGGGGAGAGCTACACAGTAACCAGATCTGACACGGACACAAAGGGGTTGATTTACTAAAACTGGAGAGTGCCAAATCAGGAGCTGTGCATGGGAGCCAATCAGCTTCTAACTTCAGCTTCTTCAATTAAGCTTTGCCAAAAAAAAAAAAACTGGTAGCTGATTGGTTTCTATGCAGAGCTGCACCAGATCTTGCCTTCTCCAGTTTTAGTAAATGAATCCTAAACGGACACACAGAGACCTCACTGATGCGGCTGGAAGATGTTTTTCTAATGACATTAGCACTCCCACATTTGTGACACGAGAAGATGGCCACGCATTGATTGGACACTGTGTGACCCGGAACAGGAAGTCGTCTTTGTCCCTTTTAGTGAATAGGGACAAGCTAGGTGAATGAATATATGGATATAGGGGAATCAATCAGTCTTGACGCTACAAACTGCGGCCACAACATGTGAGCCCATCATTACATGAAAAGGCAAATATACAACACAGGGAATAGAACGACACTGATACCGACTTATAACAACCAAAACATTCCAAAGTGTAAAATGCATAAAACCACTTCCCGCCCGATTGTGGATTGACGTCCCCAACGTGGCTCCATTATCCTGACTGGGCGTCATATGACGTCCAGCACTAAAAGCAGTTCGTCCGCACCCCCAGGGGGCTCACAGAACGGCGACTGGTGGTGCTATGTGTCGCTCTGGCACACCGCATCTCCGACCGCTATGTCGTAGGCTCTTAACCATGTGATCAGCTGTGACCAATCACAGCGGTAACCAGGAAGTGCCAATAAACAGCTTTCCTTGGTTCGCATTGACAGGGAGAGATGATCCACGACTCTCCTGACTGGGGGCGCTGGGGGGGGGGGTCTGCGCTGATAATGAGCGCATTGATTATCAGCGCCCATCAAAGTGCCAGTCTGTGCCCAACAGTAACGCCTGTCAGTGCCCTTCACAGGTGACAATCAGTGCCCATCAGTAACTGTCAGTGCTGCCTATCAGTGCCATCTATTAGTGCCCATCAGTGCCATCTATTAGTGCCCATCAGTGCTGCATATCAGTGACGCCTATCAGTGCCCATCAACGTGGCCTATCAGTGCCTCCTCATCAGTGCCATCTAATAGTGCCCATCAGTGCTGCATATTAGTGTTCATCAGTGCTGCATATCAGTGATGCCTATCAGTGCCCATCAGTGCTGCAAATCAGTGCCATCTATTTGTGCCATCTATTAGCGCCCATCAGTGCCGTCTATTAGTGCCCATCACTGCTGCATATCAGTGACACCCATCAGTGCCATCTATTAGTGCTCATTAGTGCTGCATATCAGTGAAGCCTATCAGTGCCCATCAACGCGGCCTATCAGTGCTGCATATCAGTTCCCGTCAGCACCTCCTCATCAGTGCCATCTATTAGTGCCCATCAGTGCTGTCTATTAGTGTTCATCAGTGCTGTCCATTAGTGCCCATCAGTGCTGCATATCAGTGCCGCCCATCAGTGCCATCTATTAGTGCCCATTAGTGTTGCATATCAGTGCCGCCCATCAGTGCCATCTAGTAGTGCCCATCAGTGCTGCATATCAGTGACGACTATCAGTGCCTCCTCATCAGTGCCCATTAGTGAAGGAGAAAACAAAATTTTATAACATAATCTAAGAAATTGGTTTTTTTTTCTAAAATTTTGGTCTTTTTTTGTTTGTTTAGCAAAAAATAAAGAACTCCAGAGATGATCAAAAAATTATAAAAACGTCCTATGGGTACAGTGTTACGTGACCGCGCAATTGTCATTCAAAGTGCGACAGCGCTGAAAGCTGAAAATTGTCCTGGGCAGGAAGGGGGGGGGGCCGGTATTGAAGGGGTTAAACAGATATCTCGTTTATGATGGAGGGTTAAATTCTACTTTAAAAATCCCAAGGAAGATGTGGAGATGAGTTGAGCGGTGGGGATGGCGTGGAATCCGGGGGCGATGCGGAGCGCACGGCCTCGGTTATGAAATGTCCTCGCCTGTACAAGGAGGAATAATCAGGGGAGAGATTTCTACAAATGAGCTTATTGTGATAAATATCATTCACCGCCCTGCCGGGATTATTCATAAAGTGCGCTTGGCTCCGGGCCGGGGGAGGGGGGCGGAGGGGGGGGAGGGGGGGTGTAAAGTAAACCTTTTTGTCTTCAGCTGTTTATTATACATAAATAATGTAGTAATTATTACCATATCTCTAACTGACTGCAAGAACTCGGATTCTGGCATTCTTTATCGTTATGGGGAATCAACTAATACAAACAAATAGAAGAGAATCACTATGGAGGAAATACTCAGAATATTCAGGTCTTTTTCTTATTCTAAGCACATTGCTGCTTCTCCTATCACAATCATATCTGAACAGACCAATAGAAAAGGGTCTAATGTGGTGAAGTATAGACACAGCATACACTCCCCAAGTCTGATTTTGTTAACTACTTGCCTACCGGGCACTTTTACCCCCTTCCTGCCCAGGCCAATTTTCAGCTTTCAGCGCTGTCGCACTTTGAGTGACAATTGCGCGGTCGTGCTACACTGTACCCATATGACATTGTTATCATTTGTTTCACACAAATAGAGATTTCTTTTGGTGGTATTTAACCCCTTTGATGCCAGCCACATGCATATATGGGGCCCTGTTAAAAACGTGCAGAGAGCACAGCCAGCAGGTACCAGAAAGCTCCCGATGCATACTAGTGATCAGGAGCTTTCTGATCATGTGATGGCTGTAACAGCCAATGACAGCCGTCACAGGACCGAATGCCTGCCTCCACCTCCCGGCTTTTAAAACCCTTAAACGGCCATGAGCGGGTCGGCAGGAAGGGGTTATTTACCACTGGGGTTTTTTTTTATTTTTTGCTAAACAAACAAAAAAAAATCAGAAATTTTGATTGAAAAATTGCACTGATGAGCACTGAATAGCTGCACTGATGGGCACTGATTAGCTGCACTGATGAGCACTGATTAGCTGCACTGATATGCTGCACTGATGGGCACTGATAAGACGGCACTGATCGGCACTGATTAGCTGCACTGTCGGGCACTGATTAGCTGCACTGATATGCTGCACTGATGGGCACTTATAAGACGGCACTGATGGGCACTGATAAGATGGCACTGATGGGCACTGATTAGCTGCACTGGTATGCTGCACTGATGGGCACTGATACGACGGCACTGATGGGCACTGATAAGACGGCACTGATGGGCACTGATTAGCTGTACTGGTATGCTGCATTGATGGGCACTGATATGCTGCATTGATGGGCACTGATAAGGCGACACTGATGGGCACTGATATGCTGCACTGATGGGCATTGATATGCTGCACCGATGGGCACTGATATGCTGCACTGATGGGCACTGATAAGGCAACACTGATGGGCACTGATAAGGCAGCACTGATGGGCACTGATATACTGCACTGATGGGCACTGATATACTGCACTGATGGGCACTGTTGAGGCTGCACTGATAACCAAGGTACTGATTATCAGTGTAAATGTTACCTGTCACAGGCTAGCCGGTTATCGGCTTCCCTCTACTCACACAGTGACAGCGCAGAGGAAAAGAAATGCCGAAAAACCTGCATTTGTTTACATGTGATGAGCTGTGATTGGACACCGCTGATCACATGGTAAAGAGGCGCTGTGATTAGCCCTTTACCTCGATCGGTGATCAGCTGTTTCCGTTGAACACAGCAATTGCACAGCGCACCCGGTGCATGCTCTGAGGTCACACGGGGGGGCGGGGTTCTGGGAGGATGTAAATAGACACCCTCCCAGAACTGGAGGACCTGCTGCAGCTGTCTTTCACCTATAGCCCAGCCGTAAAATGGTTAAAGTGAAACACCAGAAAAAACTTTCATTTATTATATTCCTCAATAGCCACACAAGATTCTAATCAACTGTCAGGACCCGGGTCCGAACCTGCGACCTCTGTTGTGTCTGGTGATGTCTTTTTTTTTTTGCTGAGCCTCTTGAGATGCTGGGCAGCTCCCTAACAATCCTGCCTTGTGCCTCACTTCTGCTGAACCTTGAACCCTTTCGTTCCTCCCATGAACTTCCTATTTTAGCCTTGCCTTTGCGTTTGCCAGATTGTTGTGCTCTCTCTAGCCAATATCTCGCTCTTGAATAAGCACATGTAGCACGAAACGCATTAACTTTCCCTTTCTGTAGGAGCTGTGATGTATTTGTATTGATGGATTATTATGAATAAGCTTCATTGGGGTATTTCCATGCATCTGAGTGTGGTCACCTCTTTCTCAGTGTAAAGTATCCTGCAGTTGCGAACCGGCACCTTTTCGCATTGGGGGTAGCCACTGGGTGGGCCGGCCTGGAGCAGTGTTTTGTATATTATTGGTATGGCTGGAAATCACTGTAGAAGGCATCACTACTACTAGCTTCCTATTCCTGTGCCGAGTGGCTGTCCTGTGTTCACAATGTAGCAGGTCAGCTGCTCGGCACGGGACCCGTAGTGGTGTCTACTATAGTGATTTCCAACTTCCACAGGGATCTTCCAGGTATGCATTGATCTAAGCTACACCTATGTCCTTAGCAAAATAATGCATACCTAAACATCAGCATTAAAAATGGTCCACTGCTTCCTAATTCTGCCATGTATGTAAACCTACAGTGGGGAAAACAACGGATGATGGATGGATGGATGATGATTTGTAAAGAGCTGCAATTGCGAACTGAATCGCCTCAAGGCGCTAGATGTATTCTCTGTAGCCAGCTTCTAGAAAAGGAAGGTCTTTAGTTTTTTCCTGAAGGCCTGGTGGTTTTCTTCCATGCGGATGTTGGTTGGGAGAGCATTCCATAGTCGAGGTCCTTGGACTGCGAATCTACGTTCTCCCTTTGCTTTGTAGCGGTATTTGGGAATGATGAGGAGGTTTTGGTTAGCTGATCGAAGACTGCGATTCGGTGTGTAGTGTTTTATTTTTTCCCGGAGATATTGCGGAGCGTTTCCTTGTATGCATTTATGGGTGAGGCAGAGGGTCTTGAATGTGATCCGATTCTTCACAGTTAGCCAATGTAGGCTTTTTAGGGATGGGGAGATGGATTCCCAGGGCTTTTTTCCTGTTGACAGTCTTGCCGCCGTGTTTTGGATGAGTTGCAAGCGCGCAAGCTGATATTGGGGTAGACCTACGTAGAGCGAATTTGCGTAGTCGAGTCGGGAATTGATGATTGTTCCCACAACTGCCGCTTTGTCCTCTTCTGGGATGAAGGGGATGAGTCTGCGAAGCAGGCGGAGGAGGTGGTGGGATCCGCTCACCACCGATCCTATTTGTGCATCCATTGTCATTCCTGAGTCAAAGATGACTCCGAGACTCTTGACTTTGGTGCTGGGGGAGATGGTCTGTCCGAGGATGGAGGGTGGTGTCCACGGAGTCTTAATTTTGGAATTTTTGTTGGCTTGCAGGAGAAGAAGTTCTGTTTTTGATCTGTTGAGTTTGAGGGAGCTAGTGGTCATCCAGTCATTGATTAAAGTGAGGCATTTCTGTAGTTGCTGATGATGATCTTTTTGTCCGTTGATGCGAAGGTAGAGTTGGGTGTCGTCTGCGTATGAGTGGAAGCAGAGGTCGGTTTTTCTGATGATATTGAGAAGCGGGCGGATGTAGATGTTAAATAGCACTGGTGACAAGGGTGAGCCCTGAGGGACTCCACAGGAGACTGCCCGAGATTCCGAGGTGAATGTTCCTAGTTTCACTGTCTGAGAGCGATTCTGATCGCCTGCAGATTGTGTAAGTTTGCCCACTTACAGAGAAATGAAGGTCTATAATTGTTATCATAGGTGTATTTTTTTTATGATAGAGACTATCGTAGAATATCAAACAAAAATCCAGAAAAAAACACATGATACAAATGTTATAAATTGAGTTGCAATAAGTATATGATCTCCCAACCAACAATAATTCTGGCTCCCACAGACTGGCTACAGTAGGTGCTCATGTGGTACACAGATTGTCAATGTAAGAAGGTGTTCCTAACAACATCTCGTTATGTGTATAAAAGACACCTGTCCACAGAATCTCTTTCTTCCATTCAAACTTCACCATCATGGTCAAGACAAAAGAGCTGTCAAAAGGCGTCAGGGACAAGATTGTAGACCTGCACAAGGCTGGAATGGGCTACAAGACCATCAACAAAAAGCTTGGTAAGAAGGGGACAACTGTTGGAGCGATTATTCGCAAATGGAAGAAATACAAAATAACCATCAATTGTCCTCGGTCCGGAGCTCCATGCGGTATTTTGCATCATGTGGTGAGAATGATCAAAAGAAAAGTGAGGGATCAGCCCAGAACTACACAGGAGGAGCTTGTGAATGATCTCAAGGCAGTTGAGACCACAGTCACCAAACAAACCTTTGGTACCACAATACGCCACCATGGATTGAAATCCTGCAGTGCCTGCAAGGTCCCCCCCTCAAGAAGTGAAACATGTACAGGCCCGTCTGAAGTTTGCCAATGAACATCTAAATAATTCAGAGAAGGATTGGGAAAAAGTGCTGTGGTCAGATAAGACCAAAAGTAGCTGTTTGGCATTAACTTGACTCGCCGTGTTTGGAGGAAGAAAAATGCTTACTGTGACCCTAAGAACACCATCCCTACAGTCACACACGGAGGTGGAAACATGATGCTTTGGGGCTGTTTCTCTGCTAAAGGTACAGGCCGACTTTGCTGCATTAAGGGGCCAATGGACGGGACCATGTATTGTAAAATCTTGGATGAGAACCTTAACCTTAACTCAGCCAGAACAATGAAGATGGGTCGCAGATAGGTCTTTCAGCATGACAATGACCCAAAACATACCAAGGCGGTTAAGAAGAAGCACATTAGGGTCATGGAGTGGCCAAGCCAGTCTCCAGACCTTAATCCTATACAAAATGTATGGAGGGAGCTAAAACTTTGAGTTGCCAAGAGACAGCCAAGAAACCTTAAGGATTTAGAGAAGATCTGTAGAGAAGAGTGGACAAAAATCGCCCCTGAGATATGTGCAAACCTGGTCATCACCTACAAGAAATGTCTTATCTCTGTGCTTCCCAACAAGGGTTTCCCCTCCAACCACTAAGTCATGTTTTGCTTGGGGATCAAATACTTATTTTACTCACAGAACTGCAACTCCATTTATAACATTTGTATCGTGTGTTTTTTCTGTATTTTTGGTTGATATTCTGTCTCTATCATATAAAATACACCTATGATAAAAATGATAGACCCTTCATTTCTCTGTAAGAGGGAAAACTTACACAATCTGCAGGGGATCAAATAAAAATTTTCCACCCTGTGTGAGCACAACCATACATCATCGGTTCACGCTTGTACAATCCCTTTACCCTCCTCCAGCAGTTACAGAGTTAATCTGCAGGAAATATAACTTGTAAGGAGTGATGGTGCCTCCAAGTTTAGGCAGTTTCACACATTATCCATCACATCTTTCCGATGACACTTTAATTAAAGATCTGCTTTCCGAGGAGCCCGTGAGTCAGAGCGGTTGGCACAGCGCTGGCTCCCTATGTGTGCCGAACAATTTATTTTATTTCAGATCAAATCCAGGAAAGCAGCCCTGCCAGCTATCTCTACCACGTGATTGGAACCATCGACATATATGTGACCGTGGGCTGTATTCTACAACAGGGTGAGAAGATGTATCACCATTGCAGGAGCCCACAGTACACAGCGCTCTGTTCCAATTGTTAAAACTTTGGCCTTGTGGCACCGAGGTCCTGGACTCACCTAGAATGCTGTCTGCAAGGAGTTTCCAAATTCCCGATCTGTGTGCGTTCCTCTAGGTTCTCTGTTTGTATTCTCACAACTAAGAAATGCTGCTTGGTTACTTTGCTTCTTCATAAAACTTCCAGAGAAGGTGTGTGCATGTAGGACCATGGTGGGGACATTAAAGTGTAAGCTCCTCTGGTGCAGAGACTGACGAGAAAGCTCAGTGTTTTCTGTACAGAACAGTGGAAAATGTCAGAGCTATATAAATACCGTATATAATAGTAATGTGTCACTGTGGGGGGGGGGGGCGCATTAGAATGTAAGCTCCTCTGGTTCAGTGATGACTGTGGGGGGGTGCATTAGAGTGTAAGCTCCTCTGGTGCAGAGACTGATGTGATTGGCCCAGTGTTCTCTGTACAGCACTGCGGTATATGTCAGAGCTATATAAATGTATAATAATAATAGTGTGTGCCTGTGGGGGGACATTAGAGTGCAAGCCCCTCTGGTACAGAGACTGATGTGACTTGCTCAGTGTTCGCTGCACAACACTGCGGTATATGTCAGAGCTATATACAGTACTGTAAATGTATAATATTAATAATAGTGTGTGACTGGGGGGGGGGGGGCATTGGAGTGTTAAAGTTTGTTTATTAAAAAATCATACAAACATACAGCTTATTAATAAAAACATATTTACATAAAAATAAACAACAACTAAACAAAAACTAGCGTGCTTACATATGCAAGTAAAGAAAAACATTTCCTGACAAGATAACATAGAAAGAAACATATTTTAATGACAACAAAAAAGAGACTACAAACCCTGAACCTCAATTTAAATACAATCCAGGCTAAAAAACATTTTGAGATGTAATCGCCGATTCCAAACCCCCCCATTAACCCCTCCCCCCACATCATTCACCCGACTTCCACATCATTCACCTTGCATTCTGCACCAGCCAGCCTCATTCCCTTCCCCCCTCCACCATCATCTAATCCATCCCTCACTCCACCCCTTGGTGTCCGCCGACCTCCAGCCGCACTTCTGCCACACCGAGGAGGAGGGGTTGGCACCACCATACATTCTGGTCCAGCACCCTCCACTGCCTTCACTACACTAGGAGAAACAATAGGTGCAGACACAGACTTGACAACCACACTTTCTGACACTGATTGGGGAACCACAGACTGGGGGGACACCGACACCACAGACAGTCTCACAGACATAGTTTTTGACGGGACTGAGACACTAGGATTCCCTGGTGCAAACTCCGCCAACCCAGACTCTTCTCTATCCAGACAGAAAAATTCCTCCACCAACTCTGGCTTTTTGTGCAAAGCCTCAGGGCACCGGCTATAAGGGTGACCAATCTTATCACATAGATAACATTTAATGATGTTACAGTCCCTTGGCAGATGCCCCAGTTCCTGACACAAAGAACACTTCTGTTCTGGACAATTAGAGGAGAAATGTCCCTTGACTCCACATTTATGGCACTGCTTAGGTTGATCAGGGTAGAAGACAGTAGTCCTATCTCTACCAATAAAGGCAGAGGAGGGCAAATGATGGACCACATTCCCACACACACTCAACCTCATTGACACTGACCACCCACCCGTCCAGATTCCTCTATCATCCACAATCTTTTTTTAGGGGACACAGCGTTGCACCAAATCTCCTCAACCAGACCCATAAATCCTCAGGGGTATAGATTCATTCCTTGTCAGGATAGTCACATTTTTTATCAAGGGCTGTCCTGAGACAACTTTGGGGATAAGTCCCTTCCAGTCCAGCTGGCCCCCATATACATGCTCAAACCGCTTCCAATACAGATCCAGCGATTCTGGATGCACAAATGACAAAGCATATTCAAAGGAACCAGCCGGACTGATGAGCATAAATATTGTCTTAAATCCCATGGCTAGGATCTTATCCACAACCTCCCTCCTGATAGGTGGAATACCTCCTCCTTCCCACCTGAGCTGTACCACATTCCTGTGTTTAATAGAAGAAGGTGTGTTAGGTGAAAGTCGCACAACTGGCTCCCTTCCGCTACCAGCAGCATGACTTTGTCCCGACACAGCCTTAGCATAACTCCTAACTGGGACAGATGACACATTAACTGGTTGCATAGGAATATTAACTGGCTGCATACGAACCTCTGAAATCTGGTTTGTTAAATTACCCACCACTTGATCCTCCTTCCTCCCCTCCAGCACAACAGTTCCGCTCACCATGGTCCCAGAAGTACCACAGATACCAGCAGTCCCGTCATCAAGTAAAGTCTTCTGTTTAGAAAAAACACTAGCTGTTTCAACGTGCATACAGCCCTCCTGCTCTGCAGTTTCAATGTTCATGTGACATTCCTGCTCTGCACTGTTAGTGTCCATGTGGGACTCCTCGCAGCCAGCTAATTCTGCATTCCCTGCTGATTGCAAGGATCTGTTGGCAGGTGCAACCTCAGGAAAGTCCTACACACACTGAGAGAGATTTTCAGCAAGCACTCCTTTATCATGATCCTCATCTGATGAGTCAGTGCCACTCAAGGGAGATTCCATTTCTGTAATGGTCTGCAGCAATCCGCCATTTTCCTCAACCTCCTCCTGAGATGACCCAGGCTGCTGGGGAGGGAGGGGGGCAGATACTAACTCAGACACGCCGGATCCTGAGACAGGGGTAGTACTGGGGCCACCATGTGAAGCCACTTCCTTACCCCCCATCCATACTGTCGCCGTTGCTCTGGCATCCACCCTCTGGCTGGTACTGGCACAGGCACTTTCCTTCATCTGTTAGAACCTCTCCTCATTCTCACACTTTTCTCTGAACACCTCTGCTGCTCTCCTTCAGAGAGGTGACCAACTTCTGCTTTTTCAATGCCTCTTCCAGAGACTTCAGCTTGGAGACTTCCCTCTTACTGTTTGCAGACTTACTGTGCAGGGATTTTGTTTTCCTGAGATCTTCTTTCATGACAGCAAGTTTCTGTTCCTCCTTAGCAATGCGGCGAAGTCTGTTCACCCCTTTATCCTGGAGGACTGGTAAGGACTCCTCTTGCATAGGGACAGGCCCAGGATCCATTGCAGCTTGAGCACATGGTGTAGGCCTCAGTGCCTCTGGAGAGCCTCCACCTTTGTCTCCCCCTACCCACTGCATAGTGGTTGGGCGAGAAGTCTGCAGGACAGGCCCAGGCTTGATGTTTCCTCCAACTGAGAGCAAAACAGAGTGAGACAGCAGCACCTTGCAAAACGGCACCACCTGGTGAAGCTCCTTTGATGCAGAGACTTATGTGACTGGCTCAGTGTTCTCTGTACAGCAACGAATTTCGATTCGGAGCGAAACGAATGGCACATGTCTAGATAATTATATGTGAGTCTAGTGAAGAATGGTCTTAATTATAATTATTTCCATTGTTATTCCAATCATTTAGTGAGCTTTGTCTTCACCAGAGTTCCCCTTCGCATCGGTTTACAGGCCTGTCTAGTAGACTGATGATTTACAGCTCAGGAAAGATTGTTAAATATGTTCTCTACCGAATCCGGGCCAAAAATAATGAGTGGTCAGTATGGGGAAGAGATGCAGAAATTGCACGCTGGAATTACAAGGGAGCAATATTAAATATCTCTCCGAATAGCTGAGCCTCCTAATACTCTCAGCGTTTTCCTCTGGAATGTACAAGCTCCAATTTTTTTTTTCTTTAATAAATATAAGTATCGGATTCTGTTCCACCCCCTATTAAATACGCACAGACAGACGGTAAATAGTACAGGACTGATAACCACGCGTCTTGCAGGTTCAGCGCGATGATGCTATGTGCAAAATCTGCCACGAGTTCCAAAAACATGGCTTCCAGAACTGTTTTTCTTGGGTCACATTGCAGTTTTCAGTCCGATCATTCCAATGCAATATACAACACCCCTGATACTTGATTCCCCCCCCCCCCCCCAACAAAAAAAAGAAAAAAAAATGAGTAAAACTGTTTTCTGTGTGCACAGCTGCTCTTTCTACTTTGTCCAAAAGAAAATAATTGAGGCAGGGTGCGGCCTACAGACCCACGTGGGAGTAGTGGAAGATGCAGGAGGTGATTGTGTCAAACAACAGGACCCCGTTGGGCCCCCGAGGGACGGGATACAGCCGAGGAGGTCTGAAAACAAAGTGTAGGTGGATTTGGAGGCAGGTTAATGTCACCGTTGCAATGTTCTGTTAGCCTGTAACACCAGTCAAATTTATCTTGGATGTACATCTGCTTGATTCATTGCAGGGCTGATGAATTCCCACCTACAACCGAGCCTCGGGATATTCTGGTTAACGTACATCAGTTGGCAGGCCCTATAGCCAATGTCGTATAAAAAAAAGGGTCATTTCAGGGTAATCTAGTGCATAAAAATGTCATGTCTGCAAAAGCGGCCATAAAAATAGATTATTCTGCAGTCATTTGGTTTTTAACAGAGTAAGGGTCTGCTGTGTTTTTTTTTTTTTTTATTTATTGAAGAATCAGTTCCCCGACAGCTAAAATTTTACGAGTTGGTCATGTGTTAAAGTAGAGCTCCTACCAAACCTCGTTTTATGATGTGGAAGGGTTAGAACCTCTCAGATTTTTACAGCTGTTTCTAGGGGGGGAAGTCTTCCCTTCTTTTTTTTGTCTGGATTGCCAAGTAAATAACTGCAATCAAGAATGTTCTTTAGTTCTGAACAAGACTTTTACACTATTCAACTGGCAATTTGTCCGACTTTTGCCTGTGGAGGTATCCAGGTAAAGCTAGTTGTAGTTGATCACACTCATCTGGACTTGTTCAGTAATGTTGAAGACATCTTGTAGCTTCTCCAAGGCACTTCTGCAGTTCCAGTGAGTGTCAGGAAGATACCCAAGGATGGAATTGTATAACTGGAAAATGGTGGTTCCACAACTTTCATACCTCCATCCTGTTTTTGGACAATCAACTTTTGCCTTGATGCATTCCATGGTGATTGGATTAAGGTTTCGGTGCTGCCTGTGTGGATATAAAGTTTATGAACGCCTGACCATCACACCTATGTGAGCTTGTTGGATATCATCTTATAAATCAATGGCCATTAATGTGGAGGTCCCCCTTCCTTTTGATCCAGGTAATGCTAGTAGTAGTTGATCACAATTAACTGGACTTGTTCAATAATGTTGAGGACATCTCGTAGCTTCTCCAAGGCACTTCTGCAGTTCCAATGAGTGTCAGAAAGATACCCCTACATTTTTATCCACACAGATAACACTGACACTTTGACCTAATCCCCATTGAATCCCAAGAATGGGATTGTATAACTGGAAAACTCACAACTTTCATACCTCCATCCTGTTCTTGGACAATCAACATTTGCCTTGACACATTCCATGGTGATTGGATTAAGGTTTCGGTACTGCCTGTGTGGATATAATGTTTATGGACACCTGCCAATCACACCTCATGTGAGCTTGTTGGATATTGTTTTCTAAAATCAGTGGCCATTAATATGGAGGTGCCCCCCTTCTCCCATGGCCATTATTATAAAGCTGCCCCCACTCCCTTATATCCAGGTAAAGCTAGTAATATTTGGTAACACTCAACTAGACTTGTTAAATAATGTTGAAGACATCTCGTAGCTTCTCCAAGGCACTTCTGCATTTTCAATGAGGGTCAGGAAGATACCCATGGATGGGATTGCATAACTGGAAAACGGTGGTTCCACAACTTTCATATGGAGGTGCCCCCCCCCCCCTTCCTTCATATCCAGGTAAAGCTAATAGTAGTTTGTCACACTCAACAGGACTTGTTCAATAATTTTGAAGACATCTTGTAGCTTCTCCAAGGCACTTCTGCAGTTCCAATGAGTGTCAGGAAGATACCCCAACATTTATATCCATACAGGTAGCACCAACACTTTGACCTAATCAACATGGAACCCCAAGGATGGGATTATATAACTGGAGGACAGTGGTTCCACAAATTTCAAACCTCCATCCTGTTCTTGGACAATCAACATTTTGCCTTGACACTTTCCATGGTGATTGGATTAAGATTTTTCTGTTGCCTGTTTGGATATAAAGTTTATGGACACCTGACCATCACACCTATGTGAGTTTGTTGGATATCGTTTTCGAAATCAATGGCCATTAATATGGAGGTGTCCCCCCCCCAATCTCCCATGGCCATTAATATGGAGCGCCCCCCCCCCCTCTTCCTTCATATCCAGGTAAAGCTAATAGTAGTTGGTCACTCTCAACAGGACTTGTTCAATAGTGTTGAAGACATTTCATAGCGTCTTCAAGGCACTTTTGCAGTTTCAATGAGTGTCAGGAAGATACCCCATTATATCCATACAGTTAGTACCAACACTTTGACCTAATCACCATGGAATCCAAAGGATGATTTTATATAACTGGAAGACAGTGGTTCCACAACTTTCATACCTTCATCCTGTTCTTGAACAATCAACATTTTCCTTGACACATTCCATGGTGATTGGATTAAGGTTTCGGTGCTGCCTGTGTGGATATAAAGCTTGTGGACACCTGACCATCACACCTATGTGAGTTTGTTTAATATCGTTTTCTAAATCAGTGGCCATTAATACAGAGGTGCGCCTATTTTCTCATGGCCATTAATATGGAGGTGCGCCTATTTTCTCATGGCCATTAATATGGAGCTGCCCCTCCCCTTCCTTCATATCCAAGTAAAGCTAGTAGTAGTTGGTCACACTCAACTGGACTTGTTCAGTAACGTTGAAGACATCTGGTAGCTTCTCCAAGCCACTTCTGCTGTTGCAATGAGTGTCAGGAAGATACCCCAGCATTTACACCCACACAGATAGCACCAACACCTTGATCCAATCACCATGGTATGTGTAGATGTTGATTGTCCATGAACATGATGGGAAGTGTGAAAGTTGTGGACCCACCCTCCCTGTTTTAGTTACATCATCCCATTCTTGGTTTCAGGAAGCTTGCCTATGTGTATTTGCATGGTGGAAGGTGTGAATTGTTGTCAAACTGGCTGGGTAGAGATGTTAAAATGGCATTCTATGTGGATAGTGTTGTAGGCCCTCACCTCTCTTCAAAAATGGTTGTTCCTTTTTGACATAGATGAGAACCAGTTATAAAGGTATCAATTGTGTAACTAGAACCGGGTGGTTACAACAGTTTTGCACCTCCCATCCTGTTCTTGGGCAATCAACACCTGCACATTCCATTGTGATTGGATTAAGGTGTCTTTAAGGTGTTGATATTAATGCTGGGGTAACGTTATGACCCTCTTTGTAACTGAAGAAAGGGCTTAGATAAGCTAAGAAGTGACTCCAACATTACAGAGCAGGCCCAGTTGAGTGTGTTAACTACTACTAGATATCCAACTGTTCTTGAGCAGACTGCTCCAGTTGCCTTAGTGTTGCGTTTGAAAGACCGCTGCACAAATACCGCGTGACACAGAACAAATTGCAACAATCACATTTTATTCTCTAAGGTCTTTGCTAAAAAAACATATATATAATTTTGGGGGGTTCTAAGTAATTTTCTAGCAAAAAATGTGGATTGTGAGCAACAAATGGCAGAAATAGGCTTAGGCATGAAAGGGATAAATTTTAAAGTTTATTGAGCTCCTGGTTGACGTTGGTGGTACAACTATACAGATTCAGTGATTGGTGGAAACAATGCGGCCGGGATGAGTCCTTGGGTCTGGCCATCACCCACAGCTGGTAACGTTGGTGGTACAACTATACAGATTCAGTGATTGGTGGAAACAATCCGGCTGGGATGAGTCCTTGGGTCTGGCCGTCACCCATAGCTGGTAAGAGTGGCCATATGGAGCCAAGGAGAAGATATCGCTGGGTCAAATTACAAAATTACTTCGGGCACTTTTTTTTTTTTCAAAAAATCGGAAAATGTTTACACACCAAAAATAGTAGTTTCCATTTAAAGCTTCAGAAGGTGATTTAAAGTGACAGACTGTCTCCTGTTCTTGTTACCGACTGTGTCTCTTCATTACAAATTCACATTTGTTTTGTCCAAGTTTAAAAAAAAAAATGACATATTTTCTCTTTTTGAATTTGGAGTTCAGCTTTTGGATGACATGGTGACAGCTGTCGGTGACCCCGGCTACCGCCGGCGCTGCTCACGTTACCGTCTTCGGGACAAATTGTTCCCTTTCTTCCGGGTGTCTTTGGAGAGGCACAAAAAGATCCTTGTTCTGGAAGTTGGTTTCAATCAGACCTGGATGGCTCTCCCTCCCCTCGTTCATTTTCCAAGCGCTGCCCGAACTTTTCCCAAAGTTTACATTCTTTTTCTTTTTTTTTTTTTTTTTTCTCGAACAATGCATTATTTAGATCCTGTAATCACAGGCACCCCCCCCCCCCCCCCCCCATCAGATGTTCTGGACGTGGCCCGTTCTGCAGGCCTGACTCCTGCTGCCAGAATTCTGCAGGAAAATGTTACCCAGATGGAAGGCCCTGGCGTCTCGCAGCATACGGCGTATGCGCTTGCTTACGTTTTTTATTTCTGTTGAATGCTCAGCGATGGGTAGCTTTGTATAATAAAATCTGTCATCCTGATAAGAGTCACAGCATAGAAGCATGGCTTTCTGTCCGGGTGATGCGGTTATTTTTGGCCTGTCAGGACCGTGTTTTAGGGCAGGGCAAATCCGCGTCCTACAATACTTACTGACTCCTTTTCTTTTTGTTTTGTTAATTAGCAGTGCCCTCTAGTGGTGCCACTTTTCTAAATCATGAAGTATGTTCAGAGTAATCATTTTAGAAGGCAGAACTGCTGCTGTTTGGAGAAATTTCCGGGACAACGTCCTGAAGCACCCAAGGCGACAAGGCCAAAGTGCTCCCTCCTCCCATGAGCTGCGAACTACTTCAGCAGCAAAGATTTCTTTAGTCTTTTTTGTGCCTCTTCCTGTAGAAGTTCCCCATCTTCTGCCAGCCCCCCGGCCATACCTTGCTCTGCAGTGACCCTTCTAGAAGGCTAGCATAGACGTGGCACCTTCAGTGCTTCCCAAAACATGAACTGTCGCATCATGTGACATAGGGATCGACCAATTATCAGGACGGCCAATTATTACGGGCTGATATCAGGATTTTCCTAAATTTCAGTATCGGTCACAAACTAGACCGATGTTACCGATATTGGTCTCTGCAGGCCGCGGCCATCTTTTTGGGGCCCAGAGGCCTGCAGAACCAGTGTGCAGGGCGCGCGGCACACGCACACAATGTTATTATGCCTCTACGCACTGAGCTTAACGTTCTGAGTCTGACAGACCTCCCTCGCCTAGCCTTGACACTCGAACGGCATGCCAGCCACCCACCCACAGTAAGGTGTCAGGCCACTGAGGCCAGCCAGCCAGCAGCCACCCACCCACAGCAAGGTACCAGGCCAGCCAGCAGCCACCCACCCACAGCAATGTGCCAGCCAACAGCCACCGACCCACAGCAAGGTGCCAGCCAGCAGCCACCCACCCACAGCAAGGTGCCAGCCAGCAGCCACCCACCCACAGCAAGGTGCCAGCCAGCAGCCACCCACCCACAGCAAGGTGCCAGCCAGCAGCCACCCACCCACAGCAAGGTGCCAGCCAGCAGCCACCCACCCACAGCAAGGTGCCATCCAGCAGCCACCCACCTACAGCAAGGTGCCATCCAGCAGCCACCCACCCACAGCAAGGTGCCAGCCAGCAGCCACCCTCCCACAGCAAGGTGCCAGCCAGCAGCCCCCTCCCACAGCAAGGTGCCAGCCAGCATGCCACCCACCCACAGCAAGGTGCCAGCCAGCAGCCACCCACCCACAGCAAGGTGCCAGCTAGGCCAGCCAGCATTAACATGTTCAGTATATACCAGATTTGTGCATAAAATTGTTGCTATTTTTGAAAAGTTTAAATTTACAAAATATCGGCCCATATTATCGGCAGGAGAGGTGGCTGAAATATTGGTATCGTATACCTCACATTGTGCATTAACAGCACCTCGCTGGGCGCAAGCAGAGCCCTGTCTATATCTCAGTGCCCCCGGGGCTTCAACATCGGCAGGCGGCAGACCCAATCCATGTGATCCCACATACAGCGCTTCTTTTCCAGCACTGTGCCCCCATCCGGCATCGGAGCCCCGCTCAGAATGATCCCCGCCCTTGTGCATGTCTACCACCAACAGCACTGGCCCATCATTGGATGGTTTTTCACAAGATTTTAGATGGTGTCTGGGAAGTCATGCCAATTTGTGAGGTCAGGTACTGATGTTGGATGAGAAGACTTGTCTCACAAATGTTCCCATTCATCCCAAAGGCCAAAGGTGTTCAGTAGGGTTGAAGTCAGAGCTTCTGTAAAGGACACTCAAGTTCCTCCACACCAAATTGATCAAACCATGTCTTTATGGTGCTGGCCTTAAGCACAGTCATGCTGGAACCAAAAGGGGTCTTTCCAAGACTGTTGCCACAAGGCTGGAAGTGAAGGGTATGGCTAGAACCCCTGTCATCCAAAAGAGCATTTATGAGATCAGGTACTGATGTTGGTTGAGAAGACCTGGCTCATTATCGGTGTTTAAATTCATCCCAAAGGTGTTCAGTAGGGTTGAGGTCATACAGGACACTCAAGTTCCTCCACACCAAACTGGTCAAACCATGTCTTTATGGAGCTGGCTTTATACACAGGGGCACAGTCATGGTGGAGCAGAAAAGGGTCTTCACAAAACTGTTACCACAAGGCTGGAAGAGCCCAGTTGTCTACAATGTCTTTGTATGACGTAGTATTAACAGTACCCTTCATCGGAGAAACCTGAACTTAACCATTTGGAGTGGGGCCATGTACTGTTGGTCATATAGTTGTATGTAAAGTAGAATTGCAGACTAAGTATGCCAGGTTATTATGCTTTTCCGACCCCAAATAACCCATTACACAAGGTGATGGTGAAGATCATTCAGGTAATGACATCATGCCAGTGGTCACCCCTCCCCTCAGCTCCCGTGGACAGTCCAGACATTGTTGAAGGTGGATTTTCTCATTTTTTTCTGCTTTTTCTCCCCCAGAGAAGGTCAATGCCTAGGAAGTAGGCCTGGCTCATAAGGTTTTAATCTTGGCTAGTAAGAACGCACATTGTCATGCCATGATTGGTCTTTTTTAAAATGACAATCTCCTGAATGCCACACACATTCTATTGTAAACTGTGTCTGACCTACTGCCTGGACCTTGAACCTTAAAGCTGAACTCCAGTAAGGCTTCATGTATACTTGAACTACTTTGAACGCCGGCTGCAGTAAAATCGCTGTAAAATCGCGACACAATTACGCGCATTTTGCAGCCACCGGTCAAACTGTTCCTATCCTGAACGCAATTTTTCCGCGTTCAGGAGAGGGAGGTTAGGGGGGGTCGAACCTCCCCTAAGGTTACAGCACCTAAACAATCCTAAAAGCCTATATGTACATGGACACATAGGCTGTTATGGAGTTGAGTTTAGGAGCTTTGGGGAAAAAAAACACCAAAAGCTCCTAAACTCATGTTTAGGAGCTGCTAGTGTACATGGAGCCTAAAAATAAAAATGGACCCTTGCTGTTTGGCCCTTGTCTGCAATGCAAGGGTTCAATACTGTTTTTTTTTTTCCTAGAGCAGGGGTATCCAAACTTTGGCTCACTGGCCTCATCTGGCCTGCTACAAGATTTTATCCGGACCACAGCTAGGGTCTGTAGCATGTCTTTATTGAGCGCAGATAGAGGATTAAGGTAAGATGAGGCTGCCTAGGGTCTTCACTTCAGCCCCCCCCTATGTAGCAGGGGATTCTGATATAAGGGGGACTTTGATATATAGGGGCTGTCTGATGAGGACCCTGATGTAAGGGGGGGTCTCTGATGGGGACCCTGATGTAAGGGGTGTCTCTGATTGAGATCCTGATGTAAGAGGGGTCTCTGATGGAGATTCTGATGTAAGGGGGGATCTCTGATGGGGACCCTGATGTAAGGGGGGTCTCTGATGGGGACCCTGATGTAAGGGGTGTCTCTGATGGAGATCCTGATGTAAGGGGGGTCTCTGATGGGGACCCTGATGTAAGGGGTGTCTCCGATGCAGGCCCTGATGTAAGGGGGGTCTCTGGAGATCCTGATGTAAGGGGGGGGTCTCTGATGGAGATCCTGATGTAAGGGGAGTCTCTAATGGGGACACTGATGTAAGGGGGGTCTCTGATGGATATCCTGATGTAAGGGGGGTCTCTGATGGAGATCCTGATGTAAGGGGAGTCTCTGATGGAGATCCTGATGTAAGGGGGGTCTCTGATGGAGATCCTGATGTAAGGGGGGTCTCTGATGGAGATCCTGATGTAAGGGGGGTCTCTGATGGAGATCCTGATGTAAGGGGAGTCTCTAATGGGGACACTGATGTAAGGGGGGTCTCTGATGGATATCCTGATGTAAGGGGGGTCTCTGATGGAGATCCTGATGTAAGGGGAGTCTCTGATGGATATCCTGATGTAAGGGGGGTCTCTGATGGATATCCTGATGTAAGGAGGGTCTCTGATGGAGATCCTGATGTAAGGGGGGTCTGTGATGGAGATCCTGATGTAAGGGGGGTCTCTGATGGAGATCCTGATGTAAGGGGGGTCTCTGATGGAGATCCTGATGTAAGGGGGATCTGTGATGGAGATCCTGATGTAAGGGGGTCTCTGATGGAGATCCTGATGTAAGGGGGGGAGCTGTGATAGGAACCCTTATGTAAGGAGGATTCTGAAGGAGACCCTGATGTAGGGGTCCTTATTCTGAGCTTACTAAATTTGGAAACCTCTGGTCTAGAGAAAAGAGGCTATACCTACTTTATTCTTTGCTCCTGCAGTCTTCTTCCTAGCTGCAGACCATTCACCGGAGACTATGATGTGATGGGGGGGGGGGGGGGTCTCTGTCATTGGGAGACTATGATGTAATTGGGGGGGACTATGTCATGTGATGGGGAGCTCTATCATTGGGAGATGTGATAGGGTGGCTCTATCATGGGGAGACTATGATGTTATGGCGGGGGGGGGGGGGGGGGGGCTCTGTCTTTGGGAGACTTTTTGTCAGTTGCAGGCACTTAGACATCACATACAATGCAGATCTACACATTTTTCCAGGACAGCCAGGCAAATGGCATTTTTAAAAGGCACTTTACAATGGCAGTCCACGGAATTGCTGTTTTCATGGGTTTGTTTTCAATTCCTTCTGACATAAAATAGAGAGGCATTAAAGGGCCAACACCTTGAAATCTGGCCTTCATCACCGCAAGATGGCTTGATTTTGTTGTGCGCTCTGCCATTAATTCCTTGGCTTGCTAATTTGGCAATAGGATGCCTGGAATAGTTTTCAGATGTGTTTGTTTTGGAGAGCCGTGTTCTATTCCTGAAATATTTGCACACATTGTCCATAAGAGTATTGTTGTGAATGATACGCATGGGCAGACACAGCACAATGCCTGGACAGAATGCCCCCCTCCCATTACTGTGGTGTCCAGGAAGAGAGGACATATGACTGATCCGTGACATATTTCATACAGGAAAGTGCTTTATTCCTATAGGGAGGAATGCACATGATGGGGACTGAGATCGGATATGGGCCTTGGCCTTGGTATCGGGGCTCAGAGCAGCTCAGGAAGAAGCTTAAAGCAGAACTCAACCCTCCCAGGGTGGGCCATTAAAACTAATCAGTGGACCAGAGTTTCCTAATCAGGGGTGTCACTGCACCTTGGAGTGCCATTCGGGTCCCCCCCCCCCGGGTGCCATGAACATCAGACCCAGATTGTGCTGGATCAGACTCTGTCATGGGGAGTCTATGATGTAATGGGGGGACTCTGTCATGTGGAGACTATGATGAGATGCATATATTCTCATGTGATAGGGGGACTCTATCATGGGGAGACTATGATGTGATGGGGGAGGGGCTCTTTCATGGGGAGACTATGATGTGATGGGAGGGACTCTGTCATAGGGAGACTATGATGTGATGGGGGGGCTCCATCATAGGGAGACTATGATGTGATGGGGGGACTCTGTCATGGTGAGACAATGATGTGATGGGGAGGGGCTCTATCATGGGGAGACTATGATGTGATGGGGGGCTCTATCATGGTGAGACTATGATGTGATGGGGGGGCTCTATAAAGGGAGTCTATGATGTGATGGGGGGTGGCTCTATCATAGGGAGTCTATGATGTGATGGGGGGCTCTATCATGGGGAGTCTATGATGTCATGGGGGGGCTCTATCATAGGGAGATTATGATGTGATGGGGGGGCTCTATCCTAGGGAGACTATGATGAGATGGGGACTCTATTAAGGGGAGACTATGATGTGATGGGGGAGGGGCTCTATCATAGGAAGACTATGATATGAAGGGGAAGAGGCTCTTACATGGGGAGACTATGATGTGATGGGGGGGACTCTATCATGGGGATACTCTGATTTGATGGGGAGACTATAATGTGATGTGGAGACTTTGATGATGGGGGGACTCTGATGTATAGGGTGCCCTCTGAGGTAATGGGGGCCTCTGATGTGAAGGAGGGACTTTGATGTGATGGGGGTGCTCTGAGGTGTTTGGGACCTCTGAGGTGATGGGGGACGCTGATGTTAATGGGGGGGGGAGGTTCTGATGTGATGTGTTCAATTCAAGTAACATGCTGCTAGGAGGAGAGAGCAGAGTGACAGAGAGATGAGCTCATCACTGTGCTGCTTCTCCTTTAACTGTCCATTCACAGGATGACCTGGGCTCAGAGGATGTAGGTTGACTATTGCTAGCCATCAGACTGGGAAATCAGAAAACAAATATTGCAGCAAAAGCTGGTTTTATTATTTTTATTGGGTTTTATTATATACTGTATAATGGGTTGTTCATTGTTCTGTTGCTATTTCTGGCTGGAATTCTGCTTTAAGTGTTATATGAAATATTGTTCGAGGGCAAAGACAGTTATCCCTTTAGCACCACATCCCTAATAAATAAATTACAAAGAGAAATGGGGAGTTGGGGTAAGGGTACCCCTGGGATTTTTAAGGTGCTTTTCAATAATGAATCAAATATAGAAAAATAAATCAAAGAAAAAAGAAAAAAGAAACACTGTATGCAAGATGCCAAACTAGCTGTGATTAATCTTAAGTTCAAAATCTTTAATAGTTTAGGAAGAATACAAAAACATCATCTAAAAACAAGCACGATTTTATACAATCACGATCAATCACTAAATTATTTTAAACAAAATGTATAATGTATATAACCACTTTGCGAAACCAATCTCAACATGTTTCGCTCAACACATGAGCTTCATCAGGAGTTTTTTGGTGCAGGTGTGGCATACTATAGAAAAAGAAAAAAAATAAATAAATAAAATAAAACAAAACAAAATATAAATCAGATACTTATTAAACATTTAGAGATGTAGTTTCAAAACAAAAACATCATGTTATTGATATTGAAAAGACAAATAATATGTAGATATTTGCATACACACAATAAATGTATGTGGGTGAAACTCTCACGTTTCTACAAATCTATGGTAAAGACAATCTAAAACATAATAAACACGTTATAGTCATATAATGTGTACTTTAATTTACAAGCCCATAAGGGCAGAGTATACTAATGCGGTCATGGGAAAGACATAAGACATAAGAAGCATGAAAAATATATATATAAAAATATATATATATATATAAACAGTGGGGTTTACTTACCAAGCTCAAGAAGGTTTTGAGATAAGTGGTAGACAATATAGATTGTAAGAGTATATAAAGATTCAGTGGCTCAGATACCAATCAATTAAACATGCGTCTCACCCGTCTGGGACCTCCCAAAACCATTTTTTGGTCCACAGAGGGGCCCAAGTGTGGAGTAACTGAAATTTGAATATTAGAAAGAGATAAGAGAATTGCCTCTAGATGATCTACTACGGGGTAAAAACAGAGCAGCTATCATGGGAATGAAAAGTTTGAAAAATACCTTGCAGGTTGAATCAAATGGTAAATGTTCAGGGCTAAAATAGCCTTATAAACAAAAAAATAAAGGAGAGCAACGCTCCAGTTTCACCACAAGGTGGCACTTCAAGTTGACAACCCTTAAGAGTCAGACCCAGAGATCCATGTATGTATTGCCCAGATAAACTACAAAAAACAATGCAATAAAGCAACCCATTACTATACAGAACTTCTTCTTAGTAATATTTGTGATTCGGTCAACAGCAGAAGGTGACCCTTTGCTGTTGAACCGCTTAGCTTACCTGAGACGTGGGGTGAATGTATATGGAAAGGGAGGGCGGCATGTATCTCCCCCTACATCCTCAAAGCCACTGTCAGAAGATAGCGGCTGTTGAGCCGTGCTATATAGACCCCTCCATCACGATGGCGTCTGACGTCACCACCGGGATGCGGACGCATTGTGAGGTCCTCCCCCCGGTTCCTTGTAGCCAATGGACAGCAAGAGGGCGAAGCCGAGTGACGTCTCGGTTCCGCCCCTCCTAGTCGCGTGTGTGTTTCAAGCACTCACAAACTCCGACGGCATGGACAGGCGCATGCGCAGATCGGGAGCAAACGTCATTAGAGCTCCGTCATTGCGCAGGCGCATTACCTCCAAGACATAGAAAAAGAAAACGAAACAATAAACGGCACCCTCAACGTTGCCTGTCAGGGGCAAAGCGAAAAAACAAACAAACAGAAATGAAAATAAAAATGAAAATAAAATGAAAATAAAAATAAATATAAATATAAATATAAAAAACAAATTGAATGCAAAGAAGGGCAACAATCACTGGATCCACATCAGCCAATTATGACTGATGGAGAGGGAGGAAAATGGGAAAGAAAGTACACGCACATACACAGAAACATTTAGAAGTAAACATGTTTCAAACATGCAAAGCAATTTCCCAAAATTATCTCATATTGCATTCCAACGATTTGTGATTTGGAATTGATGCCACCTAGGAATACACATGCCATAGCTAGCAGAGTCAATTTAAAGACGGAGTAAAGGGTAAAAATTGAATAAATTAGACTAAACTAAACTATACTAAATTTGATTTTAAATTTAGATACACTGACTAGGAATAACTATGCTGATTTAGCCACCGGATACAAGTATCCTGAAAGGGAGTTAAATACCTCTAGGGCCCCCAGGGGAGGGTGATTGATTATTCACTCCAAACCCTAAGTGCCCGTGGCGTCCGTGCGGACCTTTTGAGGCAGAGAGAGGACCAACTTGACGGGGGAGACAACAATCAATTTATATAATTTTAATCAAAAAATTGAATTGAATTATAAAAGTAGTAAATCTAAATTTAAATTGGCTTGGAAAGGGAGACCCCACTGTATATGAAAAACAACCCAGAAATTGCCACAGAATAAACAAAAATTAAACAAAAAATATATATACATAGTATATACAACAAATATATACTGGAATTGTGTATCGTGAAATCTTGACAAGTCTGGATAGAATGAAGAAGGACAGATATACTTAGTGGACTACAGGAATGGTTTGAAACTCAAAGCATCATTGAGGCCTGGAGGTTTCAAGGCGGATAAGGTGTGTATCCACCGGGTCTCACGTTGCAAGAGTATTTTATCATAGTCACCCCCACGTGCCCCTGGGGGGACATGTTCCAACGCAAAAGGGTCCCAGACGGGTGAGACGCATGTTTAATTGATTGGTATCTGAGCCACTGAATCTTTATATACTCTTACAATCTATATTGTCTACCACTTATCTCAAAACCTTCTTGAGCTTGGTAAGTAAACCCCACTGTTTATATATATATATATATATTTTTATATATATATTTTTCATGCTTCTTATGTCTTATGTCTTTCCCATGACCGCATTAGTATACTCTGCCCTTATGGGCTTGTAAATTAAAGTACACATTATATGACTATAACGTGTTTATTATGTTTTAGATTGTCTTTACCATAGATTTGTAGAAACGTGAGAGTTTCACCCACATACATTTATTGTGTGTATGCAAATATCTACATATTATTTGTCTTTTCAATATCAATAACATGATGTTTTTGTTTTGAAACTACATCTCTAAATGTTTAATAAGTATCT
This sequence comes from Lithobates clamitans, assembly GCA_037952925.1. Taxonomy (NCBI): domain Eukaryota; kingdom Metazoa; phylum Chordata; class Amphibia; order Anura; family Ranidae; genus Lithobates; species Lithobates clamitans. Next base: position 686,012 of record JBBGZY010000726.1, on the reverse strand, counting down.
GATTTATATTTTGTTTTGTTTTATTTTATTTATTTATTTTTTTTCTTTTTCTATAGTATGCCACACCTGCACCAAAAAACTCCTGATGAAGCTCATGTGTTGAGCGAAACATGTTGAGATTGGTTTCGCAAAGTGGTTATATACATTATACATTTTGTTTAAAATAATTTAGTGATTGATCGTGATTGTATAAAATCGTGCTTGTTTTTAGATGATGTTTTTGTATTCTTCCTAAACTATTAAAGATTTTGAACTTAAGATTAATCACAGCTAGTTTGGCATCTTGCATACAGTGTTTCTTTTTTCTTTTTTCTTTTTTCTTTGATTTATTTTTCTATATTTGATTCATTATTGAAAAGCACCTTAAAAATCCCAGGGGTACCCTTACCCCAACTCCCCATTTCTCTTTGTAATTTAAGTGTTATATATTTTTTTACATGTTCAGCTTTTACTGAATACCGTGAAATGGAAACAAACCGATCTCAGAATTCCCCTCACACCGCTCTGCACTTTTTACTACACCTTCATCTATAAGCCTATCCTTCGGGGAATAAGAGTCGATTGATGGTGCAGTCCCCCTCTGGCACGCATCAGGTCATGGCTATCCAGCGTTGGAATGTCATGTGACCATGGCTTGCTTGAAAAGGGCAATTAGATGGGAGGAGTTAGATTTGGAATAGTACATAATAATACTTTGCACTCTTTTATCCCGCCAACAGATGGAGCTCTTCACACCTTTTCAAATAGTAGAATTGTATCCCTTTCAGCTGTGCTGAAAGAAGCCTGCTATATAGATCAGCATTCCCCAACTTTTTTCAGTCACGGCACCCTTTAAAAGTAAACTAAATTCCCTATGTGAAAAAATATGTAGAAGAATACATATCAGCCTAAACTGAGAAAAAAATTTGCTTTTTTTTTAAAAAAAATTGGGGATATTTATTATAGCAAAAAGTACAAAATATTGTGTTTTTTTTTCAAAATTGTCGCTCTTTATTTGTTTATAGCGCAAAAAATAAAAACCGCAGAGGTGATCAAATACCACCAAAAGAAAGCGCTATTTGTGGGGGAAAAAGGGCATCAATTTTGTTTGGGTGCCACGTCGCACAACCGCGCAATTGTCAATTAAAGTGATGCAGTGCCAAATTGCAAAAAATGCTCTGGTCATTCAACAGCCAAATCTTCCGGGGCTGAAGTGGTTAGGTGTGACAAATATGCAAAAAACAAAATACAAAATCAGGAAGGGGGCAAATACTTTTTCACAGCACTGTTTTTACTTGTAAAACAAATACTGTTTATAGAGAGTAATAAAACACACAAAACAACAGTTTGCAAATGTATTAACTTAAAATAAGAAGACAACTAAAAAAAATAAAAAAACAACTGAGCCCAAACCATTCTATTTCCTCTTTAACATAAAGTATCATAAATGATGTCTTATTCTCATCATCATTACTTAGTAACTCTACCATTGAAATCGGGAAGGCCGGGCTTCCTGACGGTTCAGGTGAGGTCAAAGTGTCTGGAAGGTTCTGCGCTCTGGGCACTTGGCACCCCTGACTGTAGAATATCTCCGTACCGAACACGGAATTAGTTCCGCCTAAGGTGTTCAGCTCCGGAGATCGGACGCAGTCTCTCTTGGATGGAGCGTCCGCACGAAGGGCCAAGATCCACCGCTCTTTCCAGACACATCTTAATCAAAAACGCTCTTATTTACGTCTCTCTTCTGATGGAAATTCTAACCAACTCATCATAAACGAGGCATTCTTGGAATATCTGTGTATGTATGCGAATCATTAGTGAGAAGAATAGTCTTCATTCCACCGTGAAGGTTATTATTGCAGTGAGTGAGTCCATGTGCAGCCATGACAATATAGGGGGGGGGGGGGATACAATACACAGCACAGAATGCAAAGAGTCTATTATTTATTACAGGAATTTATATAGTGATGACAATTTACACAGTGCTTTACATATATATATATATATATATATATATATATATATATATATATATTCTGCAGTTATACCAGTCCCTGCCCTCAAGGAGTTTACAATCTAAGGCCCCTATCTCACATTCATACATACACATAGGGCCAATTAACCTACACACATGTCTTTGGCACGTGGGAGTAAATCGGAGTACCCAGAGGAAACCCACGCCAGCACAGGCAGAACATGCAAACTCCATGCAGGTATTGTTATGGTTGGGATTTGAACCAACAACCCTAGTGCTGCCAGCAGGGCCGAGATAAGGAGTGGGCAGATGGGGTGGCTGCCCTGGGCAATGTGGTATCATGTGAGGTGAGGTGGGGGCACAAGGAGGTTGGGGGGAGGGGATTTATGTTGGAAGAGGAAATTTGGGGGACGGCAAGGGATAAGTATTGTTCTAGGAGGGGAAATTTGGGGAGGTGTGCTAGGAGTATTTTTTTTAGGGGATATGTGTTGTAAGGGGGGGATGGGGAAGGAAGATTTGTGCAAGGAGGGGGGAATTTTTAGGGGTTTGTGCTAAAAAAGGTAATATGGTGTGGGGGGGTTGTGCTAGGAGGGGAATTTGTTTTGGGGAGTGGATTTGTTCTAACAGGGATGATTGAGAGGATTTGTGCTAGGCTGGGGTATAGACGAAAATTTGTGCTGGGAGGGGGGATTTGGAGTAGGGGGAGAAGGGTAGAGGATTTGTACTAGGCGGGGGGAATTTTTTAATTTTTTGGGGGGGGGTGAATTTGTGCTGGGGGCATATGGGAAATAAGAATGCTTGAGCTGGGGGGTTTGGGGTGCAAAGATTTGTGCTGGGAAGAGGATTTCAGCAGGGGATGGATTTGTAGTGGGAGGAGCAGGAATTTATACGTCAGGGTTATGCATGCAGATTAGTACTCGTTTTTTTTGGGGGGGGGTGCGATTCTGACACATAATGCTAATACATTTTGGGGGGGCGCAATTTGGCATGTTCGCCCCTGGGCTCTAGATGAACTTGTCCTGGCAGTGGCTGCCAGGCAGAAGTGCTAACCACTAAACCGCCGTGCTGCCCATAGAAGGACAACAGCTAGGTTCACACATGTCCGGTGCAAATTGTATGTCCGTTTTCACTGTGAATAAAAAAAAAAATTGATTGTGGAGCGGTTCAGGTGCTTTTTGATCCGGTTCTAATGCGAATTTGCAAGGTTTAGGACCGGATTTTTGTCACAGCTGCGATTTCAGTGCTGGACGGTCGCTTAGGCTCGGTTCACACTTTTATAAAACAGCCGATTACAGGCTGAAAAAAATTGTAGCGGGTTAATGGCTGCCACTGCATGATCTTATACTAGCCACTCGTTGACAGGTCGTTTATATACAGTGGGGGGAAAATAATGATTTGATCCTCCTGCAGATTGTGTAAGTTTGCCCACTTACAAAGATATGAAGGGTCTATGATTTTTATCATAGGTGTATTTTATATGATAGAGACAGAATATCAACCAAAAATCCCAAAAAAAACACGATACAAATGTTATAAAATGAGTTGCAATAAGTATTTGATCCCCTACCAACCAACAATAATTCTGCCCCCCACAGACTGGCTACAGTAGGTGCTCATGTGGTACACAGATCAGTCCTGTCAATGTAAGAAGGTGCTCCTAACGACATCTCGTTATTTGTATAAAAAGACACCTGTCTACAGAATCTTTTTCTTCCATTCAAACCTCACCATCATGGGCAAGACCAAAGAGCTGTCAAAAGACGTCAGGGATAAGATTGTAGACCTGCACAAGGCTGGAATGGGCTATAAGACCATCAGCAGAAAGCTTGGTGAGAAGGAGACAACTGTTGGAGTGATTATTCGCAACTGGAAGACATACATAATAACCATCAATTGCCCTTGGTCTGGAGCTCCATGCAAGATTTTATCTCATGGGGTGAGGATGATCATGAGAAAAGCGAGGGATCAGCCCAGAACTACACGGGAGGAGGTTGTGAAAGGCAGTTGGGACCACAGTCACCAAACAAACCATTGGCACCACAATACGCCACCATGGATTGAAATCCTGCAGCCTCCACAAGGTCCTCCTCCTCAAGAAGGCACATATACAGTCATGCCAATGAATATCTAAATGATTCAGAGAAGGATTGGGAGAAAGTGCTGTGGTCAGATGAGACCAAAATTGAGCTCTTTGGTATTAACTCAACTCACCGTGTTTGGAGGAATAAAGCTGACTATGACCCTAGGAAAACCATCCCTACGGTCAACTATGGAGGTGGAAACATGATACTTTGGGGCTGTTTCTCTGCTAAAGGAACAGGCTGAATTTGCCGCATTGAGGGGCCAATCGACGGGGCCATGTATTGTAAAATCTTGGATGAGAACCTCCTTCCCTCAGCCAGAACACTGAAGATGGGTCGTGGATGGGTCTTCAAGCATGACAATGACCCAAAACCTACCGCCAAGGCAACAAAGGAGTGGCTCAGGAAAAAGCACATTAAGGTCATGGAGTGGCTTAGCCAGTCTCCAGACTAATCCTATAGAAAATTTATGGAGGGAGCCGAAACTTAGATTTGCCAAGTGGCTGCCAAGAAACCTTAAGGATTTAGATGTGTAAAGAAGAGTGGACCAAAATCCCTCCTGAGATGTGTGCAAACCTGGTCACCAACTACAAGAAACGTCTTACCTCTCTCTGTGCTTGCCATCAAGGGTTTCTCTACCAAGTACTAAGTCATGTGTTGCTTGGGGATCAAATTCTTATTTCACTCACTGAACTGGAACTCAATTTATAAAATTTGTATCATGTGTTTTTTCTGGATTTTTGGTTGATATTCTGTCTCTATTATATAAAATACATTTTCCCCACTGTACGTACGTCGATCAGCAAGTGGTTAGGGGTCAGCTCCCAGGAAGTGGTAAGGGGTTAAAATACTTGATTTTTCTATGCTTTTATCTACAATTTTTTAGGTTGGTGACCGGGTCTCTTAAAGTCAGGTCCTAGTAATAAAGAAAAACTCAGTCAAAGGGGTGCACTGAAGAGGATGTTCTGCCCAGTCCAGGTAGCATCCAGCTTTATAGTTTTTGCTCAAAGGCAGAACTTTTACTTCTAAATGTTTAAATTGAAGTCTGTTCACCTCTGCCTCCAGAAACTCGAGAAAAGGTTTCATTTAGAGCAGAGCTCGGGTTTAATAAAGCCACAAGCAGAATGTGGAAAAACAAATCGTTCAGCAGAACATCTACACGGCAATCTCCTGTTAACGAGCTGGATTTAGCAGAGACAAAGGCCGCGGTATTCTTGGGATAACGCTCGACATTGCGCAATGTAAATATTGAAAATGTCCGTGGCAGTCCGCCGCATTCCTCCAACCGGTCCAGGAACAGTGCTGGCCGCGACACAAGCATTTTTTATGAGTTTGTGCTGTTTTTATATCGGCTCATTATTTTTACTACCGAACATTTCCAGTTGATCGTATTCCTGGAGTAAGGATGCTGGTCTGGTCAGTATGCCGCTCTGCCTTTCTCAGGATAATCGCTTGTGACATTGCGCTGTTCACTCTGTAAACGCTTCTAGCAAATACGTGATCAGTGACTTGATTTCATTCAGACGCATCATTGGCGTTTTTTTTTCTGGTGACCTCAAGGCTCGCTCTCTGCCAAAATCATGCTTAATCCCACGTCTTATAAAAATTCAGCATGAGTTTAATGCTTACTGATATGTGTTAGGAGGATCTGACTCTGCCCTTGTCTCTATAAGCACTTTATGGCCAAAAGGATGCAAACCCCCCCATATGATGGCATTCAGGTGTTTCCGGTGAAAGGACATGTTAATATGACATCATACAAAGACATTGTAGACAATTGAGTTCTTACAACATTGTGGTAACAGTTTGGTAAAGACCCTTTTCTGTTCCAGCATGACTGTCCCCCTGTGTACAAAGCCAGTTCCATAAAGACATGGTGTGACCAGTGTGGTTTGGAGGAACTCAAGTGTCCTGTACAGAGCCCTGACCTCATCCCTACTGAACACCTTTGGGATGAATTGGAACACTGATGGTGAACCAGGTCTTCTCAATCAACATCAGTACTTGACCTCATAAATGCTCTTTTGGATGACAGGGGTTCTAGTTATACCCTGCATTTCCAGCCTTGTGGCAACAGTCTTTGAAAGGTTATTTTTGGTTCCATCATGATTGCGCTGAAAGCCAGCTCCATAAAGACATGGGTTGATCAGTTTGGTGTGGAGGAACTCGAGTGTCCAGCACAGAGCCCTGACCTCATCCCTACTGAACGTCTTTGGGATGAATTGGAACCCTGATTGTGGAGACAGAGTCTCACCCAGGGGTCAGAGGAGCCCCAGCCAGTAGTCGGAGGACAAAAGGTCTCACCCAGGGGTCAGAGGAGCCCCAGCCAAGAGTCAGAGGACAGAAAGTCTCACCCAGGGGTCAGAGGAGCCCCAGCCAGTAGTCGGAGGACAAAAGGTCTCACCCAGGGGTCAGAGGAGCCCCAGCCAGTAGTCGGAGGACAGAAAGTCTCACCCAGGGGTCAGAGGAGCCCCAGCCAAGAGTCAGAGGACAGAAAGTCTCACCCAGGGGTCAGAGGAGCCCCAGTCAAGAGTCAGAGGACAGAAAGTCTCACCCAGGGGTCAGAGGAGCCCCAGCCAGTAGTCGGAGGACAAAAGGTCTCACCCAGGGGTCAGAGGAGCCCCAGCCAGTAGTCGGAGGACAGAAAGTCTCACCCAGGGGTCAGAGGAGCCCCAGCCAAGAGTCAGAGGACAGAAAGTCTCACCCAGGGGTCAGAGGACCCCCAGCCAGTAGTCGGAGGACAAAAGGTCTCACCCAGGGGTCAGAGGAGCCCCAGTCAAGAGTCAGAGGACAGAAAGCCTCACCCAGGGGTCAGAGGAGCCCTAGCCAGTAGTCGGAGGACAAAAGGTCTCACCCAGGGGTCAGAGGAGCCCCAGCCAAGAGTCAGAGGACAGAACGTCTCACCCAGGGGTCAGAGGAGCCCCAGCCAGCAGCCCGGAAATGAGAGGTCTAATTCCAGGAGTCAGGTGGGCTCCTATCAGGGTATTTTTTTTTTTACTATATAAAGAAAAAAAGATCAAAAATCTGGTATTGCTTTAATTTGCCTTTTAATTGCTTTACCTTTAGAAAAACAATACTGCAATCATTTGTGGTCAGTGCACTTTAAACCCTTAAACTCCCCCTCCCCCCACCTTTCCAAAAACAGTCCCATAATAATTTGTGGTAAATGGCATTTAACCCCCTTCCCCCTTAAAAGAATGACCCCACAATCTTTGGGGGTCAGCGGAACTTTAACACCCTCCCACCACCTTCTATCAGCGGCAATCTTTTTTCCTTCTTGTGTTTACAAACATTTAGCGCTCCCCTCTGGTTTCAGTGCTAGTTTGACTAACAAATACTCTGTCATGCAACACTGTATCCAAATTAATTTTATATCATTTTTTTAGAACTTTGAGGACACGGGGCTTCCATATTATGGGACAGCTGTTAAAGGCTTTCACATTGTCAGAAGCCCATCCTGCTGGCTCAAATCAGAAGCCATGACGGAGAGCGAGCGGTGACAGCTCAATCAATGTTCTGGGAGCAGGCAGGGAGAGCGAGCTCTCGACATGCAACCTCAGGCCGCTGTGGTCACATTTGTGCCGCTGCTGGGCGTTAACCCCCACCTTTCCTGCCATTGCATTACATTACACTATAGAAAATTGAGTTCAGCTACCCGCCATTTGTCTACAATACAGTAAGAATAACTGGGATCAGGAACAAGAGGAGCAGATATGATGCAGTAGGGCTCAGGATGCAGAGCAGAAGCCAGATCAGGGTCAGGATCAGAATAAATGGCCAGGGCCGCCATCAGAAATTTTGGGGCCCTTTACACAGCTTCAGGCATGGGCCCCCTGGAGCAGAGAACCAGGGGGGGGGGGGGGAGTCAAAGTGTCATCTCACCTCCTCTTCCCTCTCCTGCAGCGAGTTGAGAACGGGAGGTGCTGCCTGTACCCCCTAATGGCGGCCCTGGCAGTCTATGACGGGGGGGTCAGTGAATAGGGGGCAGTCTATGATGGGGGGTCTGTGAATAGGGGGCAGTCTATGATGGGGGGGTCAGTGAATAGGGGGCAGTCTATGACAGGGGGGGTCAGTGACTAGGGGGCAGACTATGCTAGGGGGATGAATGGATGGGAAGTAGTGTATGCCATTGGGAGTATCTATGAGCTGCACATCTGTATACTGGCTCTGCCCATGATGTCTGCCATACATTGGCACATCCATTCCCTGAGAGGTGTCACACAGCCATGAGAAGGGTATGTGGCCACTTACCGCTCTGTCCTCCTCTGACAGGAAGTTGGGTCTGTCATTCAGGCCTTCCTGCTACAAAGAGAGAACAAAACACACACTGTTACCCTCCTCGCAGAGACCCCGGGCCCCGCAGCCAGCATTATGCCCTGCACAGACGCCTATCCATTCCCCCCCCTCCCCTCCGCCACTCACCATCATGGCTGAGATGGTCACTGGCAGGCTGGGAACATACTCCACCGAGTATCAGGGGGAGGAGAGATCGCCGCAGGGACACGTGATAGGAGGAGGGGGCCCGGCTGAATGACAGCTGGACCAAACTGCAAGTCTGCTGGTGGGTTAGATTATCATGTGACCATTTTCTCTCCTCTTTCCACCCGTGACATGAGAGCGGGGGGAGGAACTGCCGAAATGAAAGTGTTTTCTCTCCTTCAGCCACGAGCTGAGAATGGGGGGCGAAGGGGCCCCTGGGAACATTCGGGCCCCTTACAGGTGTAATGCCTTTACCCCCCTGATGGCAGCCCTGTAAATGGCACATAGTCTTTGCAGCTGAGCAAAACACTGGAGCGAGATGCACTAGTAAGGGAGGACCTAAATACCCTCCCAGCAGCCAGCATCAGGTGGAAACTGATTACTGTGCCCTGCTGGGAAACACCCGCTGGTGGAAACTGGAATTACAACCTTCCGCTTTGGAAGGCACAGACCTATCCAGGTCCTAACGATAGTTCTCCATGCCTCCCTGCCAGACATCCCTCTAAATGTGCAGCACCTTCTGCAAATATATCAGCAAGGATGAAACACCTGCTGCAACGAACCCAAGAGGTTCCTGAAACTTGGCCTTAAAGCAGAACACCATTAAACAAATAGCCCATGATATATTAAAGAAAGCAGCGTTTGCTGCAATACTTACCTTCAGTACTTACCTTTAGTCTGGAGCTTTCCTTCTGAGTACTTCTTTTTCATAAATAGATAGCCTTCGTTTTCCATAATGAAAGATGGCTTGCATCATTCAACCCATTCCCTCTAAGCCCAGGTTGTCCTAGACCCGCCCATCCTGAAACTGAGCAAGAAAAAGTGAAGCACCACAATGATGAGCTCTTCTCTGAGTTCTCTCTTCCTATCAGCATCTGAATTGGCTCCTTGTGCTGCTTCTTCCATTACCAGCCCAGGCTTTGCTTTTATCTTATAGCTCTCCTGACAGGTGTGGAAGGTAGTGAGCCAATTACACGAGCAAGAGGAATGAGACTTCTGGGAAGTGTTGTACACAAACCAAGCATGGTTACAGTAGTCGCCCAGAAGCAGCATTTGACTAATTTGACAGTTTTATAAATTCATAGCTTCTACAGATTGAAGCAACAAAATCATTTTTAATCACATCATATTACAAAGTACATGTGCAGAAATAATAAAAGTCACATGGTTTTATCTTTAAAGGGCTGCGGGGTGACAATACAGGAAAACAAAGCGTTTTCCACGGTTAGTCTTGGCAGAGGTGAGAGCCGTCACTCAGCAATCCTACACTGCACAGCCTCAGAAATCCATTTATAACAATATTGTTACACTATAACATTTCACCCGGAGAATTATTGGAGCAGAAAACCAAACAGCAAGAGAGAATTCATCATGAAAGATGCATTTCCTTCTTCTGGGGAGGGGAAAGGACATAGATGATCACAGGCTGAGGCTGGACACAACTGTCCTGTCATCCTTGGGTTGTTGTTAAAAGGTTAGTTCACCTTTTCAGAAAAAATGAAAAGGTGAACCTTCTCCCAACATCCACCCCCCCCCCCCCCCCAGTTCCAAAAGTACCCAACTCCTGTGACAGTGCGAGGCCCTGCCACTGTGTAAATGTAGGCGAAAATGGCTCAGGATTTACATAAAGGCTTAATGCGAAGTTCCAGGCTTTTGTTTTTGAGCAGAGAAAGTTATGTTTTTGGTTTTCTCCAGATTCTGTAGTCCCAGATCGAGGCCTAGAGCTTGAAGGTTCCAAAGTGTATTGGGTGGGATGGAACCTTCAAACCTGTGTCTGGATTTTGCTGGGTGCCTGTGTGAGTACACGGGTGTGCAAGGTTATGTACTCTAACCTAAGGCTAGCTCAGGGCTCCAAGCTCTTATATTGGAGACAGATGTTCTCACCTAGGGGTCAGAGGAACCCTAGCCAGAAGTCGGAGGACAAAAGGTCTCACCCAGGGGTCAGAGGAGCCCTAGCCAGTAGTCGGAGGACAAAAGTCTCACCCAGGGGTCAGAGGAGCCCCAGCCAAGAGGACAGAAGGTCTCATCCAGGGGTCAGAGCAGGGAGCCAAGTGGCTCAGATTTTTCAGTTGACTGTTCATGTTGATTTGTAAGAACCCCTACGTGGGCCACTGATTTTTATGTGAACTTTCCGTTTGTTCAATAAAAATTAAATGCCATGCCCTAAAGTACAGTTTGGACTGGCACAACTCATTGTAACAAAGTACTTACCACATAAGTATAATCGCCTCAATAGGTGATGAGCTGTGAGTGTCCAGGCAGCTGGTGGAGCGGTCTGGGGATTTAAAATCCCTGTTTTTCTCCCCCTTCTTTCTGTAGGCCTTCTAGGACAGATCAGAGCGATTCTGATTGGTCAGTGCTGACACGTGATACCTTTGACATATTGCATTAGAAACATTGGAGGCCAGATTAGGTTCACTTGAAGTAGAAAGTCCACAGTATATGTTGGTTCACATGCATTCATGGTGCACCCATGTATTTGAACATGTGAGTGTATGTATATGTGAACATGTGCACATTCCTGTTAGACTTCAGTTGGATGCTGGACATGGTTATGTTACATTATGAGGTTTGAGGGAGCTCCATAATGTAACACAGCCATGTGTGGTATTTCACTGATCTTTACTGAGTTTTCTAAGTAGAGTGAACCATGATAATGCAACAACAACTACTACAGAGTAGACATCACAATCAGGGTTCAGGCTCCGAGACCAGTAGCTATAGCAGTAGAGAGGCTCCCACCGATCCAAGCTAGATAAGTGCAGCAGCAGGTCACCCTGGAGGATGACGCGGGCTCACCCGAGGTGCGGAATCTAAGCAATAACTGGTGTTCACCAGAGCTCCTGATGGTGGAGATGGGTTTTGCTGCATGTTAGTACCAGTTCTCAATCCTGAGAATCTCCCCACAACAAGGTAAGCAAGCCGGGATCCAGTAGCAGATATAGCAGGTAGGGTTCAAGCAGAAGTGTAGTTAGCAGAAGCATAGTCGAGGAACAAGCTAAAGGTCTGTAACGAGTGGTAGTGAAGATACAGATGGCAACAGGAGTGACAAGAGCGAGATATTGGCTGGAGAGAGCACAATAATCAGGCAAACAGGAAGTGCAGAAACATGGCCCAAATAGGAAGTTAATGGGAGGAGCAAACAGTTGAAGGTTCAAGAGAAATAAGGTTTAAGGGAAGGTCGTTCAAGGAATTGTCCATGGAGCTGCCCAGCATACTAGGTGGCTCAGCAAGAAGAGGCATCACCAGACACAGCAGAGGTCACAGGGAGCGACCTGGGGGCTGACAGTAATCTGGCAAACAGGAAGTGCAAAGGCTAAAATAGAAAGTTCATGAGAGGAGCTCAAAGTGTTCAAGAGAAACAAGGTTCAAGGCAGAACCATTCAAGGAATTGTCCAGGGAGCTGTCCAGCATCCCAATTGGCTCAGCAAGGGGAGCTCCTGCCAGACACAGCAGAGGTCGCAGGTTCAGACCAGGGTCCTGACAATAGGACTATTAAATAATTCAGAAAGAAAAAACTTCTAAATTTTCACTGATCTTTACTGAGCAATGAATGTACAAAATAATGACCCATTCATGCTTTTTCATTATGTGTTTTGAAGCATGTGTTTGTATGTCTTGCATTGGAGTGCATGCATAAGCTAAATCTTACAAGTGTTAAAGGGCCCTAAAAGGTATTTGTGCCTGCCTTTTCTATTTGGGATCTTCCATAACTTGTGACAGGTTCCCTTTAAGTTCCATCTGCCTTATATCTGCCTTATATCGTCTACCAATGGTGTCATTCCACGTGTGGTGGAGCTCCAGTTTATCTTTCAGAGTCGAAGACAAATTATGTGTTTCATCAGATCTCAGAGAACCCTTCTCTCTCGAATCCAGCACCCACCCCCCCTTTCAGCTTCCTATACTGCTCCTCATTTTCTGCATTCCTGGATATCAATCAAGGTGAAAACCTAATCACTGCTGTCCAGCTTCATATTCATGTGGAGTGTTCATACTGGAGTTTAGGACAGACCAGGGTTAACACCAAGACACTTATCCTTTCCTTGTCATCCTACGTTGATCATTGCCTTCTAGGGATGGTCAAATATGCTGGTTCTTGTGTCATTGAACCCAGCTTCCTCCTGAACTCTGTAAGGAAAACTTATGTAGGAGGTCACCCAGATCCCTGAATTCTAATCAAAACCTTATGTCTATGAAAGTTCTCATTTATCCAAGTCATGGTATATCTAGTAGTAGTCACTAAACTGGACTTGTTCTGTGATGTTGAAGACGTTTGGTAGCTTCTCCGATTTCAATTTTCAATTCCAATGAGTGTCAGGAAGATACCCCAAATTTTATATCCACAAAGGTGGCACCAACACTTTGACTTAATCACCATGGAATCCCAGTGATGGGATTATGCAACTGGAAAAGGGATGTTCCACGACTTTCACACCTTCGTCCTGTTTTTGAACAATCAACATTGGCCTTGACAAATTCCATGGCGATTTCTAGGAAGAAGTGTTATCATAAATTTGCAACATCCCTACATAGTAACAACTAAGGATGAGCTCCGGCGTGTTCGCACACTCCACGTGCAGAGCTCGCCAGGAAGTCGGCACGACGCTGCGCTAATCACAGGCAGTGAGACATTTCCCGATCTCTGCAGCCGCACATTGGGAAAATGTCTCACTGCCTGTGATTAGTGCAGCACAGTGACAACTTCCTGGCGGGCTCTGCACGTGGAGTGTGCGAACACACCGGAGCTCATCCTTAGTAACAACACCACCTCTCGTATAACTGGCTTTTGCAGGTGTGGCTCTGTCCGCTCCCATGCATGAACCATTTGAACTTACCTACTGGTGGCCTCAGTGTACCACAGGTGGTTTGGGCCCAGGTCCTGGATATGGTTGCTGTCTTGCTAAGTGGGCAACAACATTTCTCAGAGCAATGGCTGTATATATTTTCTGTTTTCCCTCTACCACAGCACAAGTGATACCCCTTACATCATATCTGAAGAAAGAAATCACTTTCTGAAGAGCGTTGGGTTACCCTATGTTAACAAGACAAGATGAAGGATCATCCTTGTTAACAGAATAATTGAAGAAGTGCTAAATGTCACAGAATGCGTGCTAGCTTATCCCCCATCCCAAGTGGCAAGACATTGAAAGAATTGAGTTTTCCTCTGAGTGGGATATTAAGACAGGGATAAGCAGCAGAATGAAGTATGAGAGTGGTATAAAAGGTAAATACGATTTTATTACAAAACGTGGGTTAAAATAATGAGCACATGTAAACACTATACATATCAAAAAAACATAAATACATACTGGACAGAACTAATCATGTAAAGGCAATTGTGAACAAAAACAGTTGATAATCGCAGAAATCTGTTGTGTTGGGGATAAACACAGCAGAAAAAACCCAACGCGTTTTGAAAATTGCTATTTCTTCATCAGGGGTGTTTGCGATTTTGACAGAACCTACAAGTGTCTGCAATTTAAACAAAATGAACATAAATTAGATGCATAGAATTATTTATACATGGACTAATCGGTACGTTCATGATCACATCGTACCTTGCATCTCGGTGTGTTTAAGCACTAACCAATTTTTTAACAGCGCCAAAGATGTATATGTGACAACTAAACTAACTGAACCACAGCTTTATCGATATTGATGTAAGCCAATAAGGGTTGGATGAGAGTCGAGATTAGTGCAGGTTCACAGTATTCTACAACGTACATGTAACCTTGTAGATAATTACCGTATATACCTTATTGTGTAAATACTGCACTTCAGCCATTGGGGTTTTGTTTACCCACTGTTTTTTAATTTGTAGTACACAATAAGGTATATAATTATTTACAAGATTACATATATGTTGTAGAATACTGTGAACCTGCGCTAATCGAGGTTCTACAAGAAACAACAAAATATTAACACAGTATAATAGAACATGATACAGTATATTGTTTGAAACCAAAAATCAAATGAAAATAGTTAGCAAATACATAGTATGTCTATAAACTTACAAAGTTCATAACACAGGCTAATCCAAAAATGGAACACTCCATGGACTCAGGGGACACTGACCACACCAGGGAAAGGGTCCAAAGATGTTCAGTGGGGTGGAGGTCCAAAGATGTTCAGTAGGGATGGGGTACAAAAATGTTCAGTAGGGTTGGGGTCCGAAGGCGTTCAATAGGGTTGGGGTCCAAAGGTGTTCGGTAGGGCTGGGTCCAAAGGTGTCCAGTAGGGTTGGGGGTCCAAAGGTGTCCAGTAGGGTTGGGGGTCCAAAGGTGTCCAGTAGGGTTAGGGTCCAAAGGTGTTCAGTAGGGTTGGGGTCTTAAAGTTTCCAGTAGGATTGGGGTCAGGGCCCTGTACATAACACTCAAATTACTCCACACCAAACTGGTCAAACCATGTCTTTATGGAGCTGGCTTTGAATACGAGGGCTGGAACAGAAAAGGGTCTTTACCAAACTGTTACCACAAGGTTGGAAAAGCACAACTGTTTACAAAGTCTTTGATGTAGTATTCCCGGTACCCTTCACTGGAAATGCCGGAGCTCAATCATTCGGAGTGATGTTCACATAATTTTGGCAATATAGGTAGGTGTGACAGTCAGGTGTCCACAAACCTTTGGTCATAGTGTAGGTGTTGTTATATGCTTTATTTAGAGATCTCGGAGTGTTTTTGAACAAGCAATTGCTCTTTCAGTAATCACAGGGTTCCTCTTTAACCTCCCTTCTATTTTTCATTGATCCATCATAGCCTATAAATGCACCGTCTCTCCTTTTATTGCCCCCCAATTTACTTATAGCTTTTGTAGGAAAAATATAACCACATCCGTCTTCATTAAGCAATTTATTCCCCGTACGTATCGTTAATTCTGCGATATACTGGTAATTAGTGGATAATGTGAACCATGGACAAGCCATGGGGGGGGGGGGAGTTCTTTTCTGCAACAGAAAATGATTTAGGTTAACGCTGTGCAGAACCAAATGGCCTGCATCATACCTTAATCCGGCTAATAAAACTCGCCTGCTGGAAGACATACGTTCTGGCTGGGGATTGACATACGGACTGATATGTTGTACAGAGTGCCGTGGCCTGGCAGAGCTCCAACGCGTTCATTAGATGCTGCGAGCTGTCTTCACAGACTGGATTACGGGTCAGACACAGGTGATGTTTGGATGATTGTAGTAAATGTCTGAGGGGAAAGGAAAGCTGGTGTAAGGTAGAGAGCAATATCGATGGTGATGAAATTATAACATAGCCAAGGGGATACAACAAGCGTATTCGAATCCCTAAAGCCCAGTGAAGTCACACAATGAGATATGCAGTCAGATAGACTTTATACTAACAACTTACCTCAATTTTTTTTGTTACAGTAAGGCTTAATGTACATGTGTGCATTTTCCCATGCAGTGTAAAGACACTGCCTATTTCTGGTGCTCAGGACACCCTGGAGCTGCACACTGGCTTCCATAGACATGGACCTCCTGAACACATACAGTACCTGCATTCAGTGGCATCAGGTCTGTGTTGAGTCCAACTCCTGGACATAACCTACTATCTAACCCTGACCTAACACCTTCAACCTTGATGTAAACCTAACCTTATACCTCAAGTGTATTCCTAAACACAACTCTTAATTAAGCCAAACCCCCTAACTCCTGGATATAACCTACCATCTAACCTTGTAGGGTTGGGGGTCCAAAGGTGTCCAGTAGGGTTGGGGTCCAAAAGTGCTCAGTAGGGTTGATCACAACTCTTAACCTAAACCCTTAACAGGAGCCCAACTCCCGGACATAATCTACCATCTAACTTTGACCTAAACCTAAACTCTAACCCTGGTGTAAACCTAACCTTATACCTCAGGTTTATTCCTGAACGCAACTCTTACCTAAACCTAACCCCTAACATGAGTCCAACTTCTGGACATAACCTACTATCTAATCCTGATCTAACACCTAAACCTAACCTTCAACGTGACTTAAACTAACCTTATACCTCAAGTGTATTCCTAAACACAACTCTTAATCCAAACCCACTAACTCCTGGATATAACCTACCATCTAACCTTGACCCATCACCTAAACCTAACCTACAACCTATTCCTGAAAACAACTCTTAACCTAAACCCTTAACATGAGCCCAACTCCTGGACATAATCTACCATCTAACTTTGACCTAAACTCTAACCCTGGTGTAAACCTAATCTTATACCTCGGGTTTATTCCTGAACACAACTCTTACCTAAACCTAACCCCCAACATGAATCCAACTTCTGGATATAACCTACTATCTAATCCTGACCTAACACCTAAACCTAACCTTTAACCATGCCTTAAACTAACCTTAAACCTCAAGTGTATTCCTAAACACAACTCTTACCTAAATGTAACCCCTTAACATGAGCTCAACTCCTGGACATAACCTACAATCTAACCTTAACCTATTGCCTAGACCTAACCTACAACCTATTCCTAACCTAGTCTGTGTTCATGTGCTACTTTACTCAAATAGTTGTCCATATTCCCATCCCACACGTTCCTGGACTTGGCTCTAAAATAATGGGTCCTGCAGCAACCAGCATCTGGGGACTGGAACATGTACCATACAATGCAAATAATTGTCAGTACGCGACAGATCTGCAGATTGAGTCCAAACTTTTTTTATTGAAGAGTGATCACAAACAGAAGAGTGTAACATTTTGGTGCTGCGTAAGACCCCTTCATCAGGCATGCCTGATGAAGGGATCCTGTGTGGCTCCGAAACGCTGCACTCTTCTGTTTGTGATGTGATCGTTCTTCAACAAAAAACTATTTGGACTCAGTCTGAATATCTGTGGTGTGCTGGCAAATATTTACACTTTACTCAAACACTGGCACA
Source organism: Lithobates clamitans (assembly GCA_037952925.1). Classification (NCBI taxonomy): domain Eukaryota; kingdom Metazoa; phylum Chordata; class Amphibia; order Anura; family Ranidae; genus Lithobates; species Lithobates clamitans. The sequence goes on along the minus strand of JBBGZY010000726.1, from coordinate 668,619 downwards.
TAGCCGTCTTCACCCATTCATGTCTATGGGCAGCTGTACGCAACCCCAGGACATCTCCAACACCAGAATTATGCCACATCTTTACGTTGCACGGGCAAAATGTGCCAATGTGTGTGAAGCCTTATTATGCAGGATGCCCTCAGTGTGACTGCAAAGTGTCCAATGGGCAGCAGAGTTACACCCATAATTTTAAGCCCCAATCTAAGATTTGATTTCTATTACTCATTTACACTTCCCTTAACACACATTAAAGCGCCTACCTCTTCAACATGATCCCCAGCTCATTAATACCCCTGTCCAGCAGATCCCTAGCTTATTAGTACCCATATTCAGCAGATCCCCTGCTCAGTAGTAACCCCCAGCTCTGCTGATCCCCACTCAATAGTAACCCCCAGTTCTGCTGATCCCCCACTCAATAGTAACCCCCAGTTCTGCTCATCCTCACTCAATAGTAACCCCCAGCTCTGCTGATCCTTCACTCAATAGTAACCCCCAGTTCTGCTCATCCTCTGGTTTGCTGATCCTCCTTTCTCCAGTCTCTGCTCACCTCCCGCTCTATTGCTCCCACACTTTACACCACATGTGACATTGCTAGTTTCTCCTGCTCCAGTCCCCCAGCTCTGCCGATCATCTACCGCTCAGTACTCTCTCCCCGGTCGCCGCTCACCTTTTGCTATATTGCTCCCATGCTGCTCACCACGTGTGACATTGCTAGTTTTTATGGCTTTGCCCCACCCCCCCACCCCCCCACCCCCCCCAAGCTCTGCTGATCCTATGCTGATCCTCTGCCACTCAGTCAACTCTCTCTAGTCCCTTCTCACCTTCCGCTATAGTGTTCCAATGTTGGACACAACGTGTGCCGTCTGCTAATTGCTCCACTCCAGTCCGGACCCCGCTTACCTTCCTGCTGCTCCACGCTGATGTGACATTTGCACCAGACACTTCCAGAATATATGCGCCGGAAGTGACTGCTGATGATGTCTTTCCGGTTCATTTGTTGGTTTCCCAGTGCATCTTGGGATATCTGATACCTCCAATATCCCCAAAACAAAGCAAAGCTAACTCTGAATAAATGCCTGCAGGTGCTGTTAGTGAGCATTTTGATGGACTTCTATTTAGGTTTGGGAATGCTTTGCAGCACCAAAAAAGTGACATGGGGGATCATTTTTGAAGCCACGCAAATACAACGTGTGACCAGATCTGTAAGGTCACCATTTTATTTAGAGAGAGGGGCTTTAATTGGCATTCAGAGTGCTTTAAAAAAGCTTATCTAATGCCACATTTTGAAGGAAGTGTACATGAGCCCTGATGCAGTCAGGCTGTATATAGAGTAAAAAATGTGGGTTTGTTTTTTTTTTATTTATTTAAACTGGACAATTTGCTGTAGCAAGGGTCAAAAAACCCCATGCTGGCAGCACACCGGAGAGCCAAATTGCTATTCATTACAGAGCATAGCAGCACTGTTCTTTGGAGCACTGTGCAGGGGGCATGTCAGAGCGCTCCTCGTAGGCAGGGCCACAGCCCCACTCATCTGGCATTCTGACACATGGGAGATTTTGCTAGCAGGAATTAAGAAGGAAATGAGACAACATACTCGGTGATAATTCGTGTACCCCTTATGTAACACCCGAGCAGAGAGTTGGTGTAGCAGAACCCCCGGTGTGAAGGGAGCTGCTTGAGCAGTGCTGGCCCCCTGGTTGATGGGTCACCTGGGTGTAGTTTTGGACACATAAAAGGTGTCAGTTTTTTCCCCAGGTGTACCCTACAAATGCTCACCTGACACCGCAGATTAGATCATATGACCGGGTGCTTGGGATGTGTGGGGAGTATCCCTGTTTGTACCGGTCATCAGCAGTTGCAGTGAAGGATTTTATTGTTATCACATATTTTTATGGGTGTTACTAAGTAGAGGTCAAGTAGATGTTTTAGTTTTAGATGGCGTAGGCCATGGCTGGACCTCACTGCTCCTTCGTTTTCACATGTATTGGACTTTTTGTGTTTCCACCCACCTTTGTATAGTTCAAATCCTCTTGCTAAATTCTCTATAATTTAAAAAAATCTACTAGAGATGGTGGGAACCCCAATAATGGGCACAGCAAGTGTGCAGACCCTGGAACTCAGTGCTGGGATGGTGGGAACCCCTCATAATGGGCACAGCAGGTATAGAGACCTTGGAGACTCAGCACCGACATGATGGGAAATCCTCACAATGTGCACGTCAGGTGTGCAGACCCAGGAATTAAGTACAGGCACCGTGAGAACCCTTTATAATGGGCACAGCAGATGTACAGACCTATGAACTCAGCGTAGGGATGGTGAGAACCCCTCATAATGGGCACAGCAGGTGTACAGACCTGGGAACCCAGCATAGGGATAGTGGGAACCCCTCATAATGGGTACAGCAGGTGTACAGATCTGGGAACTCAGCACAGGGATGGTGAGAACCCCTCATAATGGGCACAGCCGGTGTACAGACCTGGGAACTCAGCACAGGGATGGTGGGAACCCCTCATAATGGGCACATCAGGTGTACAGACCCGGGAACTCAGCACAGGGATGGTGGGAACCCCTCATAATGGGCACAGCAGGTGTACAGACCCGGGAACTCAACACAGGGATGGTGGGAACCCTTTGCAACAGGCACAGTAAGCATACAGACCTAGAAACACAGTGCAGGGATGTTGGGATGGGCACAGCAGGTGTACAGACCTTGGATCTTTGTACAGGGATGGTGGAACTCCCTCATAATGGGCACCACAGAGATCTCCGCTCTATCCCTAAGTGATGGAGGAAAAAAGTAGTTTAACTCTCCAGCATTCAGCAAAACCTGAAATATCAGTATTGGGTATAATGACCTTTTACTTGGTTGCAACTCATCCACAATATTTCCTGCCAATCTGTAAAGAGTCCTCATCTAAGGAGGATAAAAAAGCTCTTCTGACACACCGATATGCCTGGCATTATGTCCCAACAATCCATAACCACTTCTCCCCCCATCCCAGCGATTCCCCATGTTCCCTCCTCAGCACCTCCACCCAGCCTCCTGTCCCAGATGTAGCCAAAACCAACAGATTTGTCAAGAGGTTTAATGACAGCGAGCGGCACACGTAGAGCGCTCTCTTCACCTCCGCTGAGAAATGTTCAGCCAAGACATCTTCCTCATCTGTTATCTGTGGAAGAAGGAAAGACCCAGCCAAAATCCTTATCAACCATCCCCTATTTATAGAAGGTTGATGTGCGGAGGAAAGGACGACGCTCCAGACTCTGCTTCTGTGATATTGTAATAAGTATGGACAGGGATACGGCTCCACTTAATGTGGTGAACAGCTGTGTACACATTTATAACACATATATGGAGGCCCATCAACATCTCATTAATCAGTTTGGATTTTTCTTCTTTTTTTTTTTTACACAACCTGATGGAAAGGAAGGCCCAGTATATTATTTTCCCTTGTCAATAGATTGTGTCAGACTAAATGTGTAATACTCATCATTACCCTGAACCTGACCCCAATATTATACCTCAGAGTAAACCCTAAAAACAACCCTTACCCTAAATCTAACCCTTAACATGAGTACAATGTCTGGACATATTTATAAGTGATGGATACCGCGCTTAGGTAAGACGAGGCTGCTTCTTCCCCTAGGGGCTCCACTAGTGAAGCACCAGAAATATATATATATGTAATAATATATATATATATATATATATATATATATGTCCAGGGGTGGGTGGCGCTGCCTGTCACCTGTAGAGTGACCTCCAGTGATGACAGTTAAAAGTGCAAGTGCTAGTTAGACCGCTAAGTGATGTGAACTGGGATTAAATTATATGTGATAATACGTGACACTACCTGTCCCCTTTAATAACAAAGTATAGGAGAAAGGGGGATTTTTTTGCTACAAGATGATCCAAAGAGTCCCGTGTTACGGTGCTCATATATAAGGTAACCTAAACCTCCACACCTATATACAAACGTGCATTCAAAAATTCATACAAAATTGTTAGGTGGTGAAAAATGGACTAAAAACTTAAGATTCTTGTGGGTTCATCAAGAAGATAAATACATAAAGTCTCTAGTGTAAAACAGTCATAAATTGAAGGTATATAAGTTCAATCTGTGGTGCTAATTGCATGTAAAACAATCCAAAGTGACTTGTGCAAATTCCTCTGCAAACAGCATGAGGTGACGTTCGTGCTCCCCTTCAGTTCCCCACTCACCAGATTCTCATACCCCTGCAGGGGTGAACCGCATAAGGTGGGGATTTGGCTGGAACTGTCTTCCTCCTTATTGTATCCGACCATAGGGTGTCCTGAACTTATATTCCTGCTGGGGATGAGCGATGATGAATGCAGCTGACGTAACCTACTAACGCTGACCTAAAACCTAAACCTAACCCTCAACCTCAAGTGTATTCCTAAACCCAACCCCTTAACATGAGCCCAACTCCTGGACATATTCTGCCATCTAACCTTGACCTAACCCCCTAAACCTGAGCTCTATCCCTGACATAAACCTAACCTTATACGGCAAGTGTATTATTAAACACAACTCTTACCTAAACCTAACCCCTTAACATGAGCAAAACTGCTGGACATAACCTACCATCTAACCTTGACCTATCACGTAAACCTAACCTTAAACCTATTCAAGAAATACAACTCTTAACCTAAACCCTTAACATGAGCCCAACTGTTGGACATAACCTACCATCTAACCTTGACCTATCACGTAAACCTAACCTTCAACCTATTCAAGAAATACAACTCTTAACCTAAACCCTTAACATGAGCCCAACTCCTAGACATACTCTATCATCTAACTTTGACCTATCACCTAAACCTAACCTATACCCTTGACATAAACCTAACCTTATACATCAGATTTATTCCTGAACACGACTCTTCATCTGAATCTAACCCCTAACATCAGCCTAACTCCTGGACATAACCTAGAATCTAACCTTGAGCTAACCCTTTACATCAGGCCAACCCCTGGGCATAACCCAACCCCGTAGCATCTAAACTTGGCTTAACCCCTAAACCTAACTCATAGTCCAGATGTAAACCCTTAAAGTGTCCATACCAGTGGTGACCCGTTCATAAGGGGTGCAAGGGTGCCGCCCCCCCAATCAATGCGCCCGGCCCCTACATGCAGGGCACCGGACACATTCAATTTTACTGTTTTTTTTTTTTTTTTAAGCACACGATTAAAGCCTGAGGCTCTAATTGGCCTCAAAAAAGGGTGGGCTCTGAGTGCCCTGAGCCCACCCAGTTGTGTGACAATTGTGAATTAATGTTCGCTTTTGTTTTCCTGAATCTCCTCCCGGCCAATCCGGAAGCAGGTCCTGGGACCCGATTGGCCAGGGAGTGTTAAGACTTCCTGTTTGGCCAGAAGGAGAAGCCCCGGCTCTTCCGGCCAGCTACTGAGGTAAGGCCCCTGATTGCGCCCCAAACCAAACCCCCCCCCCAAAAAAAAAATATTAAGCACCAGCCGCCACTGGTCCATACTATGCACACTAAGGTATTTACAAGTACTACATGTGCTTTACAATAAGCTCACATTTACCTGAGAATGAATTACTCCACAGTACAAGCAGCAAGATTGTATAAAGCTTGTTTTACAAGCTCCGGCCCTCCCTTCAGTCTTGCACAGTTGTACAGTCTCCTTTCCTGTACTAAAATGGCTTACTGTGATTTCACTGCACACTGTGAGCCTCTCACGATATTTTTACATTTTTATGGTACGCTTTAGGGGTTCAGTCATGGGGTGTTAAAACCACAGCACAACCATCTATTTTGACCCCCCAAGCACCCGTCGCCCATGTGAAAGAGGCCTCACATGTTCTATTAAAGTTGTTTTGGGAGATATATTCTGATTCTGGTTTCTTGTTTGTGTTTTCTGCAGATCACCTGAAGGGAGAGGTGGAGAAGAGAAGGATGCAGAGAGCAGCGTTGGGTGAGTAGACACCATGCCACTTTATATACAGGTCAGCCTGAGCTGGCATCACCTTTAGGAGAGCTATTCCTGGTGCTCAACCATGTGGCCCTTTGGCACATTTTACACAGTCCTCGGGAACCCTGCAGACAGCTGTCTGTTTTCCTTACCAAGGTGCACTATCTTACTTTTTCCTATTCTGTCCATTTCTTGCAATAGCGGTGATTTTTAGCATCCCCGCCTGGGTGCTCAACCTGTGGCCCTTAAGCTGTTGTGGAACTACAAGTTCCATGCCTAAGCCTTTGGGAGTCATGCTTGTAACTGTCATCCTTACAAAGCCTCATGGGATTAGTAATTCTGCAACACCTGGAGGGCCACAAGTTGAGCACCAAACTGTGGCTAACTTTTGAAGCAAGTCCTCAATCCCTTAGAACTCCTTCAACATGTTTGCAGCGTCCTATAATCTCTTGTAGGTCCTAGATCTCTGACCATCTCTTGTTCCATGTATGCAGTCTTCTCCCATTGGCTGCTTGCCTGAACATGTTGCCCAAAAGTGTAGGAACAAGTGCTCCGGCTTTTCAAAACTTGCCCATGCGCAGCACGCGCTCTCTATCTGTTGTACAATGCAGAGCTCAGCCCCTGCCACGACAGTGGGGGTTATTCTCATTGTGCATGTGCAGGTTTGAACGAACCAGAGCGCTTGTTCCTGAGCTGATGGGCCACACATCCACCAACCCATGCTGAGGGGGGTAGCAGTCGCCCACTTTAGAAGTCTTCGGACAGGCCACTTTCCCACCTTGGAAAATTAGGCTTTTTTTTTTTAACATGAGAACTACTTTTTCGTTCACCAGAGCTTCACAAGTTGCCACTAAAGTGCTCTTCCACTCCTGAATGACAACATCACGAAGCTGGTGGATGTTAGAGACCTTGCGCTCTCCACCTTCCGTTTGAGGATGTCCCACAGATGCTCAATAAGGTTTAGGTCTGGAGACATGCTTGGCCAGTCCATCACCTTTACCCTCAGCTTCTATAGAAAGGCAGTGGTCATCTTGGAGGTGCGTTTGGGGTCGTTATCATGTTGGAATACTGCCCTGCGGTCCAGTCTCTGAAGGGAGGGGATCATGTTCTGCTTCAGTATGTCACAGTACATGTTGGCATTCATGGTTCCCTCAATGATCTGTAGCTCCCCAGTGCCGGCAGCACTCATGCAGCCCCAGACCATGACACTCCCACCACCATGTTTGACTGTAGACAAGACTCGCTTGTCTTTGTCCTCCTCACCTGGTTGCCCCCACACACGCTTGTCACCATCTGACCCAAATAAGTTTATCTTGGTCTCATCAGACCACAGGACATGGTTCCAGTAATACATGTCCTTAGTCTGCTTGTCTTCAGCAAACTGTTTGCGGCTTTCTTGTGCATCATCTTTAGAAGAGGCTTCCTTCTGGGATAACAGACATGCAGACCAATTTGATGCAGTGTGCGGCGTATGGTCTGAGCACTAACAGGCTGACCCCCCCCCCCCACCCCTACAACCTCTGCAGTAATGCTGGCAGCACTCATACATCTATTTCCCAAAGACAACCTATGAATATGACGCTGAGCACGTGACCTCAACTTCTTTGGTGGACCATGGCGAGGCCTGTATGGTCTTGGCCACCGTGCTGCAGCTCAGTTTCAGGGTCTTGGCAATCTTCTTATAGCCTAGGCCATCTTTATGTAGAGCAATAATTCTTTTTTTCAGATCCTCAGATCTCACCAAGACTTTAACCACTACAATACCGCTCCAAAACTGAAAAATGGCTACAGCATGGCTCTGTTGTTCTGGGAGGGAATCCATAGATGTCCTCCCAGAACACGCCTCCCACGCGCCTCCTGGAGGGTGCATTGGGTATGCTCTGTTATCGCTGTGTTTGAAGGATCGAGATCGAGGTAAAGGGCCAATCACAGCAGCCCTTTACCATGTGATCAGCTGTGTCCAATCACAGTTGATCACTTGTAAACAAACTTGCCATTTATCGCCATTCCTTTCCTCACGCGCTTTCACAATGTGAGCAAAGAAGAGCCGGTAACTTGCAAGTATGACAGGGGACATTTACACAGATAATCAGGGGACTGATAATCAGTGCAGCCTATCAGTGCTCATCAGTGTACATCAGTGTAGCCTCGCCAGTGCCCATCAGTGCAGCCTCGCCAGTGCCCATCAGTGCAGCCTCACCGGTGCTCATCAGTGCAGCCTCACCAGTGCCCATCAGTGCAGCCTCGCCAGTGCCCATCAGTGCAGCCTCACCAGTGCTCATCAGTGCAGCCTCACCAGTGCCCATCAATGCAGCCTCACCAGTGCCCATCAGTGCAGCCTCACCAGTACCCATCAGTACTCATCAGTGTACATTAGTGCACAAAAAATAATAGAAATTTAAAATGGGTACAGTGTTGCTTGACAGAAACAAAAAAGAAAGAGACAAATTCCCCACTTGGGGTTTTTAGGCAGCGAAATGAAAGGGTAAAAAGCCAATTCATAAAAATGTATCTTTATTATACAAAAAACTTTAACACACTGGTTAAAAAGAATGAGCTCCCATAGGGTGTGTATCAATGCATAACACTCAACACATACACTGTCTATATATGTTTATGACAACATGACATGTGCGTTGACTTGGGCAATAATATAATGGACCTGACGCGTTTCGACCTGTTCAAGGTCTTCTTCAGAGGTGAATTTTGCTAAAATTATATCAAGAAATGCATGTGTCAAAAAGAGTCAGTGATCATTGAAAACAAATACATAACATATCAGTACAGCATATTTACCCAGTAATGAGTGTTCTAGGCCCAGGAGCTTCTTGTTGGGTAGATCCCTTTAAAATTAAAAGATTGCCCGTTCGCCTTCCCCCGGAGGTCTCATGGCATCCCCGCCACAACCCCCGCTACCAGGGGAGGGGAATCCCAAGGAGATGTGACTTACAAGAGGTTGAGACTTATGTGACTTACAAGAGTGTTGCTTGACAGTTGACAACATTTGGCTGGGCAGGAAGGGGCTGAAAGTGCCGGGTATTGAAGTGGTTAAGGAAATAACAATCTAGAGCTTCAGGTGGCTCAGGAGGAAGAGCCACTGCCAGGCACAGCAGAAACCCTGGGACTTGGATTCTAACACGGGGACACAGACAGCAATAAAAACTTGACAGAAGGTCTAACCCTTTCCTTCGCTATCCAAAGCCTAAAGAAAATCTTGGGCTTTAGGTATGCATGATGTAGGAACTAGGGTTGGCTGAGTATTTTTTTTTTGGTATGACAGGTACCCTTCAAGTGCACTGAGAGTTCAGGTGCTGATGGTATAGCAGTAGACAGGTGTGAGGATGTGCGACGTGTCATGTGATTGTAAACGACCCAAAAGTTATGTTGTCTTTCTTCCTTCTCCAAGCGTAGTGCGCTCCCTGGAATCACCGTAACCTTACTGTATTTACTACAAGCGAGCGAGAGGCCAAGCTTGGATGCACATCCTTGCCAAAATATTTTATCATTTCCCAAATATCCTCTAGGTGTTTCCAGCTCCTCAGATGAACTGAATGAGTATGACCCAGCCGAGGATGAACTGCGAGGTCAGATGGAAGACGAAAAAAAGAGGTACGATCGCTCTCTGCGTGGCTGCAATAAAATGCACTTCATTTGCACGCTTCCCTTTACTGTTTACGTGGACCGGCTTGTCTTTATTGTGATTGCCATTTTAATGACCGGAATGAGTGGAGGTACACAGGACCAGGTGTGAAAACAATAAATGGTTTTCCTTTATGATTGATTAAGGGGCACAGAAACAGAAGCAATTTAGAGACCGTTGGGTTATACTGCTGCCCACAGGAAGAATTGGACACTGGCAAACAAAAGAAGTGTCACTAGAGAAAAAACATGTGGATAAAAACTGACCATGGAAGTGTTCTATGTTTTCATCTACTGCTCTGAGACGAGGAAAGATGGATATGCTGGGATTTGAGGCCATCGCTGATCCTCTCATATTGAACTTTAAACAAGTGAAGATCTCACCATAACTGATGGCTTTAGGGCTCCCGGGGCTCAGTCCGTCTGGTGGGGGTTCCTTCTCATCTGGGGTACATACCCTTGGTCTTTCCTCTCCCTGTATTCAACTTCTCCCCTTCCTGAGAATTCAATGTACAGCACCATTCCATACTCGCATGTTCCCTGCTCTCTTGTAGAAGCTCCTCTTTGCGAAACGCATCGAGAAATATAACCTCGCACCCTTCCGTAATCGTTAGGAACTGGACACGTTATTATGCGTTGTCATGATAAAGAGGGTTTTATAGACATTTTGGTTGTTGTGAGGTTATATGCAGGGTACTCCTCAGGTATTTATTTGGATATATATCTTTTTTGTGTACAATAAATGATCTGTTTTTATATTGTTTGCTTATTTATTTTTCCTAAAAGTGAGTAGTACCTTGAAAGTCACATTTTCTGTTTCTTTGCCCTTAAACTATACATTGTCCTGGGATGTGCTGTATCCACCCACACCACCCTAGTATGTAATATGCAGTGGCCATCCTAGTATGTAATATGCAGTGGCGGCGACTCACGCACGGGCGCCGCCTCCTTTATCTATTCGTCCCGCCTCTAATCTATATGCAGGGTGCGGACGCATGGATTCCAATGGGGTTTTATTTTAAGCACATGATTAGAGCCAGGGGCTCTAATTGGCTTTAAAAAGAGTGGGCTTGTGGCGCAGAGCCCTACGCTTTGAACCCACCCAGTTGTGTGACAATAGCGAATTAACATTCGCTATTATCTTTCTGCTTCTCACCCCGGCCAATCAAGAGACCCGATTGGCCACGATTCCTAAGACCTGATTGGCCGCGGGTCCTAAGTCCTGATTGGCTGGGAGGAGAAGCAACCACCGGGAGGAGACGCGGGGGGGGGGTGCGAAACCATGACCTGGATGGGGTAAATGCAAAGGCTGGCGGGCGAGCGATGTGGCAATAAAGAAACAGGAGGGGGGGGTAGCGGCGAGCGAGTGCCGGGGGTGTGGGGTTGGGAGTTTGGCCGTTGTTTGGCTCGCTATGGGAGGGTTCTGGCTGGCTGGGGAGGCCACAGGCCGCCCCCTCAAGAAAATTGAGCCCCAGCCGCCACCGGTAATATGTTGAATGTTTTGCCTCCACTCCTGTTACTGACAATTTTGCTGAACAACTTGGGCTGCACATTAAAGGATATCTAAACCCGAGAACCAAAATGTAACATATAGACGATTACCAGTCCTCAGACATAATTCGTTTTAATTTCCTTCCTATTCATTGAGAGACACAGAAAGTCATACCGCCCTCTACAGGAGAATCGGACACTGGCAAACAAGAAGTCTGTAGGCCAGCCCTGGATAACCCCTCCTCTACCCAGCATGCATCTTTTTTTTGCTAGTGTCCTAGGATGATGTCTTCAGCTCGGCAGGGAAAAGTCCAACCATTTTTTGCTTGCTTTTTACTTCCCTTCTTCTTCAGTTTTTTTATTCAAGAAATTAAGCTTTAGAGTGCCATAATTGAACCCAGCTGGACTGGGCATTGTGAGGCTCGCCTGCAAGTGAAATTTGGGCACCGGGTTCCATTTTGGCACTTTCCAGACCCTGTTCTGGTAAAGGTTATCTTTCTTATGTAAACTACTAATCCCCCCCACCCCTTATTTAATGGAAAAGAGTAGAGGAAGACATGTTTGAAGCACAGCCTGCTGTCAACTACAATACATTAGAGTCCCCAGGACAGGAAGTCTGTTTGCAGGATTACAGGTGAAAATAAATGTCAAAAAGCATGAAGAAGAAATCTAATGCAGCCACTACATCTATGGGGGCTAATAAGCTGCTAAATGTTCTACTGTTGTTTTGGGTTTTATGCCGTGTACACATGACCAGTGTTTTCGGCATCAAAGGTCCGACGGTCTTTCCGACGGACTTTCGACGGAGTTACGATGGACTTTCGAACGACCGGACTTGCGCACACACGAAGGGACTAAAGTCCGTTCGAAAGTCCGTTCGTTTTGAACGTGATGACGTACAACCGAACTAGAAAAGGAAGTTCATAGCCAGTAGCCAATAGCTGCCCATGCATCCTTTTTTTGTCCATCGGACTAGCATACAGACGAACAGATTTTTTGATCGTGCTCGAGTCCTTAGGAAAGATTTGAAACATGTTCTATTTCGAGGTCCGTCAGAATTTTCGACACAAAAGGTCCGATGAAGGTTCGATGAAGCCCACACACGATCGGAATGTCCAACGGATTCAATCCGTCGGACCAGTTCGGTTGAAAATCTGGTCGTGTGTACACTGCATTAGTTGCACTTTGATGTGTATTTAAAATATAAATAAAGGCCTGCAAATTAAAGAATCCATGAACAGATTACAGTCATTACAGATGTCAACCCTGTACAGTTACTAGAATACAATATTTTCCCCCATAGTGCTCCTCCCTTGCCTGGTAAAGTCACTGGGGGGGGGGTAAATTTGCTAAAGGCAAATATACTGTGCACTTATGCAAATAGCAAATACAGTTGCTCTCATTTTCCCCAGAGCTTGGCAAAGAAGAAAAAAAAAAACAGCAGTTTGCTTGCACATGATTGGATGATAGAAATCAGCAGAGCTTCACCACATTTACTAGGCTCTGGGGAAAATTAGTGCAATTGCACTTGTGAAGTGTTCCGTCTATTTGCCTTTAATAAATCCATGCCATTGTATCTTCTCCTGCAGGTACAAAACCCTCTTCAATCGCCTGAAGAGCTTAAAGACAGAAATCGAACACTTGCAGCTTCTCCTGGAAAAGGCGAAGGTCAAACTTCTGAAGGACTTTGAGGAGTGGTGGTCGGAGGAGGCCTCAGACTTGCAGGTAACCTGCAGACATGTTCTGCTTGTATCTTTGCTGCATTGCCGGACCTTTTTTCTAGCACAGTCGCTGCCTTCGGCCCTGTGAGGAATGAGGGTTCAGCTGCCAGGATGTCCTTGTACAGTATCTATGTCTGGGCACAAAGGTGGCTCCATAAAGCATCATCAGTAACCTATTTTCTTATTCCTGCAGAACAAGACAGAACTGAACGCAAGCAGCTCCTCTGCACCTCCTCGGTCACTTTCTTCCAGGTACAAAATAGAACCGAGAATTGAATTGGCTTCTCGGAGATTCCCTTGTAATGTAATAATAAACTGGAGAATAGGGGATGGAGAAAGTCTACCTGATTCTTCTTCAATGGTAAAGGATTAAGAGCCATTGCACACTGGGGCGGTTTGCAGGCGCTATTGCGCTAATAATAGCGCCTGCAAACCGCCCCGAAAGTGCCGCTGCTTTCATTCCAGTGTGAAAGCCCCGAGGGCTTGCACACTGGAGCGGTGCGCTGGCAGGATGGTAAAAAAAGTCCTGCCAGCAGCATCTTCGGAGCGGTGAAGGAGCGGTGTGTATACCTCTCCTTTACCGCTCCTGCCCATTGAAATCAATGGGACGGCGCGGCTATACCGCCGGCAGAGCACCTCTGCAGAGGCGCTTTGCGGTGGTATTTAACCCTTTCTCGGCCGCTAGTGGGGGGTAAAACCGCCCCGCTAGCGGCCGCATACCGACGGTAAAACGCCGCTAATAATAGCGGCGTTTGTCCGCCGACGCCGCCCCCCGCCCCAGTGTGCAAGGGCTCTTAGTGAACATTGGAAGTTGACTTCCAAGAAGAGAAAGACTATTCATGGTCAGGCCACTGATTGCCTGAAATCACATGGAAATCCCACCATTTGGTCACATGACCTGCGAAGAACGAGGACAGAGCTGTTTAAGTCTTTGATGGTTCCATTTAAACCTGTGAATCCTTATGAGGAATCTTCCAGTGTTGGAAGGTCTGAACATTGGGGTTAACCATTCAAAATGGTGCGTTCAGAACAAAATTGTTATTACAACATAATTAATCTGGACAATGACAGGCTGGGCATAAAACCTTTTTTATTTTACACATACTTTATAGAATAGTATCCCTTCTTAAAGCAGAAGATATTTTACATTTTAGGTATTTTATCTCATTTGTCAACTCCAAAGCAAAGAGGTTGGCTTCTGATTTAAGGATTGCAAGTGGGACCGTGTATATTATTTCTTTTTTATCCTTGCTAACGCTGCATCTAGAATTTCTGACTTATAGACCAGATGTATCCAACTGTCCACCCAGAGCCTCTGGTTTATAGACCGGATACATCCTAAATATAGAGCCATTTATCCAACTGTCCATCCAGAGCCTCTGGTTTATAGATAAGAAGATAGATAAGAAAAGTCTTAGGCAGGTGTGATGCTAATGTTGGAAATGAAGAAAGCTTTCAGAAATAGAAGTGTTAATAGTTTATTTTAATCAATTAACAAAACGCAAAGTAAATGAACAGAAAGAACACTCTGGACAGAGCTCTCAGCCAATGGCTGATCAGGAGTCAGTCGGATGCTGGTTTTCCAGCATGCTCGTCCGACCAAACACCCGGCTTCTGTCGGACCGGCTGCCATACACACAAGCCGAATGTCTGCCATTTTTTATTGAATCGGCCGATGTCTTTCCCGACATTCGGCCTATGTGTAAGGGGCATACTCTGTGTATGAATGATGTATATTCTTACCTGTTTTCAGGCTGCTCTGGTCATGTGATCCCGCTCCCCGGTGTCAGCCACTCTACTGCAGGGGAGAGGATGGACCGCCAAGAACAGATGGGACATTGAAGCCAATGAGTGGCGTCACTGCTCCAGGCTTTACTAGCCATTGCCGGAGTGCTATCTCTTCTCCCCTGCAGCTGCCACTGGCTGACATAGGGGAGATCACATGACCGGACCAGAGTGACCTAAAAAATAGGTGAATATAGACATCTTTCTTACCCAGGTTACTAAGCATAGGTTGTTAGGATTGGGGGTGGGGGCAGTTTTAAGAGTAGTTATGGATATCCTGGAATCCCACTTTAATGTGTAAAGAGAGCCACTAAACAGAGATTGAAGCGACCAACAACCTGCATCCTGTGCACTCTGTTATTGTTCCTCCTCCACCCCTATAATTGGTGAAGGAATGTTTCCCTGCAGTCTGGATCTCGGTGAGATTACTTTGTGCACAGAACTCCGTGGAACTATTCGGGACTTTTCTATTTCCTGCAATTGCTGAGCAGCTGTATCTGCCAGTATATATTAAACAAAGCCGTAAATCACTGACTGCCCCCCAGAAAAGAGAGAAGTTCCCCCCGCGGCCTGCTCTGTGTATGATCAGTCGTTTATGGAATATTTTCCAAGTATTAAATCTCCTATTACAGACCCGACACTTAATGCCCAGCATTGCGGAGCAGAGAGTTTAATCTTCCTGATAATGTAATCACCTGTCATAACACGTCACCTGTTCCCGGATTTTCTGCCCATTCCCCCTAAGTGCCCCCCCCACCACCCGACACCCCCCCACCCCCCCCACCCCCCTTGTTTCTCTTGCACCGTCCTCGGCGTTCTCCTCCCTTCCTCCAGACATGAATGGCGGCTCTGGATTAGAAGTCTCTTAGCGCTCGGTGGCACAGATCGGTTACAGAGCAGCTGTGGTGGTTTGTCCCCCTGCCAGGCTTTACATTGATCTGAAACAACATATGGATGTGAACAGCTGTTCCTTCTGCAGCCGGGAAAAGACAAATCGTGATTCCTTCTGGTGCCACCATTAGATCCGCCACTGCTGTGTGCCGGGGGGCACTGGTACCAGGGCTGCCACCTTTTCTTCAAGTCAAACCCCAACACTTTACTGGCACACATTTCTTTGTTTATAGTAAGAACTATACATATATTTTGCAAATAAAAAACATTTCTAATCATATGAAGTTAATCACAAGAGTCCCCCTTTACGTCAGAGTCCACAGAGCTCCCCTTTTACATCTGAATCCACAGAGTCCTCCTTCTATATCTGAATCCGCAGAGTTCCCCTTTTATATCTGAATTCACAAAGTTCCCCTTTTACATCTGAATCCATAGAGTTCCCCTTTTACATCTGAATCCTCAGAGTTCCCCTTTTACATCTGAATCCCCAGAGTTCCCCTTTTACATCTGAATTCACAGAGTTCCCCTTTTACATCTGAATCCGCAGAGTTCCCCTTTTACATCTGAATCCTCAGAGTTCCCCTTTTACATCTGAATCCCCAGAGTTCCCCTTTTACATCTGAATCCACAGAGTTCCCCTTTTACATCTGAATCCACAGAGTTCCCCTTTTACATCTGAATCCACAGAGTTCCCCTTTTACTTCTGAATCCGCAGAGTTCCCCTTTTACATCTGAATCCACAGAGTTCTCCTTTTACATCTGAATCCACAGAGTTCTCCTTTTACATCTGAATCCGCAGAGTTCCCCTTTTACATCTGAATCCGCAGAGTTCCCCTTTTACATCTGAATCCGCAGAGTTTCCCCTTTTACATCTGAATCCGCAGAGTTTCCCTTTTACATCTGAATCCACAGAGTTCTCCTTCTATATCTGAATCCACAGAGTTCTCCTTTTACATCTGAATCCACAGAGTTCCCCTTTTATATCTGAATCCACAGAGTTCTCCTTCTATATCTGAATCCACAAAGTTCCCCTTTTACATCTGAATCCACAAAGTTCCCCTTTTACATCTGAATCCACAGAGTTCCCCTTTTACATCTGAATCTACAAAGTTCCCCTTTTACATCTGAATCCACAGAGTTCTCCTTCTATATCTGAATCCACAGAGTTCCCCTTTTACATCTGAATCCGCAGAGTTCTCCTTTTACATCTGAATCCACAGAGTTCCCCTTTTACATCTGAATCCACAGAGTTCTCCTTTTACATCTGAATCCACAGAGTTCTCCTTTTACATCTGAATCCTCAGAGTTCCCCTTTTATATCTGAATCCGCAGAGTTCCCCTTTTACATCTGAATCCTCAGAGTTCCCCTTTTATATCTGAATCCGCAGAGTTCCCCTTTTACATCTGAATCCACAGAGTTCTCCTTTTACATCTGAATCCACAGAGTTCTCCTTTTACATCTGAATCCTCAGAGTTCCCCTTTTATATCTGAATCCGCAGAGTTCCCCTTTTACATCTGAATCCACAGAGTTCTCCTTCTATATCTGAATCCGCAGAGTTCCCCTTTTACATCTGAATCCACAGAGTTCTCCTTCTATATCTGAATCCATAGAGTTCCCCTTTTACATCTGAATCCGCAGAGTTCTCCTTTTACATCTGAATCCACAGAGTTCTCCTTTTACATCTGAATCCTCAGAGTTCCCCTTTTATATCTGAATCCGCAGAGTTCCCCTTTTACATCAGAATCCGCAGAGTTCCCCTTTTACATCTGAATCCTCAGAGTTCCCCTTTTATATCTGAATCCACAGAGTTCCCCTTTTACATCTGAATCCTCAGAGTTCCCCTTTTATATCTGAATCCGCAGAGTTCCCCTTTTACATCTGAATCCGCAGAGTTCCCCTTTTACATCTGAATCCGCAGAGTTCTCCTTCTATATCTGAATCCACAGAGCTCCCCTTTTACATCTGAATCCATAGAGTTCCCCTTTTACATCTGAATCCGCAGAGTTCTCCTTTTACATCTGAATCCACAGAGTTCCCCTTTTACATCTGAATCCACAGAGTTCCCCTTTTACATCTGAATCCACAGAGTTCCCCTTTTACATCTGAATCCACAGAGTTCTCCTTCTATATCTGAATCCACAGAGTTCTCCTTTTACATCAGAGTCCACAGAGTTCCCCTTTTATATCTGAATCCGCAGAGTTCTCCTTTTATATCTGAATCTGCAGAGTTCCCCTTTTACATCTGAACTTGAATAGTTCCCTTACACTGTAAAGGGGGACTCTGCAGACTCTGATGTAAGGGAGAACTCTGGGGACTCTAACATAAGGGATGCTCTGGGAACTCTGATGTAAGGGGTGCTCTGAGAACCCTGATTTACCTTAGTGTACTCACTCAGAGGCAGGAGAGAGAAGGATGGTGAGCTCACTCAACCCTTGGCACTCAGCCCCTCTCATCCAGATGTATCTGAGGCTGCTGGACTTCACATTTTCAGCCCCCCAATTCCCTTTTCTGAGGCACAGCCCCGGGGATTGGAGGGCAGACACAGAGGGGTGGGGGCGGGGGGAAGAGGTGCAGATCGATCCCTCTCTCCTCTCCCATCTGTGTGTGTGGGGGGAGGGGGGATTGTTAGTGTTGGCTTTGGGCAGCAAAAAGAGAATGTAACAGACACTCTCAGCTTAGACAACTGCAGCCCTGCTGGGAAACCATAGTCCGGTCTGAATAATGTGTCCGGGTTTGAAACCCGGACACATGATTCCAAACCCGAACTGTCCGGGTGAATCCCAGACAGGTGGCAACCCTACACCCGCCCCTCCTGCCCTGTCATGGCCCTGATGAAGAAGTCTCCGCCCCCCCCATCACTATATGGAGAATGTACCCCTGACAAGGGCACCAGAAAGCTCCCCCCCCCGCTGCGTCTAAAACTAAAATACAAGTTTGCTTGGAAGCAAATTGGAGGAAATAAAAGCAGTTTTTGTTCGCAGCGACCTGATCGGTTTTATTATTTTTTTTTCTTTTTGCGTAAAGGCTCCTTGTCCGCGGCGCTCCATTTTCCATGTCCTGTTATTATGGATGGAGCGCCCCTCCCCCGCACACAACGTGTAGACACGCGGGAGCCGCTCTCGTCACTCCGCTGCCAACACAGAGACATCTTTATTTCCTCCTTCCCACACGGCAGAGCCCAACGGAGGGACAGATTATCGGTCTGCTTCTTCCATTACCGCGCCGCGCGTCTCTTCACACCAAAGGCCCCGGGACAAGAGAGGGCGGAGCCTAACACGCCGCAACCCTCAATTCACATAACAGATGTGGAGGAGAAGCGCGTCCCTGGGAATCCCCCCCCCCCCCCCCCCCCGCCGGGGTGTTAATTAGATGACATTTCAGAGCGTTCTCACTCTTTATCCCCAATAATCCGCCACATTCCCGGCCGCCATTGTTTCCTCCGAATGTAGAAACGTACAAAGC
This sequence comes from Lithobates clamitans, assembly GCA_037952925.1. Lineage (NCBI taxonomy): Eukaryota > Metazoa > Chordata > Amphibia > Anura > Ranidae > Lithobates > Lithobates clamitans. Next base: position 649,670 of record JBBGZY010000726.1, on the reverse strand, counting down.
GGGCCACAGAAGGAACCAATGTTCATCGACTGAAGAACTAAAGCTGAAGCTTCATCCCCCCCCTCCCCCCCATCATCAACATGTTAGATAAAACCTTTCCATTTTCATTACATACCTTATCATAGACCCAGTGATGTCATCACCGGGTCTCTGTGCTTCTCTATGCAATACAGGTAGATCATGGCTGGTGGGAGGGGCTGGCAGGGGGCTTTACAGAGCTTCCTGATTACATCACAGCACCCGGCCTCAGTACTCCTCTATAGAGCCCTCAGTACTGATAGAACACTGGGCTGGATCTTGGGAGGAGTTATGCAAATATCAAAGCCCCTACATGGGCATACGTCAGTCTGGAGGAGTGAGCGTTACTAGACAGACTGTATTTACATTGAAAAAACTTCTTATCAGAGGCCCCCCCATCACATCAGAGCCCCCCCATCATATCAGAGCCCCCCCATCACATCAGAGCCCCCCCCATCACATCAGAGCCCCCCCCATCACATCAGAGCCCCCCCCATCACATCAGAGCCCCCCCCCCCATCACATCAGAGCCCCCCCCCCATCACATCAGAGCCCCCCCATCACATCAGAGCCCCCCATCACATCAGAGCCCCCCATCACATCAGAGCCCCCCCCCATCACATCAGAGGCCCCCCCCATCACATCAGAGCCCCCCCCATCACATCAGAGCCCCCCATCACATCAGAGGCCCCCCCATCACATCAGAGCCCCCCATCACACCAGAGATCCCCCATCACATCAGAGCCCCCCCCCCATCACATCAGAGCCCCCCCCATCACATCAGAGCCCCCCATCACATCAGAGCCCCCCCCCATCACATCAGAGGCCCCCCCATCACATCAGAGCCCCCCCCATCACATCAGAGCCCCCCCCCATCACATCAGAGGCCCCCCATCACATCAGAGCCCCCCCCCATCACATCAGAGCCCCCCCATCATATCAGAGCCCCCCCATCACATCAGAGCCCCCCCATCACATCAGAGCCCCCCATCACATCAGAGCCCCCCCATCACATCAGAGCCCCCCCATCTCATCAGAGCCCCCCTCATCACATCAGAGCCCCCCCCATCACATCAGAGCCCCCCCCATCACATCAGAGCCCCCCCCCATCACATCAGAGCCCCCCCCATCACATCAGAGCCCCCCCATCACATCAGAGCCCCCCCCATCACATCAGAGCCCCCCCCCCATCACATCAGAGCCCCCCCCATCACATCAGAGCCCCGCATCACATCAAAGTCCCCCCCATCACATCAGAGCCCCCCCCCATCACATCAGAGCCCCCCCCCCCATCACATCAGAGCCCCCCCATCACATCAGAGCCCCCTATCACATCAGAGCCCCCCCATCATATCACAGCTCCCCCCATCATATCAGAGCCCCCCATCACATCAGAGCCTCCCATCACATCAGAGCCCCCCCCATCACATCAGAGCCCCCCCATCACATCAGAGCCCCCCCATCACATAGGAGCCCCCCATCACATCAGAGCCCCCCCATCACATCAGAGCCCCCCCATCACATCAGAGCCCCCATCACATCAGAGCCCCCCCATCACATCAGAGGTCCCCATCACATCAGAGCCCCCCATCACATCAGAGCCCCCCCATCACATCAGAGGTCCCCTTCATATCAGAGCCCCCATCACATCAGAGCCCCCCCATCATATCAGAGCCCCCCATCACATCAAAGGTCCCCCCATCACATCAGAGCCCCCCATCACATCAGAGCCCCCATCACATCAGAGCCCCCCCATCACATCAGAGCCCCCCCATCACACCAGAGATCCCCCATCACATCAGAGCCCCCCATCACATCAGAGCCCCCCCCATCACATCAGAGCCCCCCCATCACATCAGAGCCCCCCCCCCATCTCATCAAACTATCAGAGGTCCCCCATCACTTCAGAGTATCGCCTTTACATCAGAGCCCCCCCATCACATCAGAGCCCCCCTCATCACATCAGAGCCCCCCCATCACATCAAAGTATCAGAGGTCTCCCATCACTTCAGAGTCTCGCCTTCACATCAGAGCCCCCCATCACATCACAGCCCCCCATCACATCAGAGCCCCCCATTACATCAGAGGCCCCCATCACATCTGAGCCCCCCCATCACATCAGAGCCCCCCCATCACATCAGAGCCCCCCATCACATCAGAGCCCCCCAATCACATCAGAGCCCCCCCATCACATCAGAGGCCCCCCATCACATCTGAGCTCCCCATCACATCAGAGCCCCCCCATCACATCAGAGCCCCCCCATCACATCAGAGCCCCCCCATCACATCAGAGCCCCCCATCACATCAGAGCCCCCCCCCATCACATCAGAGGCCCCCCCATCACATCAGAGCCCCCCCCATCACATCAGAGCCCCCCCCATCACATCAGAGGCCCCCCCATCACATCAGAGCCCCCCCCCATCACATCAGAGCCCCCCCATCATATCAGAGCCCCCCCATCACATCAGAGCCCCCCCATCACATCAGAGCCCCCCATCACATCAGAGCCCCCCCATCATATCAGAGCCCCCCATCACATCAGAGCCCCCCCATCACATCAGAGCCCCCCCATCTCATCAGAGCCCCCCTCATCACATCAGAGCCCCCCCCATCACATCAGAGCCCCCCCCATCACATCAGAGCCCCGCATCACATCAAAGTCCCCCCCATCACATCAGAGCCCCCCCCCATCACATCAGAGCCCCCCCCCATCACATCAGAGCCCCCCCCCCCATCACATCAGAGCCCCCCCATCACATCAGAGCCCCCCCCCATCACATCAGAGCCCCCCCCATCACATCAGAGCCCCCCCCCCATCACATCAGAGCCCCGCATCACATCAAAGTCCCCCCCATCACATCAGAGCCCCCCCCCATCACATCAGAGCCCCCCCCATCACATCAGAGCCCCCCCATCACATCAGAGCCCCCTATCACATCAGAGCCCCCCCATCATATCACAGCTCCCCCCATCATATCAGAGCCCCCCATCACATCAGAGCCTCCTATCACATCAGAGCCCCCCCCATCACATCAGAGCCCCCCATCACATCAGAGCCCCCCCATCACATAGGAGCCCCCCATCACATCAGAGCCCCCCCCCATCACATCAGAGCCCCCCCATCACATCAGAGCCCCCCCATCACATAGGAGCCCCCCATCACATCAGAGCCCCCCCATCACATCAGAGGTCCCCATCACATCAGAGCCCCCCATCACATCAGAGCCCCCCCATCACATCAGAGGTCCCCTTCATATCAGAGCCCCCATCACATCAGAGCCCCCCCATCATATCAGAGCCCCCCATCACATCAAAGGTCCCCCCATCACATCAGAGCCCCCATCACATCAGAGCCCCCCCATCACATCAGAGCCCCCCCATCACACCAGAGATCCCCCATCACATCAGAGCCCCCCATCACATCAGAGCCCCCCCCATCACATCAGAGCCCCCCCATCACATCAGAGCCCCCCCCCATCTCATCAAACTATCAGAGGTCCCCCATCACTTCAGAGTATCGCCTTTACATCAGAGCCCCCCCATCACATCAGAGCCCCCCTCATCACATCAGAGCCCCCCCATCACATCAAAGTATCAGAGGTCTCCCATCACTTCAGAGTCTCGCCTTCACATCAGAGCCCCCCATCACATCACAGCCCCCCATCACATCAGAGCCCCCCATTACATCAGAGGCCCCCATCACATCTGAGCCCCCCCATCACATCAGAGCCCCCCTCATCACATCAGAGCCCCCCCCATCACATCAGAGCCCCCCCCCCATCTCATCAAACTATCAGAGGTCCCCCATCACTTCAGAGTATCGCCTTTACATCAGAGCCCCCCCCCCCCATCACATCAGAGCCCCCCCCCATCACATCAGAGCCCCCCCATCTCATCAAAGTATCAGAGGTCCCCCATCACTTCAGAGTCTCGCCTTCACATCAGAGCCCCCCATCACATCACAGCCCCCCCATCACATCAGAGCCCCCCATCACATCAGAGCCCCCCCATCACATCAGAGCCCCCCATTACATCAGAGGCCCCCCATCACATCTGAGCTCCCCATCACATCAGAGCCCCCCCATCACATCAGAGCCCCCCCATCACATCAGAGCCTCCCATCACATCAGAGCCTCCCATCACATCAGATTGCCCCCCATCACATCAAAGCCCCCCCATCACATCAGATTTCCCCATCAAATCAGAGCCCCCCCATCACATCAGAGCCTCCCATCACATCAGATCCCCCCCCCCCCCCCCTATCACATCAGATCCCCCTATCACATCATTCATATTAGAGGTTCCCCATCACAACAGAGCCCCCTTGCATTAAAGGTTACCCATCACAACACATTCTCCCCATTACAATGGAGCCCCCCTTCAAATCAAGTCCCCCCCTTCACATCAGACTCTCCACTTTGCATCAGAGGTTCCCCATCACATCACATTCTCCCCATCACAATAAAGCCCCCCATCAAATCAAGTTCCCCCTTCACATCAGAGACCCCCTTTCACTTCAGAGATTCCCCATCACATCAGAGCCCCCTCCCCCATCACATCAGGTCCCCCCCTTCACATTAGAGGTTTCAGCATGATAGCCCCATGCTGTGCAACCTGGGAATGTTAGCAGAAGGTGAGTGGGGACTGGAGGAGAAGGACTGAGTGGCAGAAGATCAGATGAGCCGGGGGACCAGAGCAGGAGAAACTAGCAATGACACATGTAGTGCATAGCGTGGGAGCAATAGAGCGGGAGGTGAGCGGGGACCAGAGAGAGAGGAGGATCAGCAGAGCTGGGGGTTACTACTGAATGGGGATCAGCAAAGCTGGGGGTAACTAAGTGAGGGATCAGCAGAGCTGGGGGTACTGCTGAATGGGGATCAGCAAAGCTGGGGGTAACTAAGTGAGGGATCAGCAGAGCTGGGGGTTACTATTGAGTGGGGGATCAGCAGATCTGGGGGTTATTACTAAATGAGGGATCAGCAGAGCTGGGGGTTACTATTGAGTGGGGGATCAGCAGATCTGGGGGTTATTACTAAATGAGGGATCAGCAGAGCTGGGGGTTACTATTGAGTGGGGGATCAGCAGAGCTGGGGGTTACTATTGAGTGGGGGATCAGCAGAGCTGGGGGTTACTATTGAGTGGGGGATCAGCAGAGCTGGGGGTTACTACTGAGCAAGGTATATGCTGAACAAGGGTACTAATAAGCTGGGGATCTGCTGAACAGGGGTACACAGGGCATTTGCCAAGCTGCATTAAAACTTCAATAAAGCATCGCAGAAGCATTAAAATCACATCAAAAAGCACGTTGAAGTGGTAGGCGCTTTAATGGGTGTTAAAGTTGAAGCAAATGTAAATGAGCCCTAAAGGAGAATTCCACCTTTCAGGAAAAAATAAATAAATAATAATAATAATATTAAATGCACCCATTACAACGGTGATCAGGGATGCAATGCTCTGCCTCCTGCAGACTCTTCCTCTCGCTGTTCTGACACATTCCCAATTCTTTTCTGTTCTGTGTCTTCAGCTGATGTTCTGTACTGATGTATATTAGAATGGAGGAGCTCTCCTGCCATCTAGTGTCTGTGTTCAGGTAGTACAGCTGCACGTGGGTGAGAAGCAGAGATAAGGAAGGTCTGGTCTGTATGACCAACAACAGATCCTTCTAGAAGTATTTCTGATGTCGGAGGTTTCATGTTATGGCTTTTCTATGATGAAGATGTTTCCAAATCTCTCTTTATTATGAAATACTTTTCATGTCTATTTATACTTTACAGTGTTTCAGACAACACAGATTTTATGTCCAGCAGCACCGCAAGCAGTGTGCAGCGTCCCCCATCCCCCCAGAGGTGAGAAGAGCTCCTTCCTCTATAACTCTCCTCTCCTGAAATACTCTGCACTGCTGGGGGACTCTTCTCCTTCCTCTATAACTCTCCTCTCCTGAAATACTCTGCACTGCTGGAGGACTCTGCTCCTTCCTCTATAATTCTCCTCTCCTGAAATACTCTGCACTGCTGGAGGACTCTGCTCCTTACTCTAGAACTCTCCTCTCCTGAAATACTCTGCTCTGCTGGAGGACTCTTCTCCTTCCTCTATAACTCTCCTCTCCTGAAATACTCTGCACTGCTGGAGGACTCTGCTCCTTCCTCTATAACTCTCCTCTCCTGAAATACTCTGCTCTGCTGGAGGACTCTGCTCCTTCCTCTATAACTCTCCTCTCCTGAAATACTCTGCACTGCTGGGGGACTCTGCTCCTTCCTCTATAACTCTCCTCTCCTGAAATACTCTGCACTGCTGGAGGACTCTGCTCCCTCCTCTATAACTCTCCTCTCCTGAAATACTGCTGGAGGACTCCGCTCCTTCCTCTATAACTCTCCTCTCCTGAAATACTGCTGGAGGACTCTGCTCCTTCCTCTATAACTCTCCTCTCCTGAAATACTCTGCTCTGCTGGAGGACTCTGCTCCTTCCTCTATAACTCTCCTCTCCTGAAATACTCTGCACTGCTGGGGGACTCTGCTCCTTCCTCTATAACTCTCCTCTCCTGAAATACTCTGCACTGCTGGAGGACTCTGCTCCCTCCTCTATAACTCTCCTCTCCTGAAATACTGCTGGAGGACTCCGCTCCTTCCTCTATAACTCTCCTCTCCTGAAATACTGCTGGAGGACTCTGCTCCTTCCTCTATAACTCCTCTCCTCTTGATCAGACATTTCCCAGTCACACTGGTGGCCTGTGTGTGTTTTCTGCATCACGATTTTTAAACAGCACTTCAGAAAATTCCATCTACTCTGTTTATTACAATGACGGGATAGTAAGATGGTTCATTTCAGCTTGAGCCATTGAGCTCTGTAAGCCTCTAAATTCCTACAGCAAGGGGAAAAAGGAGTCCCTAGAAAAAAAATGTAAACATGATCCTAAAGCTCCACCTGCTGGTTTAAAAGAAGAACACAAAATAGTAATATTTGATACTTCAAGAAAGCATGGGATCGTTAAGGGCAGAGGAGGGATCTGGGGTCCAATAGACCCCAGATGTCTCAGTAAAGGGGACCTGTCGCTGCTTAGCTATCACAAGTGATATTTCAATTCCCAGTGATAACAATAAAGGTGGTAAAAAAAAAATGTAAAGGGACAGTGTGAAAAAAAAAATTTAAATAAATAAAAAAAAAAAATGTAAGCGTCCAAATAAAAAAAATAATGTAAGCGTTTCGAAAAAAAATAAATAGATAAAAATAAAAAAATGTAAGCGTCCCGAAAAATAAATAAAATAAAAAAAAATGTAAGTGTCTCGAAAAAAAAAAAAAAAATTATTTAAAAAAATAAAAGCGTCTCGAAAAAAGTGTAAATAAAAAAAAAAAATGTAAGCATCTCGAAAAAAAAAAGTAAGCACCCCGACCCCCCCCCCCTCCGTGCTCATGCGCAAAAGTCAACACACATGCCGATCCCACACGCACGCAAACATAGATCACACCACACATGTGAGGCATCACACAAACGTCAGATCATGGGCGGTAATTCTCGCACCAGACCTTCTCTGTAAATCTTAAGGTGGGAACCTGTAAAAGCTTTTAAAGTGTCGCTTATGGATAGTACAGTTTTTATCGTTTGTCGCCACTGCACGGGAATGCGCAATTTTAAAGCGTGACACGTTAGGTATCTATTTACTCCGCGTAACATCGTCTTTTATATTTTTGTTTATTAAAGTTCATTTAAAGTATTTAAAAAAAAAAAATTGTGTTTAAAAAACTGCTGTGCAAATACCATGTGACATAAAAAAAAAACACCCACCATTTTATTCTGTAGGGCCTCTGCTTTAAAAAATATATATATAATCTTAGTGGGTTCTAAGTAATTTTCAAGCAAAAAATACTGATTTGTTTTTTTTCTTTAACATAAAAACAAGCGTCAGAAAAGGTCGGGTCTTCAAATGTTGTTAAAATAATTTTTACTAAACGTAATTATATTCTAAAAAAAAGAATAATAATAATAATTCTTTATTTTTTAATATTTCTACATTTACTTTAAACATGTCATTTTTTTCATCTCATGTTCCAGAGCTCCTCGGTCCGCCAAAACTCCGATCCCGCTCACCGGGGACAGCCAGACGGACGCCGACATCCTGGCGTTTGTGAAGGCGCGGCAGAACCTCCTGCAAAGGAAAGGTAACGCTAATCTGTCTGTCATCTACCAATGGGATGTCTTTCTTTAGAGCTTTATTTATGAGGATCAGCAAGAAGCGTCGTCTTCAGTTTTATCCGCACACAACGCTATTTACTGGTGAAATTTATTTTTAAATGAAGTTGTTCATTAAAGCTGAACTCCGAGATAAGTAAATATCATCTAAATCCATCCATCATGTGTATTCCTTATGAATCTCAGAGATCTTTATGTATTTCTTCCAGATCTGTGCAGTAATCCAGTGTGAGACTTCCTGTAATAAAGACCGCCCACTGCTGACCTCTCTCCTTGTGCAGGGCTCCGCCCCTTCCTGTCATTTACTGCAGTCAGCCTGTAGTGGGTGGGACCTGCTGGGCCCCTCCCACAGCTCTGCTCTCTCTCTCCTTGTGCAGGCTGACCAGTATTGTCTCCTCCCCCTCCTGTAGTTTTCTGTAGTAGGTGGAGCTGATAGGCCCCTCCCACTGCTCTGCTCTCTCTCTCTCCTTGTGCAGGCTGACCGGTCTTGTCTCCGCCCCCTCCTGTAGTTTTCTGTAGTGGGTGGAGCTGATAGGCCCCTCCCACTGCTCTGCTCTCTCTCTCTCTCTCTCCTTGTGCAGGGAGACTGTTTTTGTCTCCGCCCACCTCCTGTAGTTTTCTGTAGTAGGTGGAGCTGATAGGCCCCTCCCACTGCTCTGCTCTCTCTCTCTCCTTGTGCAGGGTGACCGGTCTTGTCTCCGCCCCCTCCTGTAGTTTTCTGTAGTGGGTGGAGCTGATAGGCCCCTCCCACAGCTCTGCTATTTGCACGGCTAAGTACAGCACAGTGATGATGATGTATATCCACCTAACCACTTCAGCCCCGGAAGGATTTACCCCCCTTCATGACCTGGCCAATTTTTGAGATACGGCACTGCGTCGCTTTAACTGACAATTGCGCGGTCGTGCGACGTTGTACCCAAACAAAATTGATGTCCTTTTTTTCCCATAGATAGAACTTTCTTTTGGTGGTATTTGATCCTCTCTGCTGTTTTTTATTTTTTTACGCTATAAACAAAAAAAGTGAGTTTTTTTTTTTCAAAACATTTTTTTTTTTATCTGCTATGATACATATCCAAATAAGAACTATAAAAAAAGAAATTTATTCGTCAGTTTAGGCCGATATGTACTGTTCAACATACTCGGTAAAAAAAAAAATCGCAAAGCGTATATTGATTGGTTTGCGCAAAAGTTATAGCTTCTACAAACATTGGGATAGACCAATTTTGGGACCAATTTTTTAATTTTTTTGTTGTTTTTACTAATAATGGCGGGTCTGCGACATTGTGGCAGATAAATCTGACCACAAATGACACTTTTTGGGGACCAGTGACATTATTACAGTGATCAATGCTATAAAAATGCACTGATCAATGTATAAATGTCACTGGCAGGGAAGGGGTTAACACTAGGGGGCGATAAAGGGGTTATATGTGTTCCCTGTGTGTGTTTTATCTGTAGGGGGGGATGGGCTGCCAGGCGCATGACAAAGATCACTATTCCTGATCACCGGGAACAGAAGATCTCCGACATGTCATCTGGCAGAACGGGGATCCGCCTTGATTACACTGGGAGATCCCCGTTCTGCCTCTCTATACACCGTGATCACGGGTCACCGCCAGACCAACGGGTGCGCTCCCGCGGCGTGCAACGGGCGCCCGCTATCTCCCGTGCACGGACCGACATACAGCTATGGTGGTTCGCGCAGGAGAGCCAACCTGCCGCAGTATAATGACGGCGGCTGGTCGGCAAGCAGTTAAGGATCTCCCGCAATGTACTCCACATGGGCAGCCCGTAGAGCCAGAGCAACATACTGGTACTTCGCTGCCTGCTTCTGGGTTTAGGGCGCCCGCATGAGTGCCCTCCCACTGACGGGTGTCAGCAAGTCCCTGCCAATGATTGACATAGGCAGACCACCTGTTCTGCCTCTCCTAGGAACGATCGCGGGTGGCCAGAGGCCATCACGGCTGCCAGACCCGCTGATTGGCTCCCACTATGTCCAATCACAGCAGGAGTGAATCTCCGGGGGCATGCGAGTGCGCCCCGGACACAGGAAGAGAAACCACGTACAGGTATGTTGTTTTGCACAGCCGGGCCACCCTGCCGCAGTACATGTACGGTGGGCAGTCCAGGAAATGGTTAAAGAGTAAAGTTTTTCTTAGTTTCTGTTATAACATTTTGTAAATAAGTCATTTTCTCCTTCACTGATTCGTGCTGATGAGGCTGCACTGATGGGCACTGATGAGGCTGCACTGATGAGGCTGCACTGATAAGCAGCACTGCTGGGGCTGCACTGATGAGGCAGCACTCATGGGCACTGATAGGAGGCACTAATGGGCACTGTTAGGCACGGATAGATGGCACTGATGGGCACTGATTGCCAGCAATGATGAGGAGGCACTGATAGACTGCACAGATGAGGCTGCACTGATGGGCAGCACTCATGGGCACTGATAGGCGGCACTGATTGGCACTGATGAGGTGGCACTAATGAGGCGTCACTGATAGGCTGCACTGATAGGCGGAACTCAAGGGCACTGATAGGTGGCATTGATTGGCAGCAGTGATGAGGAGGCACTGATAGGTGGCACTGGTGGGCACTGATTGGCAGGACTGATGAGGCGGCACTAAAGAGTCTGCACTGATGAGGCTGCACTGATAGGTGGCACTCATGGGCACTGATAGGCATGGATAGGTGGCACTGATTGTCAGCAATGATAAGGAGGCACTGATAGGCTTCACTGATGGGGCTGCACTGATTATCAGTGTAAATGTGTGCTGTCAGAATTGTGACAGTGCGTGAGGAAAGGAATGCAAATATCCAGCAAGTTTGCTTACGTGATCAGCTGCGATTGGCCCTTTACTGTGATCAGCTGTGTCTGAAGGGTACAGCGATCAAAGAGCGATCCAGATGCCCACCTCAGGGGCATGGTTCTGGCCTCAGGGGCGTGGTTCTGGCCTCAGGGGCGTGGTTCTGGCCTCAGGGGGCGTGGTTCTGGCCTCAGGGGGCGTGGTTCTGGGAGGACGTTGGTGGATGAATGAGATAGAGAAGAGAACGCATGGATGGAGAATGAGAGAACCGCCCTGTAGCCGTCTTTCGGTCATGAATCGGTTAAACACTCAACTCTGCGTCTATTTAATACAACTCTGCTCTGAATGCATCTAAAAGTGAACAATAAATAAAGATAAAGCAATTAAAATAAAGGGGCGTCTATGTCCTAAGGTTTGGATGTCACATGGAGGCGGCCATATTTGCTGCTAAAATACACAGGCTGTGCTTCCTGCTGGGTGGAGTCACGTAGGGATTGTGGGTGGAGTCACGTAGGGATTGTGGGTGGAGTCACATGGGGATTGTGGATGGAGTCACGTAGGGATTGTGGGTGGAGTCACGTAGGGATTGTGGGTGGAGTCACGTAGGGATTGTGGGTGGAGTCACGTAGGGATTGTGGGTGGAGTCACGTAGGGATTGTGGGTGGAGTCACGTAGGGATTGTGGGTGGAGTCACATCAGGATTGTGGATGGAGTCACATAGGGATTGTGGGTGGAGTCACGTAGGGATTGTGCGGGATGAGTGGAGACAGGACAAGAGGGATTTTCTCACATCCCCCGATGATCTAAGAAGTCAGCCAATGGGATTCCACCTAGAAGTGAAATCTGACTGTTGGGTGGATTGGCCCTTTAAGGAAGCTCTATGGATGTCATTATGGGATGTCTGATCACTTCCAGTGAAGGGCGATGAGCAGAGACAACATCTGGTGTTACTGTTTGTCCTAAGAGGCTCTTTACTATCTGCCGGCTTATCAGCTATTACTGTCAGGCAAACACACTGAGGATATCAGGCGGCACCACTTCACACCGAGCGCCCCGCACCTCTCTGATGGTATCTCTACACCCGGCGTCATGGACGCCCCACCATACACATCCCGTGTAATAAATAATATACCGTATGGTGGCACCACATTGCCCCGCACCCCTTCTATGATCAGGAAACGCGGAAGGAAAAGCAGATGGAACTTCAGCTTTAAAGCTCCAAGCTAAAAAAAACTTTTCTCATTTAAATTTATTCCCCAATAGCCACAAAGGATATAAATCTACTTTGTGTGCAACAAATACAAACCCAGATATTACCTTGTAAAAGTAGCAGTGACATCATCACTGGGCTGTACATGGTCTGTGCAGAAAGCAGAGCTGTGGGAGGGGACAAAGCGGGCTCCACCCACTACAGAAAACTACAGGAGGGGGCTGAGACAAGACCAGTCCCCCTGCACAAGGAGACAGCGAGAGCAGAGCTTTGGGAGGGATCCAGCAGGCTCCACCCACTACAGGAGGGGGGGAGACAAGACCAGTCACCCTGCACAAGGAGAGAGAGAGAGAGAGAGCAGATCTATAGGAGGGGCCCAGCAGGCTCCACCCACTACAGGAGGGGGCGGAGACAAGACCAGTCCCCCTGCACAGGGAGGGGCCCGGCAGGCTCCACCCACTACAGGAGGGGGCGGAGACAAGGCCAGTCACCCTGCATGGGGAGAGAGCAGAGCTGTGGGAGGGGCCCAGCAGGCTCCACCCACTACAAGAGGGGGCAAAGACAAGGCCAGTCACCCTGCACAGGGAGGGGCCCGGCAGGCTCCACCCACTGCAGGAGGGGGCGGAGACAAGACCAGTCACCCTGCGCAAGGAGAGAGAGTAGAGCTGTGGGAGGGATCCAGCAGGCTCCACCCACTGTAGAAAACTACAGGAGGGGGGTAGAGACAAGACCAGTCCCCCTGCACAAGGAGAGAGATCAGCAGTGAGCGGTCTTTATTACAGGAAGTTTCACACTGGATTACTGCACAGATCTGGGAGAAATACACAAAGATCACCGAGATCCAAGAAGACAAGTGACTCCACCAATGGTACTTTGTGAGTCATATGGGGGACTCCGCCGGTGTAGAGAATTGTGCTACACTTAGACCCCATTCACACAGGGGCGGCACGACTTGCAGGTCGCCTCAGCGAGGCGACCTGCAAACAACTTCCGCGGCGACTTGCAAATCGACTTCTGTATAGAAGTCTATGCAAGTCGCCTCAAGTCGCCCCCAAAGTCGTACAGGAACCTTTTTCTAAGTCGGAGCGACTTGCGTCGCTCCGATTAGAACGGTTCCATTGTACAGAACGGGAGGCGACTTGTCAGGCGACGCTGCAGGGGGGATATGGGGGGAGGAAGGGACTGGTAAATATATAATTTACTGGCCCCTTCCTTTTCTGAATGAACACAGTGAGTGGGCGGTACCAATCGCTCCTGTGTCCATTCATCGCTGGAGTATAATAAACGGCGTTTACTATGCTTCAGTTTGTGAATGAATAGGACGCCTGTGAGTGCTTCATATTCATTCATCTGTGCAGCTGAGGCTCTTAAATGTGAGACATCAGGGGTCTCTGTTTGGACCCCTGATATTTCAGAAAAGCCCCCCCCAACAGGGCACTTAAAAAAAAAGTAAAAAAAAAAAAAAAAAGTAAAAATAATAATAATAATAAAGAAAATGTGAAAAAAGTAATAATAATAATAAAAAAAAAGTAAAAATAATAAATAAAAAAAATTAAAAAAAGTAAAAATAATAAATAAAAAAAAGTAAAAATGATAATAAAAAAATGTAAACAAAAAAAAGTAAAAATAATAATAATAAAAAATGTAAAAAAAAAAAGTAAAAATAGTAATAATTAAAAAAATGTAAAACAAAGTAAAAATATTCAATTAAAAAAAAAGTAAAAAAAAGTAAAAATAATAAATAAAAAAAATGTAAAAAAAAAGTAAAAATAATAATTAAAAAATGTAATAAAAAAAGTAAAAATAATAAATAAAAAAAGTAAAAAAAAAGTAAAAATAATAAATATAAAAAAATGTAAAACAAAAGTAAAAATAATAATAAAAAATGTAAAAAAAAGTAAAAATAATAATAATAATAAAAAAAGTAAAAATAATAAATAAAAAAAGTAAAAATAATAAATAAAAAAATGTAAAACAAAAGTAAAAATAATAATAAAAAAATGTAAAAAAAAAAGTAAAAATAATTAAAAAATACAAAAAATATAGTTTTGCTATCTGCAATTTCTGCCATGGCATAGCATCACAGCCATGTGCATACCCCTTGCCACTGGCTCTGGGTTTGAGCTTTGGGGTGCACACCCCTAACACAATAGGCTGCGCACACCTATGGCTCTGTTCCTTTGTGCTGTGTGAAGGGGGGTGTGTCCCTTTCCTTCCAATCAGCTTTCACTGCACTGATCTCTGCAGAGTGTAGTTTCAGTTCTACACCCCCCCCCCCCCCCCTCGCCCGCTTTCTGAAATCTCAGACAAGCTTTATAAATTCAGCACTTTGAACGGACGTAGAGAAGAGGAGACTCCTACAACTTTACGTAGGAGGTTTTTTTTTTTTTTGTTTGTTTCATCTCAGCGTATCACCTGAGACCGGTCACATCACTGGGGGATATGGAAATCTTTCAAACCACTTTTAAAAAGATGGCGGTGCTGTGGAAGACGGAGGCAAACTGAGAGCTTTTGCTGCCTCAGCTTGTAAGTTCCAAATCCAGCGCCGGCGATAACAGAGGGGCCGTCGGTTTCCAGCGGCGCTCACATGTCGCAGGTTAATACTGAACTTATAATTGTGTGTTCATCTAGTTCATTACCCTGATCTGAGTGTCCGCCAACTCATCACATCTCCCCCTTTTATTAGCAATCATTTATCTCGGAGCGCAGAGACAGGACAGATCCTCGCCCGCCACGTACAGCACAGATCACCGATTAAAGGGAACCCGTCATAAAAAGATCTACAGCAACAATCTCAGTAATAGTAACCAATTAAAGACCCAGCCTCTTTTTGAGATTTGTTGTTTACAAGTTAAAATCTTTTTTTTTTTTTTTTGCTGGAAAATTACTTAAAACCCCCAAACATTATATATATATATATATATATATATTTTTTTTTTCAGACACCCTAGAGAATAAAATGGCGGTCGTTGCAATACTTTATATCACACCGTATTTGCGCAGCGGTCTTACAAGCGCAATTTTTTTTGGGGGGGGGATACACTTTTTTAAAATTAAAAAATAAGAAAAACATTAAAGTTAGTCCAATTTTTTTTTTCTATATATAATGTTAAGCCGAGTAAATTGATACCCAACATGTCACGCTTCAAAATTGCGCCCGCTCGTGGAATGGCGACAAACTTTGGCCCTTAAAAATCCCCATCCCCGATGTTTAAAAACTTATACAGGTTACCAGTTTTTGATTTAGATACTAAAAAAGAATATATTGTAGCTGTCTTGTGGAATTTGAATTTTTCAAAAAGGAGAGAATAAAACAGAATAGAATAGAAATAATTAGAGTGGAACGGAATAGAAAAGAAGGGAATAGAATAAAAGAACAGAATAGAATGGAAAGACTATAGCCGCCTTGTGAAATTTGAATTTAGAAAAGAATAGAAAAAAACAGAATAGAAAAAAATAGAGTAGAACAGAATAGGATAGAAAATAAAAGAATAGAAAAAAAAAATAGAAAAGGTTACCAGTTTTCTTTTTAATCTTATTATATTTCAAGGTAAAGGGAGAACAAATGTAGTAATGACGTTACAGTACATTGTACACATGTAGCTTACATATAATATTGAGGGGAACCTTTACGAAATATGCCCAATCCGAGGCAACTTTTCTGTAGGATCTCTGATGGAATAATGATGTATCACAATGTAATTATATGCCACATAGATGAGTGAATAATACCATGCGGTTCCAACATACAACTCGCCTCTAATGTGATGCAGATCCATGATGTCATGTGGTCCTTCCTAATCGGGGTGGCATGCTATAGAGATCCCTCATTGTCTTAGAGTAGATATCTAGTTCACTGATCTATTCTGGGCATACGGCCTCCGTTCATAGGCTTGGGTGTTTGGTTCAAGGCGGGAAGAAGAGGAAGCCGGGGGAGAGAAGAAGGTTATATCAAGGAAAGGAATCAGGGAGGTTAAGGATCACTCCAGCATGGCCATCCGGTAGATGAAGTTGGGTCGTCAGCAGCCCATAAAGTAAAGTCTTCAGAGAAGCGAAACATTGACCATGAGGTCCAGGTGATGGAGAAACTGTTCCTCCTTCCCGGATTCCTGCGCCAACAGACGCTCCAGATCTCTTTTCTAATCCACTTCAACAGTCTAATCGCCCAGGGAAGGTACGTCCGCTGTTCTCCAATGAGGGGGAACCACCGTCCTAGTTGTGGCCAGAAAATGGCGCAATGCACCTTTTTTAATCGACTTGAGGGGTCCTGGGATCATAAATAGGAGGGCTATATCTGGTGTGGGCTTAACTGAGGTCGCCATGAGCCTGCAGTATAGGTCAAAAACCCTTTGCCAGAATTTTTTAATAGGAGGGCAAGCCCACCAAATGTGGAGCATTGTCCCTCTAGAGCAAGGGTCTCAAACTGGTGGCCCTCCAGTTGTTCAGGAACTACAATTCCCATCATGCCTAGTCATGTCTGTGAATGTCAGAGTTTTACAATGCCTCGTGGGACGTGTAGTACCGCAACAGCTGGAGGGCCGCAGTTTGAGGATCCCTGCACTAGAGGAAAGGCATCACCAGCAAGGAAGGGTTATATCGTTGAATAGTCGCAGGGCATCTGTACCATCTTGTCAACAGTTTGAACCCTTTTTCTTGAGTCTTAGTTGCTAGGGAAATCTTATGCGTCAGGATGAAGCACTTTTGCCAATCAGCAGGTGAGATTGAGTGTTGTAAGTCTGCTTCCCACTTCTGAGTGTATGGTGGAAGGTCGGGGTAGATATGTTCAGTAGTAGAGGCTACCAGTTTTGAGTTACAGAGGAGGTCTAGGGATAGAATTATTACTATTATTTATTAATTTTGAGTTAATAAATAAAAAACCTATAATAAACAACTCAAAATTAATAAACGAATTAACCCCTAATCCTAGTGCTTACCCTAACAAAAGAAAATGAATAAATTAATTATAAGCAAATAAATAAGTAAAATACATAAATTAACCCCTAATCCTAGCGCTAACCTTAACCCTAACAAATTTTTTAAAAATTCATAAAAATAATAATAGGTATATAAATAATTAATAAAATAAATGTATTAAATGAACCCTAAAAATGTTTTAAAAAATTATAATAAATAAAAAACTATAATAAATATTATTTTTTTAAACATTTTTTTAGGGTTAGGGGTTCATTTAATTCATTTAGTTTTTTATTTATATACCTATTATTATTTTTATGTATTTTTTTTTTTTAATTTGTTGGGGTTAAGGTTAGCGCTAGGATTAGGGGTTAATTTATGTATTTTACTTAGTTTTTTGCTTATTATTTATTTATTCATTTTCTTTTGTTAGAGTAATCACTAGAATTAGGGGTTAATTAATTTATTAATTTTGAGTTATTTATTATAGTTTTTTATTTATTTTTTAAACATTTTTTAGGGTTAGGGGTTCATTAATTTATTTTATTTTATTAATTATTTATTTACCTATTATTATTTTTATGTATTTTTTAATTTTTTTTTATTTGTTAGAGGTTAGCGCTAGGATTAAGGGTTAATTTATGTATTTTACTTAGTTTTTTGCATATTATTTATTTATTCATTTTCTTTTGTTAGGGTTAGCGCTAGGATTAGGGGTTAATTAATTTATTAATTTTGAGTTATTTATTATAGTTTATTTATTTATTTATTTATTTTTTAAAAACCTTTTTTAGGGTTAGGGGTTCATTAATTTAATTTATTTTATTAATTATTTATTTACCTATTATTATTTTTATGTATTTTTTAATTTTTTTTTTTTTTATTTGTTAGAGGTTAGCGCTAGGATTAGGGGTTAATTTATGTATTTTACTTAGTTTTTTGCTTATTATTTATTTATTCATTTTCTTTTGTTAGGGTTAGCGCTAGGATTAGGGGTTAATTAATTTATAAATTTTGAGTTATTTATTATAGTTTTTTATTTATTTATTTATTTTTTTAAAAAACCTTTTTTAGCGTTAGGGGTTCATTAATTTAATTTGTTTTTTTAATTATTTATTCACCTATTATTATTTTTATGTATTTTTACTTTTTTTTTTTTTTTTTTTTTTTAGGGGTTAGCGCTAGGATTAGGGGTTAATTTATGTATTTTACTTACTTTTTTGCTTATTATTTATTTATTCATTTTCTTTTGTTAGGGTAAGCGCTAGGATTAGGGAATAATTAATTAATTAATATATTATTATTTATGATGATGATGATTTTTTTTTTTTTTTTTTTTTACTTATTTTGAATTAAATGTTTGCATTTGAGCAGAAAAAAGTGCAAAAACATGTAAATAGCACATTTCAATGCATTTCCATGGGGGAAAAAATGCTTAAAAAAATGCACTAATCTGCTCAAATCGAGTAAACAAACAAAAGAAGGTCCAAAACTTGTGTGATCTTCAGGCATTCTGGAGTTATTTGAATCATCTTACCCATGTTGACCAATCACATATCTGTATGATTGCTGTGCTTCCTCCGCAGGCTCCGCCCACCAGTGACGTACAGACGATACGCATTTTACGACAGACTGCCAACAACCAGGAGGACCTCTGTCTCCTCTCTCTACTGTGGAGTCCCACTAGATGGAGCTGTGATAAAACCTCTGACAGCGTCATATTGCAGGACGGTTTAAATGGTGCTTTAAACAAACCGCACATTGTAAATGCCACCTGCAGCCATGAAGAGCACCTGTCATTTTTGTGATATGGATTGCACTATGAAGTGTATTGTTTGCTACAATGTCCGACACGGACCGCGGTCCCCTCCCACAGAGGACAGGAAATGCCATCACAGACAGTGGAGGGTGGAGAATGCCATCTGTAGGATCATCTTATCTAATATCTGTTTCTTTAAGGCAGCTGCATAGACATGTAAGAAGGTCAGGAGTTACTTTTAGAGCAGTGGTCTCCAAACTGTGGCCCAGGGGCCAGATCTGGCTCTTTGCCCATTCTTATCTGGCCCTTGGGGCACCATTAATCCCACTGACAGCAATGAAAGGGCACAATTCCTCCCTAAGGCACCAATGATGGGCACAATTCCCCCCCCACTAACACCAATGATTGGGCAAAATTCCTCCCACTGACACCAACGATAGGCACCATTCCTCCCAATGGCACCAATGATGGGGCACAATTCCTCCCAGTGACAATGATGGGACATCATTCCTCCCACTAACACCAATGATGGGGCATAATTCCTCCCAATGACACCAACGATGGGGCACAATTCTTTCCAATGACACCAACGATGGGCACCATTCCTCCCAATGGCACCAATGATGGGGCACAATTCCTCCCAATGACAATGATGCGACATCACTCCTACAATGGCACCAACAATGGGGCACAATTCCTCCCAATGGCACCAATGATGGGGCACTATTCCTCCCAATGACACCAATGATGGGGCACAATTCCTCCCAATGACACCAATGCTGGGGCACAATTCCTCCCAATGACACCAATGATGGGGCACAATTCCTCCCACTCATACCAATGATGGGGCACAGTTCCTCCTGGGCTCTGTCCCACCGATCCTTTGTCCTGGGCTCTATACATGGGCCTGCCATCTCACATTCAGCGGGCGATGCCGCAGTTGAACACAACCTATGCCAGTCTATGGGGCTGCACCACAACTGTGTGCAATGCATGCAATTGCGATGTTGTGGCACAACCTATTGCCTTCTAACTGCCTATCAAGCGCCCTCTGAAAAATCGATCCAACGTGAATTGTTATTCAGAGGGGGCAGCAAGGGCTGCTGCACATGTAAATGAGACCTTAGGATAGGTTCTAACCTTATGTATGCAAAACGTGTCCTTTTTTCCCCAACAGGCACAGAAACGTGCTGCCCTTGCGCCCACACACCTGCTTACACATGCACCAAATTGTATGATGCCGTAGCGCCATGCGGTTTTTAACGCAATTTCGAAAAAAGTATCAGGGATTTCCTTTGTGCGTATTTCACACATTGAAATTAATCGGCTGCCCTACTCGCTCATTCGTACCTGCATAGTGTGGCCCTAGCCATAGGGTGTCCTTCAAAATGATTGGCATCGCAATAGAATGCAGGAAGCTCGTTGCACCTGCACTGTACTGTATTGCACCAATGTTAGCTGGCCGTACTGTTCCTGATCAGATACCTCTGTGGGGGCTCACTGTGTTATCTCAGTGGTAGTTATTCAGAGAGGCCAAAGTATAGATAACCACTAGAGGGCGACGCTACAAATTTGCCTATGTAATATGGTAATAGAACTATGATACAGCAAAGGTGTACAGATGTGAAAGTAACATCAGAAATTCCTCTCCTACAATGACAATATGTGATCACTGAAATAGTGAATTCCTTCTAGTATGTACACGTAGTGCCTTCCCTGGCCCCCCAGGGCTGTATATAATGATTGAGTCTGGGATTATATGTGTCATGTTTGTTCATTACATAGGCAGGTCTTGACTCCTGCTTAGTAGTGCCACTTCTAATTGCCTTCTAAGTGACTATTGAGTATAGATAAATGAAAGTTTAGTAGTATGATGTACAATAATAATGGGGTGCAGTGCAGCTGCTTTATGTTGCGCAATCCTTATAATGTAGTTTTTTGCCACCTTATCAAATTGCTTCTTCCATTTACGTGATTATTTGATTGAAATTTGTATTTAATAATAATATTAAAATATTTTTTTATAAGATGTTGCAAGTATTGTTTTACTGCTTCATGCCTGTATGGGCCAAATTTTAGGACCTGAACCCTGGAAGCTGTGCCCAGCAGAGGGGAAAGCGCTGTTACTACCGGTGGACTGCAGCTGATCTTTCCAAATTACTGATTTCCTATGTCTTGTTCTGCACTGTGTCTCTGTATGGAGGGAGCCATCTTGGAAGAGGCAGGGCTTTGCTTCCTCCTGTTAGGGCCTTCAACAAGAAGAACAGTGAGCAGTACCATAATGACATCATTAAATCTCCTGGAACTAGCAGTGCCTTAGATCTCACACTGCAGATATACAGCTTTGGGGTCACAGAGTGCCTAGGCACCCTCACATACCAGAAAGTGCAGGTGTTCGGTAGGGTTGAGGTCCAAAGGTATTCAGTAGGGTGGGGTCCAAAGGTGTCCAGTATTGTTGGGATAAGAAGGTGTCCAGTAGGTTTGGGGTCCAAAGGTGTTCAGTAGGGTTGATGTCCAAAGGTGTTCAGTAGGGTTGGATTTAAAAGGTGTTCAGTAGGGTGGGGTCCAATAGTGTCCAGTATGGTTGAGGTCTAAGGGTGTCTAGTAGGGTTGGGGTCCAAAGATGTCCAGTAGGGTTGAGGTCCAAAGATGTCCAGTAGGGTTGAGGTCCAAAGGTGTTCAGTAGGGTTGGAATCAAAAGGTGTTCAGTAGGGTGGAGTCCAATGGTGTCCAGTATGGTTGAGGTCTAAAGGTGTCTAGTAGGGTTGGCGTCCAAAGATGTCCAGTAGGGTTGAGGTCCAAAGCTTTTTAGCATTGTTGGGGTCCAAAGGTGTTCATTAGGGCTGAGGTCCAAAGGTGTTCATTAGTGCTGAGGTCCAAAGGTGTTCATTAGTGCTGAGGTCCAAAGGTGTTCATTAGGGCTGAGGTCCAAAGGTGTCCAGTAGGGTTGGGGTCCAAAGGTGTCTAGCAGGGTTGAGGTCCAAAGGTTTTCATTAGGGTTGGGGTCTAATGATGTTCAGTAGGGTTGGGGCCCAAAGGTGTTTAGTACAGTTGGGGTCCAAAGGTCTTCAGTAGGTTTGAGGTTCAAAGGTATTCAGTAAAGTTGGGGTCCACAAGTGTGCATTAAGTTTGGGGTCCAAATGTATTCATTGGGGTGTAACCTATATGCTAAAGATGGTTTGCACCTGAATGGAGGGGGGTATGCTGTGCTGGGGGAGAAGTTTATGGGAAGGCTGGAGGAGTATTTAAACTAGGATTAAGGGGGGAGGGTGAACTAGAATTCCATCGGGCACACAGGTAAGTTAAGGGTCAGACGTTAATGGAGGGTGGAATGGGGATAGATGGGGGGAGGTTATGGCAGGTGACAAGAAAGTTCCCATGTTGCAAACAACCATTGGAAACCATAGTGCCATTTGTACTACTAAACAAGATACGAAAAAACACCAGAGCAAAATATAATAATGCATTAAAGTGTTTGTTCACCAATGCCAGAAGTCTGCCAAGCAAAATAGGTGAGTTGGAAGCTCTGGTGCATGAGGAGAGCTATGATGTAATCGGTATTGCTGAAACTTGGCTTCATTCCTCACATGACTGGGCTGTTAATATTCCTGGCTATGCACTCTTTCGGAGAGACAGGGTAAAAAGGAAAGGTGGCGGGGTCTGTCTCTATGTGAGAAGTGATCTCATAGCGAGTGTGAAAGAGGACCTGGTTGATGGAGAGTGTGATGAGTCTGAAGCATTGTGGGTGGAACTGCATATAGATGGGCGTAGTTCAAAGTTAATCATTGGAGTTTGTTATAGACCACCCAATGTTAACGAGGAGGTGGAGACTCAGCTCCTTGCACAGATGGAAAGGGCTGGGACGATGATAATAATGGGGGATTTTTAACTACCCAGAAATTGACTGGAGTAATGGCACTGCTGGGACAGTTAAAGGGCAAAAAATTTTAAGCCTATTACAAGACAATTTTATGGTCCAGTTTATTGAGGCCCCAACTAGGAATGATGCTCTGTTGGACCTGGTAATCTCAAACCATGCATCCTATAAAGGAACATCTTGGTAGCAGTGACCATAACATGATTTCATTTGATGTTAGCTGTAAGCAAAAAAATAATATGGGAAAGATAAAAACATTTAACTTCAAGAGAGCAAATTTTCCAAGGATGAGGGCTGCTCTCCAGGATTTAGACTGGGAAGAAATATTGGCATCAATGGGCACAGAACAGAAATGGGAATTCTTCAAAGTGACTGTTTGTGAACTCACTGCAAAGTATATTCCCATGGGCAATACGTTTAAAAAGCTAAAAATAAAACCTTTATGGCTCACGGCTAAAGTTAAAAAAAGCTATAAACAATAAGAAAAGAGCTTTTAAAAAATATGAAAATGAAGGAACACTAGTGTTGTTTAAATGTTACAAAGAATATAACAGAATATGTCAAAAGGAAATCAAGCACGCAAAAACTCAAAACGAACACCAGATTGCAAAAGATAGTAGGACAAACCCCAAAAAACTCTTCAAATATATTCATAGTAAAAAGGTCATGTCTGAGCATGTAGGCCCTTTACAAAATAATCTAGAGTGGGTGACTGGGGACAAAGAGAAGGCAAATTGGGGGCTAAGAATATGCATGCATCGTACATACTAGGGGAGTACAACTGGGGGAATCCGTGGTGGAGAAGGAACTGGGGGTTTTGGTGGATCATAAGCTCAATAATAGCATGCAATGCCAAGCTGCGGTTTCCAAAGCGAGCAAAGTCCTTTCTTGTATTAGGAGAGGTATGGACTCCAGAGAGAGAGATATCATTTTGCCCCCCTGTACAAATCATTAGTAAGACCTCATCTGGAATATGCAGTTCAGTTTTGGGCACCAGTTCTCAAAAAGGATATCGGGGACCTGGAGAAAGTGCAGAGAAGGGCAACCAAACTGATAAGAGGCATGGAGGAGTTCAGCTATGAGGAAAGATTAGAGGAACTGAATTTATTCTCTCTTGAGAAGAGGAGATTATACATGGTGATCATATCCCCCCTTAAATATATAAGGGGTCCATACAGTGAACTTGGTGTTGAGTTATTCACTTTACGGTCAACACAGAGGACAAGGGGGCACTCTTTATGTCTAGAGGAAAAGAGATTTCATCTCCAAATACGGAAAGGTTTCTTCACAGTAAGAGCTGTGAAAATGTGGAATAGACTCCCTCCAGAGGTGGTTCTGGCCAGCTCAGTAGAAAAAGCTCTGGATTCTTTCCCAAATGTACATAATATAACTGGGTACTGACATTTATAGGTAAAGTTGGTCCAGGGAAAATCCGATTGCCTCTCTGGGATCAGGAAGGAATTGTTATCCCTGCTGTAGCAAATTGAATCATACTTTTCTGGGGGGGGGTGGGGGGTTTGCCTTCCTCTGGATCAACTGCGGGTATAGGATTGTGTATATGGGATTGTATGCTATTTTTGTATTTTATTTTTATTTATTTTTTTATGGTTGAAATGGATGGACTTGTGTCTTTTTTCAACCTAACTATGTAAATATTCAGTAGGGTCCAAAGGTGTTCCGTAGGGATGAAGTCAGGGTTCCACAGGACACTCAAGTTCCTTCACAGCAAACTGGTCAAACCATGTCTTTATGGAGCTGGCTTTGTACACAGGGGACAGTCATGCTGGAACAGAAAAGGGTCTTCACCAAACTTACCAGAGGATTGGAAGAGCACAATTGTCTAAAATGTCTTTGTATTACCAGCAGTGCTGTGTTTTGGCCTAGGCCCAGGCCTAGGGCGGCACTTTACGGGGGGCGGCAAAAAAAAAAGCCATACCCCTCGCACGGAAAAAGTACCCGAGCCCTCCTCCCGCATACAGGGCCACCATCAGGGGAGTACAGCTGAAGAGAGCATTCCCGTTGGGGGTGCACGGGGGGGGGGGTGACACCAGGAAGCAGTTTTAGTGGGTGCCATCGAGCTGCCCCCCCCTCCCCTTGGTAAAGCGGTGACAGCGCTGCTGCTCCATTTGCCAGAGAACTTGCAGCGGTGCTGTGTATCCCCCCCGCTCGCCCCCCCCTTTTCTCCTGTAAGCCGAAAGGAGAAGAGATAGCGGTTCTAATTGGGTTAGCCACGACACCGCCCAGCTTCCTGCCCGCTGTTTCCCTCCCAATTGACCACCGCAGAGGGTCAATCAGAAGACACTAGGGGGGGCATTATGGGAAATGTAGTTCCTTAAGTTTGGCAGCCCCAGTGTGTCCGCAGACAGCATGCTACAGTCCCCCAGCATGAATGCACTCTGCTGGGGGGGGAGCCTGGAACCTGGCAAAAAGCAGAGGAACTGAGTACTACAGGAGAAGAGAAAAAGAGAGTACAGGGGAAGCCAGAGAAAAAGCCACGCTGTACCCGCTCCACCAGAGAGCCACGCTGTACCCGCTCCACCAGAGAGCCACGCTGTACCCGCTCCACCAGAGAGCCACGCTGTACCTGCTCCACCAGAGAGCCACGTTGTACCTGCTCCACCAGAGAGCCTTGCTGTACCCGCACCACCAGAGAGCCACGCTGTACCCACTCCACCAGAGAGCCACGCTGTACCTGCACCACCAGAGAGCCACGCTGTACCCGCTCCACCAGAGAGCCACGCTGTACCCGCTCCACCAGAGAGCTACGCTGTACCCGCACCACCAGAGAGCCACGCTGTACACACACCACCAGGGAGCCACGCTGTACCCGCACCACCAGAGAGCCACGCTGTACTCGCTCCACCAGAGAGCCATGCTGTACCCGCACCACCAGAGAGCCACGCTGTACCCGCTCCACCAGAGAGCCACGCTGTACCCGCACCACCAGAGAGCCACGCTGTACCCGCACCACCAGAGAGCCACGCTGTACCCGCTCCTCCAGAGAGCCACGCTGTACCCGCACCACCAGAGAGCCATGCTGTACCCACTCCACCAGAGAGCCACGCTGTACCCGCCCCACCAGAGAGCCACGCTGTGCCCGTAATACTCATACTGGCCTGTGGCACCAGTGACACCTACTGGCAACAGTGAGAAATGCACAACTCAGTTAAGTTTAGAGCAGAACCAAATAAACTATACAATCAAATCTGAGCTGTTTACAGCTCAGCCAAAAACTAAATTTACACTATAGCCCCAATTTTAGGAACAGGGGACTACAATAGGAACAACGATCTGTCATCTCCTCTAGTCAGTCCCCTCCTCCTACAGTTAGAACACACCTAGGGAACACAGTTAACCCCTTGATCGCCCCCTAGTGTTAACCCCTTCCCTGCCAGTGACATTTACACAGTAATCAGTGCATTTTTTTTAGCACTGTTCGCTGTATAAATGACAATGGTCCCAAAAATGTGTCAAAAGTGTCCGATGTGTCCGCCGCAATGTGGCAGTCCTGATAAAAATCACTGATCACCGCCATTACTAGTAAAAAAAAAATAATAATAATAATAATAAAACGCCATAAATCTTTCCCCTGTTTTGTAGACGCTATAACTTTTGTGCAAACCAATCAATATACGCTTTTACGATTTTTATTACCAAAAATATGTAGAAGAATACATGTCGGCCTAAACTGAGGAAAATATTTGCTTTTTTAAAAAAATATTTGGGGATATTTATTATAGCAAAAAGTACAAAATATTGTGCTTTTTTAAAAATTGTCACTATTTTTTTTTGTTTATAGCGCAAAAAATAAAAACCGCAGAGGTGATCAAATACCACCAAAAGAAAGCTCTATTTGTGGGGAAAAAAGGACGTCAATTTTGTTTGGGTACAGCGTCGCACGACCGCGCAATTGTCAGTTAAAGCAACGCAGTGCCGAATCGCAAAAAAATGGCCTGGTCATTGAGCAGCCAAATCTTCTGGGGCTGAAGTGATTAAAAAAAATAAAAAAAATACTTTCTGACCTCATTTTTCATTATGTCGTACGATAATTGTACACTTGAATATCCGCTTGCCATTATTCTTCCTAGGCTTCTGCTTTCAGAGCTGGGTGCTACTTAAATTATTACTAAAACCAGTAGTAATTGAATGCAGAGACAATTATTTTTGATAATAGAAAGTAGATACATAGT
This sequence comes from Lithobates clamitans, assembly GCA_037952925.1. Classification (NCBI taxonomy): domain Eukaryota; kingdom Metazoa; phylum Chordata; class Amphibia; order Anura; family Ranidae; genus Lithobates; species Lithobates clamitans. The sequence goes on along the minus strand of JBBGZY010000726.1, from coordinate 622,707 downwards.
CCTACAGATACAGCCGGCACTTTGAGGGCAACCAAGGCTGCCATCAGGGGAGGACAGCCCATATATATGTAGGGGGCCTGGGCATCCCGAGGGGCACGGTCCCCAACCAACCAGTTGTTGCTGCTTCCAAACACCCCCAGAACATCCTGACCAAATACCCAGTCAGTGTCCCTGTTCTCAGTGCTAGCGTTTGGTTGCTAGGACCGCCCATATCCTAGCAACCAGTCACGTGCTTGCCCCTCCCCCAGGTCCCAGCATTCAGAGGAGGAGGAAGTTCCTCCTCAAAGGGTCCCAGTGCCCAGGCTTTCAGCTTCCACCTGTCCTGTAGCCGACTGCTGCAATGAGAAGTAACGGATCCTGATGTAAGCTGGGGTCTTCACAATGCTCCCTCCCTTCTTCCACTACCCCAACTATTCTCTTAAACCTCTCTATTCTGCTCTTCTCTTCTAACTTTGGGGACCCTATTGAAAGGGGATGGGCTCTAGGGACCATGATGTAAGGGGGGACTTTGGGATCCTAATGTACAGGGAGAATTTGGGGAGCCTAATGAAAGTTGGGTCTCTGATGTAATGGCGAACTCTGGGGACCCTAATTTAAGGAGGGGGTACTCTGGGGACCCTGATGTAAGAAGAGGGGACTCTTGGGACTCTGATGTAAGGGGGGACTTTGGGGACCCTAATGAAAGGGGTAAACTCTGATAAAAGGGGTCAAGCCTGAGGGGGCCCAGGCCTAAAGCTGTGTAAGGGGCCCCAAAATTTCTGATGGCAACCATACTGCTGATGCGGCCCCCGATGAAGTTGAGTTTGACACCCCTGTTCTAGTGTGTAGATAAATCGTTGGTATGAATGTTCTTTCCCAATTCTGGTGAGCAAGGCTTGGAGCCTATTTTTAACGTATAAATGATTGATTAAAATAGCAATTCCACTGCCCCCATCCACGTGTATGCCAATGGATCGAGTTTTGGATGGAGCAGGTAAAGGTTCGAACTTCAGCCAGGTTGCTGCCTATGTCTCCATTGGGAAGTTTTACCGTTTCTATTTGTTGTGGTGATCATAGAATAGAGAGGAAATATTCCTATAAGGGTTTCTGCTCCACGAGGAGATCACAGAGAGCAAAAAAAAAAAACCTGACACGATTCCAGCCATTGTCTACATCAGTAGTCTCCAAATTGTGGCCTGAGGGCCAGATGTGGCCCTTTGCTTGCCGTTGTCTGGCCCTTGAGGCAGCATTCCTTTCACTGACACCAACAGTGGGGGCATTATTCCTCCCACTGACCTCAACGATGGTGCATTGTTCCTGCAACTAGTGCCAGTGACAGGGACACTATTCCTCCTCCTACTGACCACATTTTTTTAAAATCCCACTGACCGCCAAGCCTGAGACATTGTGGACTCCCATTGATGTTGGGGCATTTTCTACTCCTACTGGCCGCAGTCCGGCCCTCCTAAAGTCTGATGGGCACTAAACTGGCCCTTTGTTTAAGAAGTTTGGAGTCCCCTGGCCTACACCATGCCCCCCTCCTAAAGAAACCCATTGACTTTAGAAGGAACTTTAGGTCACATTTGCTTTTAGACCTTCTCCATTGTCTAATGGTGCATTGTTAATGATATGACGGTCTCCGAGTCAACATGGCACAACCTGTTTCATGATTCTGACCTTCTGTGGTCTCCTTAAAACGCCTTGTATCTGCGATGGACGGCGGTGTCTCCAGTCTTATCACGCCGTGACTGATGCGTTTTAGCGGAAGCCAGTTCTGATTTGCTCGTCTCTCTTTCTTCTGATAGGAAAAGCTTATTGATTTTTCTTAGTTTTTTTCCAAGACAGAAAAGCTTTTCACACCTTCTGGTGCTCTTCGTTTATCTTCTGTACTGATGAAAACCCCGGGCTGAGTGAAGTTTCCATTAAATTACTGATAGGGCTGCTGCCCATGCTACCGACACTTTGCATGTTGTCTTAAAGGTTAACTCCACCTTTTGCACCATGTTACACCCGTGTTTAGGGTGTAACATGTGTCATGGTGCAAGTGGACTCCCCCCAACCACCCAACAACCACCCTGACAGTAGACATGTGCAGAACAAAAATTTGGGTTTAGTTTTGTTTCATTTAGATTCGTTATTTACATAAATTAGTTTAGTTAAATCCGTTTCATTGGTTTTCGGAATTTGTTTCGTTCATTCGCATTCAAATCGATTTGAATTCTTCAAATTCAGATCAATTCGAAATGTTTTTGAATCTAATTCGAATAGTTTTCCCATTACCAAAGAGCAGGGCCGTCTTTAATATTGATTGGACTCTGGGCAAACGTTCCCCCCCCCCCCCACCACCCATACAATTTCGCTCTCCACCTGCTCTGAGACATACAATAAATAGCAGCTAGACTTAAAATCAGTTTACTGTATCAGATGAGGCAGCTATTGCGATTGGTTGCCAGAGTTTACAGTGTATCATTACCACTCACTGACTGGTTGCTAGAGGTTACAATGTATTATTACCACTCACTGACTGGTTGCTAGAGGTTACAGCACACATTATGGCTCACTGATTAGTTGCTAGAGGTTATAGCACATGATTTCTGCTTGTTGATTGGTTGCTAGAGATTACTGTACAGTAATACTGCTCACTGATTGGTTGCTAGAGGTTACAGCACATCATCTCATAACTACAGGGGGGGCAAGATATAAATATGAATGCCGCCTTTATTTACATATCTATGCCGCCGGATGCAGCTATTTACATATAAATGCCGGTTATTTTCATGTAAACACAGGGTCTGCAGAGTCATCTGTACACAACAATAGAGCAGAGCTGGGCAGCACTAGTAACAGAACTTCACACTGAGATATCAGGACACAGCACGGGACTAAAACTTCAAGGGAATTTAAACCGGGATAGTTGGCAAGTATGAGGCAGCTGCTTTGGGCCCCACAACAATGACAGGGCCCAGGGCAGCTGCCCCTTTTGCCCTGCCTTAAAGACGGCCCTGCCAAAGAGAATAAAATAGAATAGACTAGCTGATTCAACCACTTACAAACAGGAAGGATTTGCCCCCCTTAATGACCAGGACATTTTTTGCAATACGGCACTGCGTCGCTTTAACTGACAATTGCACGGTCGTGCGACGGTGTACCCAAACAAAATCGATGTCCCTTTTTTTCCCTACAAATAGAGCTTTCTTTTGGTGGTATTTCATCACCTCTGCGGTTTTTATTGTTTGCGCTATAAACAAAAGAAAAGCGACAATTTTGGAAAAAAAAAAACAATATTTTTTACTTTTTGCTATAATAAATATCCCCCCCCCCCCCCTCAAAAATGTAAAAAAACGAATTTCTTCCTCAGTTTAGGCCGATACGTATTCTTCTACATATTTTTGTTAAAAAAAAAAAAACAATACGCGTACATTGATTGGTTTGCGCAAAAGTAATAGCGTCTACAAAATAGGGGATAGATTTATGGAATTTTTATGGCATTCTTATTATGATTTTTTTTTTTTTTTTACAAGCAACAGAGGCGATCAGCGATTTTTAGCAGGACTGCGACATCGCGGCGGACAAATCAGACACTATTTTGGGACCATTGACATTTATACAGTGATCAGTGCTATAAAAATGCACTGATTACGGTGTAAATATCAATGGCAGGGAAGGTGTTACTACTAGGGGGGCGATCAAGGAGGTTAAGTGTTCCCTAGGGAGGTGTTTCTAACTGTGGGGGGAGGGGACTGACTGGAGGAGGAGAGAGATCGCTGTTCCTGATCACTAGGAACAGACAGTCTCTCTCTCCTCCCGTCAGAATGGGGATCTGTCTGTTTACATTGGCAGATCCTCGTTCTGGCTCTATTTCCCACGATCGCGGGTGGCCGGCGGACATCGATAGGCTAGATAGGCTGTATGGGGGCATCCCTGTGTACATCTCTATGGCCTGGACCAATTTTTACATTTCTGTTATGGGCCTGTTTATTCGGCAATATCTGCGTCACAACAACAAGTAATACACGCCGTATATCTTCTTTTTATGACAAGCAAGGCATTCCTTTGGTGACATTTTCCTGCAAAAATTATTTTCCTTTTAATCCATATACAAAGTGAAACTAAAAAAAATCCAACCTTTTCTTACTTTTATCAGTGTTTAAAAATTATTGGTTAAAAACATACATTTTCTTTCCTACTTAGTCCTGTTTAAAACTATCATTTTGGTGCAAAGCATTGCAAAGATATTTATAAATGAAATTTTTTTTTTTGTTTTTTTATATAATTTTGCGCTTTTTTTTTTAACCACTTAAGGCACCGAGCCTCTTTTTGACACTTGATGTTTAAAAGTCAAAATCCTTTTTTTTTTTTGCTAGAAAATTACTTAGAACCCCCAAACATTATATATATATATTTTTTTCAGACACTCTAGAGAAAAAAATGGCTGTCGTTGCAATACTTTATGTCACACCGTATTTGCGCAGCGGTCTTACAAGCGCAATTTTTTTGTGTGGAAAAAATACACTTTTTATGAGTCAAAAAATAAGATAACAGTAAAGTTAGCCCAATTATTTTTTTTTATATTATGAAAGATAATGTTACGCCGAGTAAATTGATACCCAACGTGTCACGCTTCAAAATTGCGCGGAACGGCGACAAACTTTGACCCTTAAAAATCTCTATAGGCGACGTTTAACAATTTCTACAGGTTACCAGTTTTGAGTTACAGAGGAGGTCTAGTGCCAAAATGATTGCTCTCGCTCTAACAATCACGTCGATACCTCACATGTGTGGTTTGAACAACGTTTTCATATGCGGGGGCGTGACTTACTTATGCGTTCGCTTCTGCATGCAAGCTTAGAGGCACGGGGCGCTTTAAAAAGGTCCTCTTAAATATGAGATCTGGGGGTCAAAAAGAGCTCACATCTAACATTTAGACTTAAAAGCAATAAGTAAAAAAAAAAAATTAAACATTTCCGCTTTAAGACCTTTGGGCAGAAGTGACGTTCGATCTCGCTTCCGCCATCTAATGCTATGGAGCTGAGAGGGGGCCGTCTTATACAAATCAGTGTGTATATGCAGTAAAGGGGTTAATCTTCTGCGTTGTGTAAAAAGGCTGCTTGATCCTGTCTCCTCTGATTCTCCCCTTCTTCCACCGTCCCCAATCCATCTGCTGATATAACAGAGCCTTTGGAGTCACTCTGCACATGCTCAGTTTGGTGTGTATTACTAGAGAGGCTTTCTTTTGAAGGGGGGTGCATGTGATCAGCACAGGGCCAATCAGCACTCTCCAGACAGAAATGTCTGCAGCCGCATAGGACAGTCAGAGAAGAAACTCCTCCTACAAGCTCTAACCAGACACTAATAGAAGTCACAAGACTGCTATATACTGCTGATGAGAAAAGGTATTTAGCAGTTTATATTTACATAAATAATTGCATTTCCATGTTCTGTGTACTGTGGGAGATCCAGATATAGTGACTGCAGAGTCCTGGTTTTAGTAACACGTTAAGCCTCAAAGGCAGCCGAATAGGGTTGTTGTACACATGCCACGGCCATGATGCCTCACAGTGCTGCAGAAATTATCCCCCCCCCCGTTGTGTCCAGCAGGCAGTACTGTTGCCGAATGCAGCCCATTCAAAAGAAGGCAAACACTTTTTACCATTGAAAGGCCCAGTTTGCCCTTCAGAAAAAGACATTCAGCTCACCGCAAGTCATTCTTTAGAGACCAACATAGGCGTAAATGAACCTTTACAATGTTTCTCTCTACCATGTGTCTGTACAGTGTTTATAAACAATGTTTCACACAGTCTATTTTGACATCTACAGCTTCTGTATTTACACAGGAGTTCCCGGCTGTCATTTTGATAGCCGGGGATTTGCTGGAAAGTGTGACGGTGGAAGCAGCAGGGCGGAAGGACAAGACAATACTGCACACACCCTGTATACTATGATGAAGTAGCCACTAAAAGGGAAGTAACAATCTGTATATCAAACATCATTGTAAAAATATGTACAGTGTCCGCTAGCATAAAGATTAATGGTTATTTGTCCTCTGCATTTTCTATCCTCAATGGAACGTGACAGGGGTGCCCCCTGTCCCCACTTTTATATGTTCTCCCATGGAACGCTTGGCTGATAATTCAAGTGTTTGTAATCCAAACATAGGGGGTGTCTTGGTGGGCACCCTCCAAATCAAGCTTGTTTTATTTGCTGATGACTTGCTTCTCTACGTGACACAGCCCCATACCTCCCTTCCCTCGATTTTACAGGAATTCCAGAGATTCAGAATCATCAGTAACGTAAAAGTGAACTGGAAGAACTTTAACAAATCGGAACTCCTTGATATCTCCTTCCTAACAACAAACTTTCAACAATTATCCTCTACCTTTCCTCTCAAGACCTTGTTCCTTGGTATTGAGATGCCTTCGAAGGGGGTCTCAACTCTTTCCTTTAAATTTCCTCCCATTGCTTCCTAAAGCGGTTGTATACCCGCACATTAAAAAAAAAGAAAAAATATCTCCTAAACTATACAGGTTTAGGAGATATTAATTTTATCTACAGGTAAGCCTTATTATAGGCTTACCTGTAGGTAAAAATGACAAATTAGGGTATACAGCCACTTTAAGACCCAAGTGGATGTCCTTCCTGCCTGGACCGAGGTTCTCCGTATTGTTCAGAAATTTACAGAGCGCAAGCTACCTTGGACCCTGCGTTCTTCCTCCTACATCACCACGAGATTCCAAGCAAGATATATAGGAAATCCATCTTGCCTCTTCTGCTCACAGCAGCAAAGAGCTGCATCCCGCTGTGCTGGAAGCAGACACAGCCGCCGAGCGTGGCAATATGGCTGAAAAAGGTGGCTTAAAAATCCATGCAATGGAGGATCTGGTGGCCATGGAAAGGGGCCTCCAGGAGAAGTTTAAAACAAAATGGTATTATTGGCACGAGTTTGTCTACTCCGAGTTGGTGACCCACCTCTCCTAAGAGATGGGTCCTGAGGAGAGGCTCCCCTGGATGTGGATTACGGAACTGGCCGGTGGTCGTCCTCCCCCCCCTTCCCCCCCTCTCTCCCCCCCTTCTTTCTCTCCCCCCTTCTTTCTCTCCCCCCTCTGCTACTCTGCTACTATATTCTTGACTTTGTTCTCTTTTGCTGTTCGGCCCCTCAGGGTATTCCTGATCTCTCTATTCTCTTAATATCACTAAAATAACCATTTCTTAAAGGGAAGGGGGGGGGGAGAAAGCGGGACACAGAGACTTCCTAGCCCTCGAAGCTAACTGCATGAGCTACATTTTACCATTTTACATTTTTTTTTACCATTGATGCCAAAGGGATTTATGGGCACAGGGTCTAGTATGTGGAAAAGATCCAATGTAGATTTAATATTGTTGAGGTTTATATATCGCCGTATCTAAATAAAGGATTGGAAAAAAAAAAAGACCCAAGTGGACTTCTCATCCTATGCCACTAAAAGGCTTTCATGAATGGGTAGCGTAAACACCCTGAAAATGGATGTGCTCCTTCGCTTTCTGAAAAGATTCCAATTCGATTCCCCATTTATACTTTTGGAAACTTTGCCGATTGTTTTCCAAGTTTCTCTGGAACCCGTCTATAGAACGCATGGGGACACTCTCTCTCCCGATGGCTCGAGGTGGCTTGAGAGTCCTTGACCCCTCTCTTTACCACAAGGCAGCGGTGTGCACCCGTATACTGGATTGGCTGCACCATCCTTCTTCTGAGCTGTGGGTTCAACTGGAAGGCCTTATGAACCCTATCGATCTCTACGCTCTCCCATGGACTCCATCTACCTATCATAAGGGTCCTTCTATCCCTAGCGACCCTACTCGACAGACAATTCACATGTGGGACCACATGTCCAGAAAGAGTGTAACACAGCTCAGACTGTGGATAAAGATTTCCTCGTAGAGTGCTGGCCCTGGCTCACCACCATCAATAGTAATTGAAGAAAAAGAAGATTGGTCGCACACCATGGAAGGAAGGTTGTGAACAAGCACGCGTTATCCGTGTGAAACCGGTCTGTCTACCAATGTTCCTGTAACGTCCTGTCTACGTCCTTTGGCACCTTGAAAATAAAGTAACTATTCTACAGAAGTTCTTCATTTCATGGTGTGCGACCAATCTTCTTTTTCTTCAGTTGGGACCACGTGTCATCTGCCCATGGCCTCTCTAAACACCTATGACCCCCTTTTTTGGGTCCCCGGCTTTCCCACCGGCTTTGCATGCAACAGGCTTTGGAAACCAGCTCAAACAGGATCACAGGAGACTTGCCCAAGTTCTCCAAGCTGACCCATCCTAAACAAAGAACAATCCTTCCTCGCTACCTTCACTAAACCAACTACAGTGGTTACAGAGGCAAAAAGTAGTGTCCTATATTCTCTCTTTTCCTTCAGCATCAGTAATTCTTACTAAGTCGACAGAATTTGAAGCTATGCTCTTACAGGAGGACCCTCCAACCCATGTTGTTTCCCAACTCTATACTATACTTTTGAATGCGTCTTCCCCCAATCTCCCGCCCTATACTCAGGTCTTGGAAGCAGAGCTTCGCCACACTATCTCTCTCTAACTGGCAAAAGTGCTTTATCCTGACCCACAAAATCTCCCTAGCCACTACAGTAAACATCGAGAGAAAGGGTTTAAATTAATAACCAGTTTGTATAGGTGCCCATTGGTTCTTCATCTTTTTAACCCACCTGATAGCTGCTGGCATTGCCACCCTTTCAAGAGCAATATGATAGATATTTGGGGGTTCTGCCCCTCCATCTGGAGATTTTGGCAACCTATTTTTGATTTGTACTGTAATCTGATGGCGACTTCTATTCAACCCTCCCTTGAAATAGCCCTTCTATCCATAAATCTGTCGTAAGAGATGTCGTGCAGCATTTTCTGACCAAAGCCCGGGCAGAAATCCCCTCGTCACTGGAAGACAACCACTGTACCTTCACTGGGAGAGTGGGCCATTAAGCTGGACTCTATAAGAGACCTTGAACGGCTGTTGGCGCAGGAGGCAGGAAAGGAAGACCAGTTCTCTCTTACCTGGACCACATGGTCCATGTTCCGCTACTCCTCCGAATTTTCAGCATGGTCCGAGAGTGACACCGACTCCATTCCTACGCATCCACGACAGAGTGTATCTTTATCTTTTACCTTGTTCTTATCTTGCTTTCTTTATCTAGTCCTGACCTGCACCTTTCCCATTCTCTTTGTAAGTCCCCATGTGACTCTATTTCATCCACATAATAAAGCATCAATTATGTATTATTTGATGTGCCTCAGCATACATTTTCTTATATAACGCTGATAACACCGTTTAATATTCACTTACCGGACACTTTATTAGGTACACCTTGCTAGTACCGAGTTGGACCCCCTTTTGCCTTCACTCTTTATGGCATAGATACAACAAGGTTTTGGAAACGTTCCTCAGAGATTTTGCTCCATAGTGACATGATAGTATTACACAGTTGCTGCAGATTTGTCAGCTGCACATCCATGATGTGAATATCCAGTTCCACCACATCCCGAAGGTGCTCTATTGGATGAGATGTGGTGAGTGTGGAGGCCATTGGAGGACAGGGACCTCATTGTCCAGTGGTGAGATGATTGGAGCTTTGTGACATGGTGCATTATCCTGCTGGAAGGAGCCATCAGAAGATGGGGACACTGTAGTCATAAAGGGATGGACATGGTCAGCAACAATACTCAGGTAGGCCGTGGCATTTAAACCATGCTCAATTGGTACTAAGGGGCCCAAAGTGTGCCAAGAAAATATCCCCCCCACCATTACACCCCCCACCACCAGCCTGAACCGGTGATACCCCATCCCCCACACCATTACACCCCCACCACCAGCCTGAACCGGTGATACAAGACAGGATGGATCCATGCGCCAAATTCTGACCCCACCATCTGAATGTCGCAGGTGAAATCCAGACTCATCAGACCAGTCAACGTTTTTACAATTCTCTATTCTCCAATTTTGGTGATCCTGTGCCAATTGTGGCCTCAGTTTCCTGTTCTTAGCTGACAGGAGTGGCACCCGGTGTGGTCTTCTGCTGATGTAGCCCATCTGCTTCAAGGTTGGATGTGTTGTGTGTTCAGAGATGGTATTCTGCATACCTTGGATGTAACGAATGGTTATTTGAGTTACTGTTGCCTTTCTATTATCTGGAACCAGTCTGCCCATTTTCCTCTGACCTCAACAAGGCATTTTCCTCCACACAACTGCCGCTCACTGGATATTTTTTTCTGTAAACCCGAGAAATGGTTGTGTGGGAAAATCCCAGAAATACTCACACTGGCCGTCTGGCACCAACAACCATGCCATGTTCAAAGCCACTTAAATCCCCTTTCTTTACCACGTCTAGATACCTAAATGCACTGAGTTGCTGCCATGTGATTGGCTGATAAGCAATTTGTGTTACCAAGTAATTGAACAGGTATAGCTAATAATACACCGATGAGTGTAACTACCTTTGATGCCTTAGAAGCTGCTATGCTTCTTTTCTACGTTTTTTCTTTTTCTTATTTATGTTAATATTTTTATGGTAACGCGAACATCACTGTTGAAGTCTATTCACAGAAACCTTTCAATACCTCATGATATCAGATTTGTATCTGCTGTATATCTGCAACCTTGTATTTCAATAAACTCGGATCGAACAAAAAAAGAAAAATATGTACAGTGTGCATGTAAAAATGCTAAAAAAGAGGGTCATGATACAACACAGCCCTCTTTGGGTCCTAAGGAAGGATTTTCGCCAAGGTCATGACACACAAAGTCAATAAAAAATATTTGAAACGATAATTCACTTTTAAAGAAATTCTCATGGAAACAGATCCCTGAGATCTTAGATATTTCACTTTTGAGAGATGAGCTCAATGGTCTGCTGCGTTGCCGTAAACTGGCCAATCAGGCTTGTCAGAGTCACTTAACTACAGCAGAGAAAATTTAGGTCTCCTGCCCTGCAGGGCTCCACTATGCGACAGAGCTGTGTAAATCTCAGAACTGGATGGGCATAAATGCAAATTCTTTGCCAGGTAAAACAGCCCCCCCCCCCCCCCCCATATATGCATTTCATCTGCATATTTAGCAGTTTTCCTGGAATTGAGCTTTAAAAGAGAGGCTGCGGTGTATCCGTCCGTGAAATGTCACATTTATCAGAAACTCCAGTGTGACTATTTGTATTTAGCCTCTTCTGCGGCTTTTCCAATGAAGTCAATCTATGAGCCATGACTTTTCAAAGCTAAAGATTAACCAGCTTCCTTCTGAGTTGGGTGATGTGGAAGTCACGTTATCTTCTTCTCAGGCAGATGATCCATTATCTGGAACACACAAAACTTCTCCAGATTGTCTATCTGAGCAAAAAGAGAAGGGCAGAGAGAGAAGGCAGAGAGAGAAGGCAGACCTCGCTGCCCGAGGCCAGATGATTTCCAAGTTCTTCTACAACAAAAACCTATTATAAGGTCTGACCGAGCTTCACCACTTGTTTCCCCCAACTTCTGAAGATGGGAATGATGTCCTCTTGTTTGACAAGCCAACAAGACGGAGCACCATTCCTGACAAATATAAGGAGGTAACACAAGCTCTTCGATCATTAAACTTTGGTGGACACCCAACAGCTTCACACCGGTGTCAGGATGGTCTGTAGATAAGCCTTCATCGTGGTCCAGAAGCTTCAGCCATGTGTCAGATATTCCTCTGCAGCCGGCAGACCATGCTAGGAGTCGCCCTGTCCCTGGGCTACTTCGTTTATCTTTTCGTGGGCGCCATGATGTTCCAGATTCTAGAGAAACAAGCTGAAGCCAAATCCAGAGATGAATTCCAGCTTGCCAAACTTAGCTTCCTTCAGAATTACACCTGCCTGGATGCGAGGGCAATCGAACAATTTGTACAGGTACGAACTGTTTGTAGAGTTTTCGTCCAACAAATGGCAATAGATTTCATATATTAAATGATGGTAAAGGCCACTATATGTAGACAGCCTCTCAATATTTTCAACACAGAGGAACCCTTGAAATAACTTTCCGGTCTCAGGGAACCCTCTGCTAAAAATCTACATCTGCAACTCTTGATACATTAGTGTGATGGTCAGTGGGAAGAATGTTCTTTACACTTGTGGCCATTGGGAAGAATGACCCCCTTACAGCTGGCTAAAATAAACAATGATGTCAGTGGGAACTTATCTCAAGGAACCCCTAGCAACCTTTGGAGGAACCCTAGTTGAGAAACCCTGGTTTAGATAATTGATAACTATGATACGTTTTTATTTTGTATTAAATGGGTAAGGGTTAGAACATCTGTCAAGTTTTAATTGCTGTCTATGTCCCATTGGGCAGATTCATCCTTTCTATTGGTCATGGTGGCCATTGTCACAACACAAGACAGAAAGCAGGTTATCATAAGAAGAGGAGGTGAAGGGAAATATTCCTACCTGATATCTGTCTAAAGTTTTGGCTTTACAGACGTTTTAATGTAAACCTGTCACCGGAAAAACACAGAGGGAGCTATTACAGACCCCTTCCTACAAATTCTAGTTGCCTGGTTACCATTGTGGCCTTCTTTCTTCAATACTGGTGTTCATGACCTGGAAAAAGTATTTAGAGAAGGTCTTCTGACTTTTCTGATCTGCATACTTGTTCTGAGTCAGTTGCTCAGACAGTACTGAAGCCTGAGGGTCAACATAACAATCAGGCAGCCCGGGGGCAGTTCCTACATTTCACTCACAGCAAGGTTATTACTTCAAAGCTGAAATCCATGCTGTTCTTTTACTCACGTAAATCCATCATCATGAGATGTTCCAGTCTACAGAAACTGGGGTTACTTTTAATGTGTCCATTTCATCACTTGCGTGATGTTGACACTTCCTATAGGCTGATCAGTTGGAACATCTGCAGTGCTGGACCTCTGGTGTGGAACCAGATTGTGGATTTAGTTATGTATATAATGCTCCAAAGGGGTTTTAAAAATAAAACATACTGAATGCATTAGAGGGAGTTGTAGTCTCATTACGTTTATCTGGAGATAGGCTTACCTGCTTATGTCTTGGGAACAATTGGATAATTGGCTCTATATTTAGGCGGTATCTGGTCTATTAACCAGAGGCTCCGGATGGACAGTTGGATAAATGGCTCTATATTTAGGATGTGTCTGGTCTATAAACCAGAGGCTCTGGATGGACAGTTGGATAAATGGCTCTATATTTAGGATGTGTCTGGTCTAATAAACCAGAGGCTCCGGATGGACAGTTGGATAAATGGCTCTATATTTAGGATGTATCTGGTCTATAAACCAGAGGCTCTGGATGGACAGTTGGATAAATGGCTCTATATTTAGGATGTATCTGGTCTATAAACCAGAGGCTCTGGATGGACAGTTGGATAAATGGCTCTATATTTAGGATGTGTCTGGTCTAATAAACCAGAGGCTCCGGATGGACAGTTGGATAAATGGCTCTATATTTAGGATGTATCTGGTCTATAAACCAGAGGCTCTGGATGGACAGTTGGATAAATGGCTCTATATTTAGGATGTATCTGGTCTATAAACCAGAGGCTCTGGATGGACAGTTGGATAAATGGCTCTATATTTAGGATGTGTCTGGTCTAATAAACCAGAGGCTCCGGATGGACAGTTGGATAAATGGCTCTATATTTAGGATGTATCTGGTCTATAAACCAGAGGCTCTGGATGGACAGTTGGATAAATGGCTCTATGTTTAGGATGTATCTGTTCTATAAACCAGAGGCTCTGGATGGACAGTTGGATAAATGGTTCTATATTTAAGATGTGTCTGGTCTATAAACCAGAGGCTCTGGATGGACAGTTGGATAAATGGTTCTATATTTAGGATGTATCCGGTCTATAAACCAGAGGCTCTGGATGCACAGTTGAAAAAATGGTTCTATTTTTAGATGTATCTGGTCTATAAACCAGATGCTCTGGATGGACAGTTGGATAAATGGTTCTATATTTAGGATGTATCTGGTCTATAAACCAGAGGCTCTGGATGGACAGTTGGATAAATGGTTCTATATTTAGGATGTATCTGGTCTATAAACCAGAGGCTCTGGATGGATAAATCATTGGGAGATCTTTGCTCTTTCCAGACTTTCCAGGTTCTGCACATGGGCAGCCTGACTGACTCAATTGACTTTAATGGAAGACCAGGTTGTATCTGGTCTATAAACCAGTGACTCTGGGTATACAGTTGGGTATATGATTCTAATTTAGGCAATATATGTGCACTTAACAGTTGGCCAGAAGGGTATAAAGGGATCATTTTCTTCATTCTTGATTTTTTTTCATTCTGTCCCGTACTTTTTGGGCCCCCTCTCCCTGAAGTCATACTGACCAGACAAATGTTCAGTGGTTGGGAGACCTTTGCTCCTTCCAGTCTTCGAGGTGCAGCCTGATTTTATTGACTTCAATGGAAGATCAGTCCACAAGGTTGATGGATGATATGGAGGCTCCTGGACATTAAATGTTCCTCTTATGGTATACAGGGAAGATTTGTAAAAGCAGCTCCAAAATACGATGGGTTTGCTACTATTCCGCTAAATCAGGCAATGCCATACTTCACAGATCATTTACAATTCTGCCATATCTATATGTGAATGTTACACAGATAGGAGGCAAATGTTCTTAGTCTGACATTTTCCTTCAGAAAGGTCACTCAGATAATCGGTACTAATGATGGTTCTAGAGCTGCCAGTGTGCCCGCTGACCCAGGCAGGGTGCCAGGCGGTATCTCCGGATGTGTTTACTCCAAGCCACAAGAAACAATTTGTCAATTTGTACAAACAGAGCGAACATCTCGCCAAGTAAACAAGATTACAAATTACCGCCACCAACCCCCCCCCACTGCATCGCATCATGTGACTGCAGAATATCGTTTTTTATTCTGAATAGGTGAGGCTGAGGAGCTCATCAACTTCAACTACTGTAAAAGGTCGAAGCTGGCCATGCACCAGTAGATTTTTAGTCTAAAAATAATGTTTTCAAAAAGTTTGTTTGGTTTTCATATGCCCCGTACACATGGTCGGATTTTCCGATGGAAAATGTGTGATAGGACCTTGTTGTCGGAAATTCCGACCGTGTGTGGGCTCCATCACACATTTTCCATCGGATTTTCCGACACACAAAGTTTGAGAGCAGGCTATAAAATTTTCCGACAACAAAATCCGTTGTCGGAATTTCCGATCGTGTGTACACAAATCCAACGCACAAAGTGCCACGCATGCTCAGAATAAATAAAGAGATGAAAGCTATTGGCTACTGCCCCGTTTATAGTCCCGACGTACATGTTTTACGTCACCGCGTTCAGAACGATCGGATTTTCCAACAACTTTGTGTGACCGTGTGTATGCAAGACAAGTTTGAGCCAACATCCGTCGGAAAAAACCTAAGATTTTGTTGTCAGAATGTCCGATCAATGTCCGACCGTGTGTACGGGGCATAATAGTGGAGTCAAACTGGCGATCGTTTTCAACCATAGAGATTGTACCTAGAGTACAATATTGCAGTGTTGACCAGCACTACAGAGAATCAATATTTAGAGTGCTTGTTTCAGATGATTGCAAAGTGAGAACTGTGGCCACGCAGTAGGAAAAGCAAATAGAATTGTAGGATGCATCACCAGAGGGATCACCAGCAGGAGGGAGGAGGTCCTGATTCCTCTATATAGATCTTTATAGCACTAGAGGGATCACCAGCAGGAGGGAGGAGGTCCTGATTCCTCTATATAGATCTTTATATCACTAGAGGGGTCACCAGCAGGAGGAAGGAGGTCCTGATTCCTCTATATCAGGGATTCTCAACTCCAGTCCTCAGGACCCACCAACAGGCCAGGTTTGCAAGATAGCTGAAATACGTCACAGGTGATATCACTTGCTGCTCAGTGATTGCAGTATTCTAGTCTGCAACTCCCCAAGGTAATACTTAAAATCTGGCCTGTTGGTGGGTCCCGAGGACTGGAGTTGAGAACCACTGCTCTATATAGATCTTTATATCACTAGAGGGGTCACCAGCAGGAGGAAGGAGGTCCTGATTCCTCTATATAGATCTTTATATCACTAGAGGGGTCACCAGCAGGAGGAAGGAGGTCCTGATTCCTCTATATAGATCTTTATATCAGTTCAGTAGTATAGTCAGTTCTTTGACTATCCCTATTTGCTTGTTGCCCTGACCTTTTTGGCTTATCTCCAGACTATCCTTGTTCCGGTCTGCTGCTTCCTTTCTATCCTCCAGTAGTCTATCGTTAGCGTGAGCTGGGAGACCCTGGGGGCCGGGACCTGGAGCCAGACTGCAGCGAAAGTCCATCCCCACCATCAGGGGCCCTGGTGAACACCCGCTGGCTCTTAGATTCCGCGCCCTGGGAAGTCTCATGCTCTAGCTCCCACTGTGATCCTTGTTGGTGCTCCAGAGTACCTGCTTTCCTGAACCACCCAGAGCTCCATCCGCAGCAGTCATCCGTAGGGTCCACTACCTCAGCGGTGCACTTCTGACCCCAACGGGGTGCATCTGTCACCTGGCCTCAGGTGACCTGACAGTTTGATCAGCCATGGACCCAGCTGAGGTGCCGCTCCCCACAGATGATCCATTGCAGGTCCTTAGACTCGAGACCCAGGAATCTAATCAGACCCAGGTGATGCAATTCCTCCAGGATTTGGCTTCCCGCTTTGAGCAGCTTCAGGCTTCCTTAGGAACCCCAATTCAGCAATCGCAATCGGCGGCTGTACCTATTCCAGTTGCAGCCACACAGTCGCTGCAGCTGCCAGCTCTGTCCCATTTCTCTGGGGACTCCAAGGCCTGTAGGGGGTTCACGTTAAAATCCAGCCTCTAAACTTCTCATCTGATCGGGCAAAGGTAGCCTATATTATTTGATTAAAAACAGAAGAATAAATGAGGTTATAGGGGCCGTTCAAATCCCCTCCTCCATCCCAGTTCAATATATAAAAAGAGAAAGAGCAAAGGGCGGGACTCTAAATGAGGCACACGGAAGCAAATACAAAAATTGGGTAAAAAGCAGGTTTTAATATATTCAAAATAGTCATATATTTACATAGTATTGTTGCACATAGCTAATATTAATACTCTATATTTCATCAAGATATACATTCCAACAAGGACTTGTTTGCAAATACATGAATAATGAAATATCTAAGAGACACAAATGATATGAAATATGTGACACATTGAAGTGTCAATTGGAAGGGGTTGCAAAGAAAAAACATAGATACAGATGGAACGTCCATACATGATTATTAATTGTGTACACCTATCGGTAGTTGTAATCTCTACGCGTTTCGGGACCTTATAGCTACTCGTCAGGAGCAAAACCGCAGTGATCACCTATGGATATGGAAAAACAACCATATTTCAAAAAAAGGGGTTTTAGGAAAAAAAAGGTGGGCAAATGTAGAATATGTCCCTCACATATGTACATTTGACCCACAAACTTACATGTATATCTGCGCAATGGCGACGCGGCCACGTGGGTCAAGACAGCCAAAGATGCCACATCCTGGAGCTGAGGGGGCGTATCCGGGTGACACAAAGCCAGCTCAAACAATGCCCCAGGTGGGTCACAGCGGGGAGTGACAATGGTGAGTTAGTAAGAGGAGGGGGGAACAGATGCCAAGGAGTGGTCCCCTGAAGCTGTCTCTGCATTTAAAACAGGACCTCTCTTGAGGAGACCTAATCCTGGGGATACATTTTTTGTGGACGCTTCTTCAATGGGTGGTGGGAGCTGTGCTTTTTCAGTCCTTTGAGAAGAAATGTCAACCATGTGCTTTCTTCTCCAAAAAAAATTCTCAGGCAGAGAAAAACTATGCTATTGGTGATCGGCAACTTCTTGCAATTAAATTGGCGTAGAGGAGTGGCGTCATCTCTTGAAGGGTTCCCCTCACCCCATAAACGATTTTCACTGATCATAAAAATCTGCAGTACTTACGGAATGCCAAACGTCTGAATCCCAGACAGGCGGGGTGGAGCCTTTTCTTCTCCCGTTTTAATTTTACGATTACGTACAAACCAGGTTCCTGCAACAGTTGGGCTGATGCTCTCTCTAGGTCATTTGACAGTTTGGATGAGGAGCCCACCCCTGAACCTGAGCCGATCATTCCGACCTCATGCATACTTGCCCATTCCACCACCCTGGAGTAAAAAATTTCTCCTGGCAAGACCTTCATCCCCACTGAGCTAGGAGCTAAGATCCTTTGCTGGGGACGTGATTCCAAGGTGGCGGATCTTGCTGGGTTCCTCCGATCCTTCCTGCTCATCAGTCTTCCACTACTGGTGGCCTCCTCTCCACTCCGATGTCAAGGACTATGTCAAGGCTTGTCATGTCTGTGCTCAGTCTAAATCCTCCTTCACACAAGCTCCTGCTGGTCTTCCCATGCCCTTGCCCATTCCTAAGGAGCCTGGTCTCACATTGCCATGAATTTTATCATCTGTCGCTGGCCTCAGGTAACCCGACAGTTGTCACTAGCGACTCGATGGACCATTTGTTGTTTTTTTTTCTACTGTCGCTCTTCTATGTTCCGAAGGATGAAAAAAAATTCTAAATTCTGACTGCAAATGTGGTTTTCGTTTGGGAAACATTTCGCTTTTTGTAATGTGCATGGCATTGGCATGGCAATCAAACACAATGGGAAACATTGCGCTTTTTGGAATGTGCAGGTGCATCCTGAGATTGAAGGTAGGATTCAAAACATTGGCATGGCAATCAAAACACAATTTTTTTGGGGGCAAATTTTTATTTAAATTTTCGTACCAAATTCTACTTGTGTATATCCAGCTTTAGGCTATATAGATAAGGATCAGAGTTTAGATGCATTATTGGGGTAGTTGACTCAGGGATTAGAAGTCCAAGCACAAATCTCACATCAAGTGAGAATTCATTTTTTTTAAATGTTCGTATACCAGAGAAGCAATGAAGTATGACCTATAAAGTTGGTCTAAAGTAGACATGTGCAGAATTGAAAAATTTGTTCTGTTTAGTTTCAGATTCGTTATGTTACTAATTTAGTTTCCTTATGGAATTTGTTTCGTTTGGTTCTCGTTAAATTTTGTTTCATTTTCATAAAAATTTGTTTCATTTATTCATTTTCTAACAAATTCCAACTTTTCAGAACGATTAGAATTCGAATCGGTCGAAAAACAAACGACCGATCCGAATTCTGTGTGAAAAAAAGCTGGTTGTTAAGAAGCGGGCCCGGGAAGATGCCGCCCGCGTCCTTAACAACCATGAGTCATCATCTGTCAGCGGGCTTCCCCACTGACAGATGAATGTAAAGAAAATAATGCCGGCAACAGAAAAATGTTTAAAAAAAAACAGCGTAGGGTCCCCCCCAAAATCCATACCATCCCCTTATCCGAGCATGCAGCCTGTCAGGTCAGGAAGGGGGGGAGCGAGCGAGCACCCCCGAACCATACCAGGCCACATGCCCTCAACATTGATGGGTGGGTCTTTGGGGAAGGGGGGGCTCTGCACCCCCGGACCACAAAGCACCTTGTCCCCATGTTGAAGGGGACAAGGGCCTCTTCCTGACAACCCTGGGCTGTGGTTGTCGGGGTCTGTGGGTGGGGGGCTTATCGGAATCTGAAAGCCCCCTTTAACAAGCGGGCCCCCAGATCTGGCCCCCCCCCCCATGTGAATGAGTATCGGGTACATCGTACCCCTACCGATTCACCCTACCGACAAGTGTCAAAAAATAACCACAAAAGACAGTTTTTGACAAGTCCTTTATTAAAAAATAAAAAAATAGTGTCCCCCCCCATGTAAATCCATCATCAATCACAATGCCTGCTGGACCCGAAAAATCGAAAAAAATTACTCTCTCGCCACCTCCTGGGAGGACTCCCGCTGACTGCCCACTCTGCGCTTTGACAGCTCTTATATAGGCAAGGCCCCAGTCCGTACCAGGCACGTCACGTGAGGGCCTGGTATGGACTTGGGGGACTATAGCTGGGCAATGCCAGCATTCTTCTCTTTGCATTCATCTGTCAGTGGGGAAGCCCGCTGACAGATGATGACTCGTGGTTGTTAAGGACGCGGGGATGGCGTTTTCACACACGGATCGGTTGATCGTTTTTCGATTTTTCTAATTGTTCTGAAAAGTTGGAATTCGTTAGAAAACGAATAAACAAAACAAATTTTAGTGCATTTCAAATAAATTCGTTACTATTTCATTCGGAGATTCGGATACATCCGAGTCCCCGAATAACCAAAAATATGTCCGAATTTGCATACAGACCGAAACGAATTGTCTAGTCTAAAGGTTTTTTTTAACCATAAGTGCTCTCCCTCAACCCCCTTAAATACTTACCTTAACCCGATGTCCATCCAGCTCTGTGATGCTCTCTCTTTCTCTCCTCACAGGCTCAGAGACAGCAGCAGGAGCCACTGGTTCCTGCTGCTGTCAATCAAATCCTGTAAGGAGGGTGCAGGGCTGTGCTGTGTGTGTGTCAATAGACTCACACAGCCTGGATCAGGAGTGCGCCACACGAGTGCCACCATAGGAAAAGTGCCACCAGGGGAACCCCAGAATAGGAGGTTTGGGGCCGTTCTGTGCAAAGCCATTGCACACAGAAGGTAAGTATAACATGTTTACTATGTAAAAAAGTGAAAAATAAAGCTTTACAATTACATTAATGAGATACAACCCAATTTTTTGACACGTTTGAATAGTAATGATTATTGTAAATAGTCCAGGCAAGCTTGTTGCCTCTGTGAGGATGACGGTCCCTCTGAAATGTCTATACCTCTTTTAATCAAAGGCTTGGAAAAACAAGGCTTTGTTATCAGAGGATAGTACTGGGATTATACTGTCTTGTCAGAGGCCAAGTAAAATAATTTTGGCACACAAAATTCCTCACCCTATTAAGGCCTCAGTCTAGAGCAGACTTTCTCAACCTTTTTTTACCGCAGAGTCAGAGGAACCCTTGGGGAACCCGTTCTAAGACCAAATAATCGTGAGTCAGTAGGAAAAATACCCTTTGGTATTGGTTGGTGGTGGTCATGGGAAGAATGTGGTTGGTGAGAATGCTCTTGGTGGTAAGGAGCTTGCAGCTCATCAACCTGCTGACTGATCTTCCATTAAAGTCAATCTAGTCAGTCAAGCTGCCCATGAGAACCTGGAAAGTCTGAAAAGAGCAAAGATCTCCCAACCATTTACCCAACTGTCCATCCAGAGCCTCTGGTTTATAGACCAGATACATCCTAAATATAGAGCCATGTATTAAACTTTCCATCCAGAACCCCTGGTTTATAGACGGGATACATCCTAAACATAGAGCTATTTATCTAACTGTCCATCCAGAGCCTCTGGTTTATAGACCAGATACATCCTAAATATAGAACTATTTATCCAACTAAGCTCCTTACATTGGTGGTCAGTGGGAAGAATGATCCTTACATTGATGGTCAGAATGCCATCTTTATAGATTTACAGGCAGCTAAAATTTAGCATTTGTGTCATGTCGTTGGCTTTGCCATGTGGCATTGCCCATGGAACTATTCAGCACCATCAGATGGGAGGTCAATCAGCTCAAGGAACCCCCAACAACCTCTAGAGAAACTCTGGTTGATAACATCTGATCTAGAGTTTTGAATGTTTCTTTTGCTTAATAATGTAATGTAAAAAAAAAAAAGTACAAAGATACTTGTAAAGTACAAAGAGATTACATTTTCTGAGGGAGCCTTGGAATGTAAGCCACATGGTATAGTTATAATCTTCAAATAATACTTTGTTCTTTTCTGTTCCTATGATTAATAAAAACTTTTTTGGTATTCTAGAATAATAACTAAAGGAATCTCCAATAAAGAGATCTTACACCTGGATACAGGTGGAGGTTCCTCCTGAATACAACTGAGTGTTTTATTGTATTGTTTCCGCAGATATTTTTTTATACCTTTTTAAACTGATGATTTATACCTACTTTTTTTATTGTATGCCTACAGTCTACGAAAGGGTAACAAAGGATTCCCAGAGCACTATGGCACAGTGGTAGCACAGTGGTAGCGGCCTGCTCTAAGGAAACCTTAGAATGATCTGTTCAATGAGGGTCGCTGCTCTGACTCTTGTCTGTTGTGTGTAACATTTTATTTGTATAGCAGAGAGGCGAGGAAACAGAGGAGCATGTGTAAAAAAGAAAGCCTCAGCTGATGTTCCCAAATCAAGAGTTTACTGATGAGGGGTAGCGGGTGGGCTGAGTGAAAATGTAGGCCCTAAGTTGTAACTTTGACCCTATGAAAGGAGCCTCCCACCCCCCACCCTACCTGAGTCCTACACCCTAACTGAGCACCCCCCTCACCCTACCTGGGCCCCCCACCCTACCTGAGCACCCCCCTCACCCTACCTTAGCATTGCCACCGTTTCTTCAGGCCAAACCCGAACACTTTAGCGGCACAGGGCAACTTTAAATAAACACTAGAAGATTATAAAAGATCTGGGACCCATTTGGGTGCCCCAAGGAGAGCAGTAATGCGGCGTGCGAACAGTTGGTGTTGCCAAGTTTCTTTTACTGACATGATTGCCTCACCCTTCAGTGATGCCAAACCTGCCTCCAGACAGCCGCCCCGAGCTCCTGGATGGCAACAGATTTGTGTGTGACTATCACGGTTACTTGGGGAGCCACAGCCCGGTCTGAATAATGTGTCCGGGTTTCAGGCGGACTGAAACCTGGACACACGATTCACACCCCCCGGACTGTCCGG